>JAJOZX010001047.1:0-365000 GCA_023014485.1 Bathynomus jamesi
GTTCTGCGTCAGGGGTAGATGACTTATCGAATGAGCACTTAAAATATGCAAATGCGTAGTATGTCTGCATATATCATTGCTCCTATCAGCCATGCTGGCTCATAGCTATATCCCTGCAGAGTTCATGAGGATATATATATCTTGCCCCTGGTCCAAAATAAGTACGGAGACATTCTGTCCAGCAGTAATTACAGGCCTATTGCTGTCGTTTCCTGCTTCTCGAAACTACTAGAAAAACTCTTGTTACTCCGATTAAATGATTTCCTATGGACATCTCCTAATCAGTTTGCCTTTAAAAGGTCCCACTCAACTGACCTGTGTATCTATGTACTTAAAGAAACTATCTAAATACATTGACAGTAATTCAACCATTTATAGCTGTTTCCTTAATATAAGTAAGGCATATGATAGGGTGAACCACAATATTATATTTGCAAAACTAGAAGACAGGAAGGTTCCCATGTACATATTAAATTTATTGAAATTTTGGTATTCCCACCAATCTTTCACTGTTAGGTGGAGCAATGCACTATCCGAGTGTTTTGGCTCCTCTTGCGGGGTGAGACAAGGCTCCTTGCTCTCCCCTATGCTGTTTAATCTGTATGTCGACGGATTAATTGCTTCACTTAATGAGGCAACAGTGGGATGTTGTATAGATAACACAAGGATAAATAACTTAGTTTATGCCGATGATATGGTGTTAATAAGTCCCTCTGTTAAAGGTCTGGATCGGCTACTAAACGTCTGCGAAGTGTATTCGCAGAAACATATTCTTTTTAATGTTACAAAAACTAAGGTTATGCAATTTCATCCTAAAAGCTGTAATCAGCCAGCTGATATAAGGTTTAAAATGAATGGAGAAGTAATTGAGGAAGTACAAGAGTTAAAGTATTTGTGTCAAACTATTACCAGCTCCTCGAGTGATGACTCGGATATAAGAAAACAATCTCGAAGCCTGTGTGCTAAAGCGAATATGACCATAAGGAACTTTCGTTTCTGTATAAGTCAAGCTAAAGAGACACACTTTCGTATTTTCTGCAGTAATATATACGGTCAGCAACTCAGGGTTCTGCCTGAACCTTTTTTATAATTCACCCAAAGTTTGCTGTACAACGGGTCTTTTAGACTCGCATAAATTACCCCCGAGATGCTCAGCTTCGCAAATGTTTGCTACCCGCAATGTCCCGAGCTTCCCGGAGGTAACAAGACGCGCTCAACACAGTCTAATGCAAAGAATTAAAAAATCAACCAACCCGATCATCCAAGCTATCCATGAGTCCTGCCATTTATCCTCTAAGTCTAAGCTATGGACTTCTTGGTACGAAAAACGTCTGTCTGTAGCTCCACTTAACTTCGACAGTGCAGTATTATTTCTAATCAATTGTAGATATTTCTATCCTTAGTATATGAACTGTCATTGTATTAATAATATTTGCCATATGGACTATAGTCTGCCAATAAACCTTTTCATTTTCATATATGTACTGATCGAAAGTCTCGCCATATTGCAACACGGCTACAGAACTCTGTGTGTGTGTGTGTGTGTGTATATAATATATATATATATTAGTGGTTAGCGTCGCTGACTACGAATCCATCGGCCCCGGGTTCGAAACCGACGGCAGGCCGGTGCGCAGCAAAAACCCAGCTGTTCATCCTTCACACAATAAAGAAAGTGGTTGGTAGATAAATGGGTACCCTAGGTGGCCTAGTGGTTAAGACGCTGGGCTGCTGATGGGCGTGGTTCGGATTCCACGTTAAACTGTAGGTCTAAGGTGGAGTGAAAAGCTTGACCTTCGTCAGAATGAACAATTCAGGCGGAAGCTAACCAAAGGTTATATATATATATATAGTAACTGAAAACGGGTGCAATTCATAACAAACAATCGAACAGATTAATAAAATTATATTTTAAAACACTTGTCTGTTGCATAACACCTTTTTAAAAACAACAAGTGTTTACATAATTTAAAATAAACAAACCCTCAAGACTGTGCACCACATACACACGAGTAGTGCAGCGGGAGAAGGGGATAAGCTGCAAAATCGGCGAAATGCGTTTTCTATTTAAAAAGACACTTTATTCTTCTCTCTATCACCTCCAATTGGCAGATATTCCATTTTGCGAGTGGAAACACTCGCTGATTTTGTCGCTTATCTCCTTCTCCCGCTGCAGGTTCGATTCCCGGGCGGTCACCTCATTTTTCATTTGTTCGTTATTTCTCTTCCTCGTGTGCAGAACACTCCTCTATACTTACGTCGTTTCTATACATTAATATACTGCGTGGTCATTGCAGTTAAATGTGTATATATATATATAATATATATATATATATATTATATATATATATATATACACTCATATATTGTGTGTGTGTGTGTAAAGTTACTTTACAATTTTTGAAATTTTCTTCTTGCTGGTGTAACAGTAAGACCAAAGTGGTTTCGTTTGTAAGGACACGATCATCGAAGTTTTGTAATGACAAGTTTCGATTTGATGCTGTCGTTAACGTGACTTGGATAAAAATACTGACAGTTCGTGAGAGGTGTAAAATCGCGATTCGCGGGTCGAGGAGACCTTCCAGGATAGCCAAAGTCGATCCGACGGGCTACATTGTTGAAGACCAACATCAGGTACAAAAGCACCCAAAGGATGTTTTGGCATGACATCGGGCTTTTTGCATTTAAGATTTAAACCATTCACGCGTAAGAAGCTGAAGACGATGATGTACGAGTTGAAACGTATAAGAATGACGCCGCCCTTCTGGGCTAAATCTAGTTCAGCGATGAGGTTGGTTCATCTTTCAGGCCACGTAGAACTGTATAACTAAAGAATCTGGAGAAAGGAGAGTCCTTCTGAAGTTCGAAAACACCAGAGAGACTCCGTGAATTGTCGGGAGGATTGTAGACGTGTTGTTCTTCAAAAGGCTTAATTGTGCGACTGAAAATATTAATATTGAAATGCAGTAGATGTATGAAACGTTCTTCGTGCCAAAACTGCACACGACTGTAAATGCTAAAGAAGCAATTTTTCCAGCAAGATGAACCACCTCCACACAAAGCAACTCAAGTTTGTGAGTTTCTTAACCGCACCTTACAAGATTAATGGGTATCTATCGGCTACCGCTAGGTATCTCATTCACCTGACCTCACGACCCTTGTGACTTCTTTCTCTGGATTTATGTGAAGATGAAGGTATATGCAAATAAGCCTAGGGATATTCAGAACTTTAAAAAAAAGGTTCACCACGCCAACGGTGAAACTGATGAAAAGGTTTTCCCTAATGTTGTCCAAGAGTCTGTCTAGCGGTGGACCAAATGCGTTGAAAATTGGAGAACAGGTTGAAATATATCGTTAAAATACACAAACAAATTTAGATTAGGATTTTTTGTATGAAGAATTTCAGTTCCTTTTCAATCAAACAGACGTTTTATTTTCGTTAATGCTATATTATAGCGTAAAATGACTTTTGAATCAGTTTTAGTACTAAATTGTTTGGGGGGGGGGGACACGTTTTCAAGAAGGCCGAGTAATATGCGACAGTGTAATCCACTACCCACACCACCACGGAAAGTCACTCTGGCTCCAAAATACAAGCTCCAACTTTTTTTTTTTAACCTTGTCGTGTAATTTGCATTTAACTGTAAATTAGTGACTTTTGACACGTATTTTTTTTTTGTAGTTCTCCCGCGAGGCACCTGCTCGATTTACGTCTGTTTGTTAGTGGTCTAATCCTCTAATATTTAATATCGATTCCGATACCTTTGATGGTCTATCAGGTCCGCTTTTACTATCAGTGGTACCAATTTCATTGCGCGTTTCTTCATTAATTAAGTTTCGGTCACCGGTTTCAGAAACGTCTGTTTTGTTATTAATTTCCAAAAAAAATTTAATCGCTAAATTTGATCAATTGAAAAAGTGAAACGAGAATTTGATGCAACAGAATATAATTGGCTTTTACCCCCCCTCCCCCCAAAAAACCCACAAACTTTAACTTTTATCCATTTTCAAAGGGATACTCATGTATTTACATATATAAAAAATTGTCTGATTGTGAATTTCAGTATAATGATTGGACAACAAAACGGGAGAGGAAGTTCCAATACACTTTCCTAAAACTTGGTTAAAATACGTTAACACATAATTACACCCTATTTGTAGAGACACTTTACCAACGACAACGACACATAATTTGCATCTTGTATTTTAATAAAGGACTGACTTATAATCACCAACATTATTGAATCCATACAGCTATAATCTGTATGATAAACGATAGAGTAAGTAACCTTAGACAAATGCATAGCTATATATATTACTAGAACATTTAATATTTAATAATAAATTATTAATTAGTACTTATTACTGTCAGACTAATATTAATGTACAGTACGAGAATGGCTCGTTACTTCGTTTTTTGTAAGTAATCATTACACACCTGTACCAAAACACCTGTCCTGTTTTGTATGAGAATGAAAACGTTTATTGGTATACCAATAGTACATAATATATATCACAAATAGTAACACTAATACAAACTATATATATATATATAATTTATATATATATATACACACACACTTAACATGACCTTGGCATAGTCTATATCCCTTTATCCAATATAAATAGCACAACTGAAGCGAGATAGAAAATAATAACGTATCTGCCACTAATAGAATATTGTATATACGTTATTTTAATTTTTTTTTTTTTCATTTATGGGAACTTTGGTTTGGAAAATTCAAAATTTCAGCCTAATCTAACCTAACGTAATCCCATGACCTAACTGGAAAGGCTTAAAGGATAAACATAAGAATAAAAGCCCCTATACGAAGCACCTTCCGAACATCATAGATTAATGAGGTTAAGCGACGGTGGATCTGATTAATTATTAGTTGGATGGGAGACCATCTTTCGCGTTCAGATGATGTACCGACCCGTAGTTCGGACCCTACTTAAAGCCGTAGGTCCACTTCCGTCACATTACCCTCGTTGTTGTTGTTGCCAAGGAGGAAGTTAAACAGCCCCTAAAACATTATTATTGCGAACATCCATACGCAGTTTCTTCAAAATAAAAACTATGTTTCGCGACTTGCGGAGAGAGACGTGATTGCGTATTAATCGCTCGCGTAAATCGTAAAAAGTAATGGGTTTAACTACAGGGTGTCCACAATGTCTCGTCATCCTAGTAAAATACGCACTGATTTTCGTTTTTCTTTCAAACCCATTTCAAATGCGTGATAGCAGCATCTGTACGATTGAACAACGCATATTGGCTAGTACCCGAGTCCGTGAGCGACCACATAATGGCAAAAAGGCATTGAAAATATTCGCGCGGACTTCCTTCAAAAAGGAGCCGCACGATTGAATCGGTCCTGGAAGTCACTCGGGTGACAACATAGTGTGGACACCCTGTACAACCACATACCCAGAATTCATGAAGTGGAGAATTTACTTCATGCAGCTACACGCAATTCAGCATTTAAATAACGAAGACATTCTTAACTTCGCGTAATTTACTCAACGCGAATATTAAATAAGCGTTCACAAGATCGACTTTATGGAAGTCCATCTTATGAGAATCGTCTTTTGTTTTTACTTTTTAGTTTACGCCAAAAATAATCACAAATGTTTCGAGATCCTGAAAAGTTTGAAAAGGGGAGTGAAAAAGTTTCTTAAATGCTTAGAAACTTCGAAGCAAAGATTTGTTACCCGAAATAAGGGTAAATCCATAATTTTACGGCAACATAATTTTTTGACAAAGTCGATAGTCACGCCCATAATCCCTGATTGGTCGAAAGTTGATGACGTGAAAAATTGCTAACCAACCTTCTACTACCACTTAAATTAGCGTACACCTAACTCGGACATAAGATTCACTTTGATTGCATTATGTATGAAATGGGCGTAGCTTTCGACTAGGAAAAAAAAATATGTTGGCTGAAAAACTATAATGGTTTTCTACCTGCCCACCTCGACCACTTCTCGGCGAGAGAAACATATATATATACACACAGGGGGTCCCATAAGTCCGGCATCATAGGAGAAATTCACATTTTTCTATTTCTACAAACCATAATTCATATTTCTCTCTTTCTACAGGCCATAATGTCTGTGAGCAAGGAAGAACGAATCCAGATAATTCTACTCATAGGAAATCGGAGTCAGAGAGAGGCCGCTGCTGAATTTAACAGACTGCATGCAGACACACAACTCTGTGTTATTGGCTCGCGGTCTGGATGCAGTCTGTTAAATTCAGCAGCGGCCTCTTTGACTCCGATTTCCTATGAGTAGAATTATCTGAATTCGTTCTTCCTTGCTCACAGACATTATGGCCTGTAGAAAGAGAGAAATATGAATTATGGTTTGCAGAAATAGAAAAATGTGAATTTCTCCTATGATGCCGGACTTATGGGACACCCTGTATATATATTCGGGATGCTACGGATGTCAAAAAATTGACATCCGCAGATGGGGTTGCGGATATTTGCAACATCCCTCATATGAAAAAAAATGCTCCACTAGGATTCGAACCCGGGACCTCTTAATTAGGAGCCGCGAGGGCTACCATCACATTACGACAGCATAAAAACTAATACAACCTGTCTATATAGGCGAGAGTTTAGGATGTAGTGATCATCAAATTCTTAGGTTTAAGTTATTGATAGAAAACACTAAGGATAGTAACGTAATAGAAGTCCCTAATTTTCGTAGGGCTAATTTTGATAGTTTTGCGGATAGGATGAGAGTAGTGGACTGGGATAACTTACTTATGGGTAATGACACAAATTTGCATTGGGAGGCGTTTAAAGAAAGTTTTATGAATATTGAAAGGGAGTTTATTCCTCGTAGGCCCAAGTGGTGGACTAGGGAAATAGGCGAGTTCATAAACGAGCGTAACAGAGCGTATAGACTTAATAAGCGCAATGGCACGGCAGCTAACTTTAATAGATATATCGAGCTTAGACGTCAGGTTAAAAGATCAGTTAGGAATGCTAAGCGTAATTTAGAGATACTTATAGCTGCGGATAGTAAACATAATCCAAAAAAAGTTTTTTGAATACGTCAATAATCGTAAGCCGATAAAAGATAACATAGGCCCTCTAGTGGATGTTAACGGCGCTTTGGCTTCTGACGCTCAGGCGATGGCGGGTATTTTCAATAACTTTTTTGCGACAGTTTTTACCGTAGAAGACGTAAATAATGTCCCCGACGTGGACGATATCGTTCCATTTAGTAGTGAGACTGTTTTGGATGAAATAATTGTTTACGAGGGTGAGATTGCGCATTATATCGATAGGCTAAAAGTTAGCAAGGCTCCAGGCCCTGACGCTTTTTATCCCAGACATTTGAAAGATTTGAAAGACGTTATCGTAGGCCCCTTAACGAAGATTTTTAATCAGTCACTCGAAACGGGGATTATTCCTGAAGACTTCAAATTAGCTAAAGTTACGCCTATTTTTAAAAAAGGCGACCGCACACTAGCTAGGAATTATAGGCCCCATTAGCTTAACGTCAATTGTCGGTAAACTTTTGGAATCCGTAGTTAGGGATCGTATCATCGATCACTTAGAAAGTAGAGATTTGATTAATAATAGTCAGCATGGGTTTCGACGCCATAGATCTTGTTTAACTAATTTGTTAGAATTTTATAACGAAATAGTGCGCGAATACGATAGGCATAGAGCGGCTGACGTTATTTATTTAGATTTTAAAAAGGCGTTCGATACAGTTCTGCATAGAAGATTAATTGCGAAGGTTAAAGCGCACGGTATACGCGGTCAGGTAGCTAACTGGTTAGAGGAATGGCTTCGTGCTAGGAGACAGAGGGTCGTTGTTAATGGTAGTGAATCGGGGTGGTTGGATGTAGGTAGCGGTGTCCCACAGGGCTCAGTGTTAGGCCCATTGCTATTCGTAATTTACATTAACGACATAGATGTAGGATTGACTAGTAACGTGTCAAAATTCGCGGACGATAGAAAGGCTCCAAGACGATGTAAATAGAATTACAGTATGGAGTGGACAGATAAGTGGCAGATGCAATTTAACGTAGACAAATGTAAAGTTTTGCATATAGGTTCTCGTAACAATAATTACACGTACACGATGGATGGTAGAGTTAGGGAGCGTTGACGAGGAAGTAGATTTAGGCGTACGCGTATCTAAGGATTTAAAGTTTAGGAACCATTGCCTGGAGTCTTGCGCAAAAGCTAATAGAATTTAAATCGAAGGATATTATATTGCCCCTTTACAAGTCCCTAGTCAGGCCTCATTTAGAATATGCCGTTGTTTTGGTGCCGGTATTTGCGCGAGGATATTGATAGGTTAGAAAAGGTTCAGCGTCGTGCCACGAAACTAATTCCGTCATTGCGCAACAAGCTTTATGAAGATAGGATTAAAGTGTTAGACTTGCATTCACTCGAAACTAGGAGATTAAGAGGGGAGCTTATTGAAGTTTTCAAAATTGTTAATAACATTGATAACGTAAATTTTGACAAACTGTTCACTTTCGATAATAGCAATACTCGTAATAACGAATTTAAGTTACGTGGCAGACGTTTCATTACTAATATCGCTAAAAACTTCTTTACGTTTAAAGTAATTGATAAATGGAATAATCTTCCCGCGTCAGTCGTTCACTCTACCAGTGTTAATATGTTTAAGAACCGTTTAGATAGGCATTTTAAAAATATTAACGTTGTTTAAAATAAAAAAACAATTAGTAACAGGAGCTCTGGGGGTGGTGGTCGAGGATGAGTCTGTTGACGATTAATGGCAGCTTGTTATGCCAGCAATAAAATTAAAAATAAAAAAAAATTAGACTAACATGAACGTAGATGTAGCTCGTAGAGTAAACTAACCCACTTTTTGCTTAACTTTACCTACATTTTTTTTTCTTATCCTCTCCTTACTTGCATGTCTGTAACTCTACTTGCATGTCTGTAGTTTGTATGGTATGACTGTGAGTTAAGACTGTGTTTGCATGGTTTGTAAGTGTTCTTATTTTACTACTTTTCATCTTTCACCCCTTTCCTATTCTCTCCGACTATTTTTCTGACTTGTCGGCAGTGGCCGGCGGATGATGATGGTGACTCTCTTCTCTTTTCTGAATGAATGGTTAACCCATGAGTGATAGATGTTGCTATTTATTTAACCCCTTATTTTCTTCTCTTAACCCCCTACTCTTTCCTTTGTCTCGGGCTAACCTTAGAGTGGATCTTAGGGTCTTTGTTAGCTTAGCTTCTGTAGATATATTAGTGGTGGACCGGATGTCAGTTTTTCAACATCTGCGGATGCGGATTTTTTATTTCAATATCCGCGGATGCGGATATTTAGTTAATCTATCAATATAATATAGAATTATGAATATATGACAATTTTTCAAATTTCGTGATATTACTATTATGGCAGGCAATGCATAAGAATTAAAATTAATGTTTTCATTATGATAAAAATAATAACTTTCTCAAGAGTTTCAGCCACAGAAAATTCAGTGAAACAAGTTTCATTCAATTTTCTGTGTTACCAGGTATTATATTTTCAGGTTTATATCAGGTCATCCCATAAGTAATGTCGTTTTTTACGATAGATTAAGTTTAAACTAGTCCTACTCGGTTTAAGCATAAATTTTCCGAAGGTTATATCTAAGAGGACATCTATCGTGTTTCGCTACATACTTTACAGACCTTGACCAGTGAAGACGTGTGGTTTTGCTTTTTGTGAACCCCTCATAAACATGGCGGTATCAGAAGAGCATATCAGGCATATAATGCTTTTCGAGTTCAAAAAAGGGAATAGTGCCACTGAAGCAACGCGAAACATTCAGGACGTTTATGGCAACGATATTCTGCATGGGAGGAAATGTCAAAGATGGTTTCAAAAGTTTAGGAATGGTGACTGCTGTTTGACAGATGCAGCACGCTCTGGACGCCCTGCTGACTTTGATGATGACCCGCTGTTAGCCGCACTTGAAGAAGACTGTTCAACAACTGTCGAAGCATTGGCCCAGAAACTCAATTCATCCCCGTCCACCATCCATCGACATTTGCAACAACTCGGGAAAGTGCCTAAGTTAGGAAAATGGGTGCCACATGAATTGTCGGTCGACAATCTGAGGGTGCGGGTAAACATTAGCACAGCTCTTCATTCCCGTGAACTCCAAGATTCGTTTTTGCACCGTTTAGTGACTGGTGATGAAAAGTGGATACCGTACCAGAATGTTAGGTGCCGTCGACAGTGGGTTTGTGCCGGGGAACCAGCGACACCACAGCCAAAACCAAATCTTCACCCTCGGAAGGTGTTGCTTAGGGTTTGGTGGGATAAAGGTGGTGTAATACACTTTGAAACCTTACCACACAATCACCGCTCAAGTCTACTGTCAACAACTGGATCGATTGAACACTGCACTAAAAGAAAAGAGACCTTCTTTGGTTAATCGGAAAGGAATCGTGTTCCACCACGACAACGCACGTCCTCATACCGCTCGGATCACTTCTGCAAAAATTGAGGAGCTTGGGTCTGAAAAACTTCCACATCCTACATATTCTCCAGACCTTGCGCCTTCAGATTATCATCTCTTCAGGAGTCTGCAAAACTATCTGAACGAGAAACAGTATACTTCTTTAGATGACCTGCACACCAGTCTTTGTACGTTTTTTGCCTCAAAACCGCCTGAATTTTATAAACATGGCATTGAAAAGCTTGTAGGACGTTGGCAGTGTGTCATTAATTCCGATGGAAAATATATACTAGATTAAAAAGTTTCAGATGAGTTTTTTTTTGTCCTTCAAATACCGATCTAAAAAACGACATTACTTATGGGATGACCTGATATATTTGTTTGTTCATTAATAATTAATACTTTACATGAAATGTGCATGACTGGGCCTTATAAGCTACTTTATAAGCTAATTTAATTGTAAATTGCATAATTTATTAGAGGTAATATCCGCATAACATCCGCAGTCAGAAGTGAGGATGTTAAAAATGATGCGGATATCCGGTCCACCACTAATAATATATATATATATATATATATATATATATATATATATTCAACCGGGGAAATAACGCTTCCGC
This sequence comes from Bathynomus jamesi, assembly GCA_023014485.1. NCBI lineage: Eukaryota > Metazoa > Arthropoda > Malacostraca > Isopoda > Cirolanidae > Bathynomus > Bathynomus jamesi. The sequence goes on from JAJOZX010001047.1 coordinate 11,080, forward strand.
GTCCAGAGGTGTTTTACGATGTTAACCCTCTCGCACTCGAGGTAATTAATGACAGCATTCAATTCAGGTCTTTCTGGTGTTTCATACCAAAAAAAATCACGTGTGGCCATGCGTGTTATTCCATCTATGGGAACCCAGTGTTACACCACAGGGATTTGAATTAAATGTTGCCATTAACCTCGAGTGTCGGAGGGTTAATATCGTAAAACACCTCTGGACGCGAAACAGTCATTTCCTCGGTCGTTTAAATATACGACAGGTTTTATATTAGCTTTTACCCCGTTGTAGTGTTATAGTAACGCTCACGACTCCTACTTAGGAAGAGGTCCAGGGTTCGAACACTGGTGGGGGGCATCTTTCTTTAAAAAAAAAAAAATTATGTATATACATTTAGCGCCTCGGTGGTGTAGTGGTTAGCGTCGCTGACTACGAATCCATCGGCCCCGGGTTCGAGACCCGACGGCAGCCGACGCGCAGCAAAACCCAGCTGTTCATCCTTTCACACAATAAAAAAAGTGGTTGGTAGATAAATGGGTACCCTAGGTGGCCTAGTGGTTAAGACGCTGGGCTGGTGATGGGGCGTGGTTCGGATTCCACGTTAAACTGTAGATCTAAGGTGGAGTGAAAAGCTTGACCTTCATCAGAATGAACAATTTGGGCGGAAGCTAACCAAAGGTTAAATATATATATACATACACACCGACAAAAGTAAATAGTAAGCTTTGTTTTCTCGAAATCTTTGGGACCTTTTCCAGTTTGTGTACCGTTCTTCAGTTAGCCTTCTTCAGTTAGCTTTATAATGCTAACTAACGAAAATATCATGACCTAACCAAACCAATCGTCAAGGGCGTACAGTTAACCTAACGATTGGTTAGGTTAGGTCGTGATATTTTCGTTAGTTAGCCTTATAAAGCTAACTGAAGAAGCTAACTGAAGAACGGTACACAAACTGGAAAAGGTCCATCTTTTGATTTGATAAAAGTGAGTAAATAATAAATTAATTGAATAAATATATTTAAAATGGAGTTTGTTTTCAATTTCCATTTTAGTTCATTCAGTAAATTTGTTATTTATTTATTCACGTTTATGAACTATTCACTTTTGTCAACCCTCCGTATATACAGGGTGTCCCATAAGTCCGGTCTCGTAGGAAAATTTATTTTAAATTAAATTTACAAAAGTTATACATTAGAACTAAAATGCTAAAATTGATGTCTTGTTTTAGGACCTTTGGTTAATATGGAAGCGAGTTACACTCGTGAGGAAAAGGCCTCCGGAGGCCCCATTCCTCAGAAGTGTAACTCACTTCCATATTAGCCACTGTGTTATTCTACCTGCAACCAAAAAAAAGTTCCGAAAGACATCAATTTGAACATTTGTTTTAGTTCTAATGTACTTTTGGAAATTTAATTTAAAATAAATTTTCCTATATGAGATCGGATTTATTGGACACCCTGTATATATATATATATATATATATTATATATATATATGTGTGTGTGTGTGTGTGTGTACACTATATGTATATACAGTATGTATACATAATATAACAACTGAGTCGAACGAGACTTTTTAACGTATCAGCCGGTATCCTGGAAAGAATGGCATGCAGTATAGGGCAGTGTTTCCTAACCGGGTGCTGTAAATTTTTATGAAAGTGACAGAAATAAATACCTGAAATTGAAAAATTGGTGAAGATATGGAAATTTCAAGCGAAATATAACATTAGTGATTTATGTCCATACGGAAACTGTACACATTCAGCTTCAAATTAGGTGGTACTGGAGGGGTCGGGGGTGGGGGTTGAACAATGAGAGACTAAAATCCTCCGAGGTGCCGCGAAAGAAAAACAGATGACATTGGGGTGCCTTCAGCAAGAAAAGGTTCGAAACTCTGGTAGAGGGGGATATCTAACATGGAGTACTGTAATCATTCGCACAAATGTTCTGAACCCCGAAAGAATTTGCAGGTAACTGCGGATACTTCTCAGGACTGAAGCACTACCCTCCAACTTTTCAATAGTTTGCATCTATCACATTTGTCGCTATTTTGGAGTGTGATTGTCGAGACCTTTGTGAGTATCGTATATTGTAGAACGTTCCAGTATTATTTTTGCAAGATTCTATACTACGTATGAAGTTATTTCAACATTCATCGCCATATGGACTATCTGATGATAATCCGGTACAAGAGGAAAAGAACACCGAATTAACTGGAACACAAATAGTCACCCTAAAAACAGAGTAGTAGCACCCACAGTAAAACTGCAACAGAACCGAGTATACCCAACGGCACAGTTCAACAGATCTTGTGACAATTCCAGAAAAATGGTAGCCTGACCTCTGGTTCCAAACAATGGCGCCGTAATGTACTAGCTGAAAGGTAAGATCGTTTTATTCAAAGACTTCCCTTCGCGGATAGTTTCAACATAGTACCAGAAAAACGTAACGAATGTTGACTGCATGGAAAGGTTTCTACCAGACAGCCTCGTATGAGTGATGTTAAGTAGAAAGAGAGGTTTTAGTTTGCAATAAAACACGGAAAACTGTGTCATGATTCAAACACTGTAAAATACTTCGGCCAGACGAACCCAAATTTGAATTTCTTCAAAATTCTGAAACGTAACTCCGTGGAAAGACGTGCCAATGAGAAATTTAGATGAACAGCTGTGCCAGCAAGCCTGTGAAACGGTGGGGGGGATCTTATAGGTAGTTTTGAGGTTTTTCGGTGCATCACGAGTTGGCGATTTAGTATAAAAGGTACAAGGAGGAACTATGAAAAATGACCACTATCTACTTATAGAAGGTTTGAGTATATAGCATTCATTGACCATTGTGGGTAGTCTGATACATGGCCGTAACTACCTATGAGGTCACCGAGGTCCGGACCTCGGTAATTATTTCCTAAAAAAAAAAAAAAAAAAGACAACCGTTCTCCGTGTATGAAACGCATATTACCGCTTTTCTTTTGAAAAGAGGGAGCGTTTTGTGTTTTGTGTTTAGTGTATAGCTTGGGTTGTGTTTGTAGATGTCATTTTGGTCTGAATTTTGCTCGTCCCGCCGCGCTCGAAAAAAATCTGGACCTCACTAATTTCTAAACCCTAGTTACGGCCCTAGTCTGATAGACGGGAAGGGATTTTATTTCCAAAGAGCATAGATACGTTAAACAAACCAGATGGAGAGATAAGAACGGAATGAAAAGCGGGTAAAACCTGGATTTTCTTCCCCCAAAGTCCAAATATGAATCCCTTCAAACATTTCTGAAAGAGACTATACGAAATTGCTTTCAGAAATGTTTGAAGGAACATTGTTTGGGCAAAATGGTGCTCGCAGGGGCAGTGCTCGCAGGGGCAGTGCTCGCAGGGGCAATGCAACGCAGGGGCAATGCAACGCAGGGGCAATGCAACGCAGGGGCAATGCAACGCTTGTTCATTCGACGCCATGCACAGTGCCAAGGCTTCATGTACATCATACATGCTCTGTTGGTGACACGCAAAAATAAGATTTGGCCAACTATTCATAATTACTATGGTGATACTATTATTATTTATATAATTGTACCAACAAAATTCACAGTACAATCTTGTAATTTTTAACAATCTATATACACACACACACGCGCGCGCGCGCGGATCTCCGCATATGTGAGGTACCGAGTTTTTAAACTTCATATATCCTCAAAACTAATTAAACGCATCTAATTTGACCTAACCTAACATTAGTGGCATCGAACGAAAAAGGGTTTGATAAGCGTTTTGGACGCAAATGAGGGCTCGAAGGACGTTTTCTGTTAAGTCATTAAAGAGTGAGGTACTCCCTAATCGAACCTAACCTAACCTAACCTAACCAAACATTAACTAACCTAACCTAATGAGGACCAACATATTTTTTCCCAACAGTAAAAACATTTCAACATTTTTTATACACTTTTTCTTTAAATATTCCGAGGTATCGAAGGTGTTAGTTCACAAAAAAAATTACCCCACTACATCTGTGAATTATCACACTCCACCACGTTTATGCCCAATTGCGTACACACACACACACACACACACACACGTGAAACCAGTTATATATATATAACCACATCTGTTAAAATAAATTAAAATGTTACAGTGGCTTACTCATATAGAGTCCTGTAAGTGCTAATGAAGCAGATAGCAGATTTTCTGTATAAAGTTTCAATCAGCTAATAATTACATGCACTTTTGAACAAGTGTAGATTACATTACGTGATATATATATATATATATATATATATATATATATATATATATATATATGAACGAGATATTTAATTAAGTAAATTTAGGTTCCAACCACAACTATATGCAATATTTCAGGAAAAATAAGTTACACGTAGGTCTACGGGTAAAAAGTGCCACCATATGTTTGGCCAGTGAATTTTTTTAAAAAATTTTACAAGGCATCTGATGGTGCAAAAGCATATGTATTTTTGCTATCACGAGTTTTATCATCCTTTCCTCTTGATTTTAATGTTAAACTAATTTAAAACCGAAGACATTCTATAAAAGTGTAATAAATATCTTACGAACATTATCCATTTTCCTACTATTAGTAGTATAAGCCGTATATGCAACAGGCGATTTTGTTATCAGCATAAGGAGTTGAGTTAAGCAAAATAGAGCAAAATTCTAACATAAATTCAAATTAATTTTCGAAGGAATTGCTGACCGGCAGCCATACACTTACCGGTAGGTAAATATTTTGAGAAATTTATCGACTTCGTACCCGTAAATTGTTAGGATTTACCAGCCCTCACATCCACTCCGCACGGTGTCATGAAAACAGCTGTTCAAAGATTAGTTACACATTTCGCCACCAGAACGATGTCCCAACTCTGTGACGTCACGACTCATTCAGCTCGTGAATGATGGCAGATGAAAAATATGTTCGGTAGGTGGTGGACGTCGAAAGGTTTTGCCTGAATAATTGGTAGGACAAATAGAATAAAAAATAAAATCCCCCCTCGCGGGATAGCTACAATTATAAAATATAAAACGAGTCACTTTCTTATTTGTTGTACGATTGCGTTACGAACTCTGAAAAATTAAGATTGTCAATCACGAACGAAATATAAGCAAACTGGGTCAATTTGAGCGGGAAATCCGTTCTGCTCCCCTCAATTGCGCATGTGTAGAAAACAAAATCGAAGCGGTCACACTGAGTGGGAGTAACTATTTTCTAAGACATCTTCCATAATTTTAAGAGATAAAACAAATACATTTGTATTCATAAAGGTGTTAACTAACACGCACCGTGTATATATATATATATATATATATATAAGAAAGTTCCTCACTATATATATATATATATATATTATATATATATATCACACACAGTGAGAACTTTCTTTATATATATATATAGTATATATACACACATACATATATATAGTATTAATTACGTAATAAGATACTCTTTGGGTAGGTATACCTCACTTATAGATCTGAACTAAATAACAGTAATGATAAAACATGTTTTTTTTCCTTTCACATCTACATTTCCATACAACGGGGGCGTAATAGATTTGCTCCCCTCACCCCCTGTTTCTCTGTTTTCGTTCTCCCTCCGGGTTCGGAATGGGTTTTTGAAAGGTTATTTTGGGGGGGTTGTAATCTATGTCCCAAAAAGCCCCGTTCCCCCCTTATGTGACGTCATTGGAGAGAGGTGGGGGAGGGGCAGCTATTTTTAGAAATTTCTATGAATTGGTTATATAGTTGGCCTAAAAATAGCTTGTTTGGATTTTAACGTGTGTATATATATATATATATATATATCACACACACACACCTCGTAACCTCGTAGCAGTTCCGTGCGTTGGTCTCTCTTCACACGAAGGTCAAGCTGGTGGCCCCGCCTCTAGGCCTGGCTTGGTGGAGGAGCGAGTTGTTCTCTTGCGCTCTCCATCGCACATAGTCAGGTACACCCAGCTCATCTGGTACCGTCCTGAGCGAAGCATTAAGTCTTCTTTTGAAGACTTCAACTTTGACCCCTGTGACGTTTCTGAGGTCCTTTGGAAGCTCGTTAAAAATCTTGGACCCCTGCCAACCAAGTTATTTTCTTTCAGTGTTAAAGAAGTTCCTTCTCTGGCCTTTACTTTGGGAACACTATACATTCTGCCTTTCCTATTTTCCAGTCCAGTTTGGGTGGAAATTGGGTTTAGTTTGAGGTTTGGTACCAGGTTTTCGATCTTTTCCATACGTAAATTATGGTGTACCTCTCTCTTCTTCTTCCCAGGGAGTACAAATTTAGTTTACGTAGTCTTTCCCAGTAGTTGAGTTCTTTGCAGCCATCAGTTTTGGCTGTGAAATGCCTTCGCGTTTCTTCTAGTTTATTAACTGCTTCCTTTTTATATGGGACGTCAAAACTGAGCAGTATTCAAGTTTTGGTATAATAAATTAATCGGTGTTTTCAACAGGGGAATCATTACTGTCTTGTCCCTTGTTTTAAAGGTTCTTAGTGCCTGTCCCGCATCTTTTTTTGCTTTGTTTATCGCAATCTGATTTTGTGTGTCAAATTCTGCATTTTTCGCATTTCATTATAACCAATGGTCGAATTGAGGAGGAATGAGGGGAGATGGCATCCCCCTTGTTATCTAAATAAAATACGCTTTAACACAACCTAAAAATGATGAAATTTTTTTTTTTGAGAAAATAAGATAAAGAATCGCATGAATTGATCATATGCCATTCTAATTAAAATAAATTATGTTGTATGTGGAGTTGTGCAAAGAGATTGTAAAACTTTAAAAACTTGCTAGCTTTATAACCTGATATGGTACATATCAGCTTATATGTCACCACTCACCACCATCCCCTTTGTTATAAGTTTACAATTTGACCACTAAATTTATAACCCCCAAATCTATCGTTTTCGTGCTTCTCTGGATTTCCTGTCTATCTGGGACATAATATGGTGTCTGCTTAAGTTCCTCATTTCAACCATATCTCCAAGAGCTGAAATTTCTCGGTGTTAATGTCTTCTTGTTGTCTTCTGACCATTTGTATGTTCTGTTCTGTCTCTCTGTGACGCCTCTACCTCTTTTGCATCACTGAGTTTTCTGCTGATCTTTGTATCGTCTGCAAAGGATGTTACTATACTGTTGTTGGTTATTTCATTGTCCATGTCTGTTAGTATGATAATGAATAGGAGTGGCGCCAATACTGTTCCCTGCGGTACTGAGCTGCGTACTTCCGATTCTGATGATGATATACCTTGAATTTTTACGACCTGTATACGTTCTCTGAGGAAATTGTAGATCCATTTTCCCACTTTGCCTGTTATTCCCATATGTTTACTTTTTTGTGCTATTATATCATGATTACATTTTTCGAACGGTTTAGCAAAATCCGTATATATGACATCGTAGTTTTCATTGCTTCCAAGTGCGTCGAGGGTATTTTTATAGTGCTCTATAAGTTGTGATAGGCATGATCTTCCTGATCAGAAACCATACTGATTCTCATTGACTCTTTCCAGTGTCTCCATGAAGTCATAGATTTTCTCTCTAACTACAGGGCGTCCCAAAAAAATGTATACACACTTTAAATAATTATAAAGGCAGTGTTTATTAAAATACATTTCATTTTAAAAATGTAATAGAATCTACAGACATTATTTAATTGTTTTGTCAACGCCTGTTTTCAAACTGACGTCCGTTCTGGTCCAGGCACTGCTGATAACGCGAAGCAATGGAATCGCAAACATCACGAAACATTTCGTTTGGTATTTGTGTGCATTCTCGTTCAATGGCTGCTCTCAATTCAGCGACTGTTGCAGGTTTTATAGCGTAGACTTTGTCTTTTAAGTATCCCCATAAAAAAAAGTCTAGTGGTGTGAGGTCTAGTGAACGCGGAGGGTATTCTACGAAACCCCTTCGTCCAATCCACATCCACATCGTGCCAAGTACCACTCGCAATACTCCACTCTTCGGTCCGGATCATCTTCATTAATAGCATGGACTAATCTTGGAATGTAACTTTTCCATTGACAGCGCTTCAAAATGCGTTGGACAGACGATTCTGAAATTTCTACCTCACGACTCGCTTGCCGCACAGATTTTCTTGGACTTTGGTGATACGTTTCCAGTACTCTTTCTTGCTTTGTGGGGCTTGTCGATGTCCGTGGTCTTCCGGAACGCTTCTTGTGGACATTCTGAACAGTTCCATCGGCTTCAAACTTATCTCTAATTCGAGTGATGGTAAGTCGCGTTGGTGGATCTGTTTGAAACTCCCTCCTAAACTGTCTTTGCACTTCAACTGCGTTTTCACACTTCCAGTAGCATTTTAGAATGAATTTCCTTTGTTCAAAGCTTAGTCTGACTGCCATTATTAATTCTAATGGGTTTAACTTGGAAAGAAAGAAACATCAATTGAGCTATCAGCTGTTAAAGTGTGTATACATTTTTTTGGGACGCCCTGTATTCTTTCAAATATTTTGGTGAGATGGGACGTCAATGACATGGCCTATAGTTCTTTGCTTGAGATCTATCCCCTCCTTTATATATAGGGACAATGTTTGCTCTTTTCAGGATGCTCGGTAATTTCCCAGTGTCTAGGGATCGTCTCCATATCCAGTATAATGGTCAGCTATTTTATTTTTACAGTTTTTAATCAATAAGGCGTTCCATTTGTCCGGACCTGCAGCTGAATGTGATTTTATTTGTCCTGTAGCTCGCGCTATATCTTCTGGGATAAAATCAAAGTCTATTATACAATTTCCTCGTAATTTCTCTTCAAAGAATGCATCTATGTCAGGTACCGTTTTGTCATTTTTTGGGGTACTAAAGACTGGTTCGTACTGGGCTTTCAATGTATCAGATATTTCTTTTAGATCGTCGGTTAGTTTATTATTTCCTTTCCTTAAGGGCACGATTGTGGCGCGCGTTTTCGTGTTTGTTTTCGCATAGCTATAAAAGTATTTTCAATTTTCCTTTATTACTTCTACCGCCTTTTCCTCTTCCCTCTCTGTATGGCCTTTAATCAGGGCTTGTATTGCCCTATCGATACTCTCCAGTTTTTCTTGTATTACTTCCCTGGTATTGTTGTGTCTGCAATGAACTAATTTCGCCGCTACTCTCTTTCTTTTGCGGGATATTGTTCGCTTTGCCTCTTGAACCACTTCCTCGATCCTTTTGGCTGTGCTTTCGGAACATATTTTTCTAAAATTTCCAGCGTCTTTTCTGCCAAGGTTGTTAGCATTTCTTTGGTTGCTTTATTCTCTAAAATTGTTTTTTGCTTCTTTCTTCAGGATGAGTATTGTCTTGTAATTTTGTCACCATATATATATATATATATAAATTTTTCGGACAATAATCGTTTGCCAGCACCTACCATTTTGCTGTACATTATTCTTCTTTTGTGGACTCTGATGAAGGAGAAAGTTGCTTTCTATTCTCATCCTACTACATATGGCTGGTCAAGCACTTGGATTATGAATATGTCAAGTCGGTTTTTTAATGTTGTTAATATAATGTAAATTTTAGAGTTCCTTCGTCAGGATGTTAAAGAGTTTTGGGGCTTCGTACCTTAAACAAGTTTTCCTTTCTTGGTTCTCGAGGCTGGTTGCTCTGTTGCCTCGGGGATGGTCATCGTACATTTATATATAGTTTTGAATTTCAAGTGTAAAAGCATTTTCCTTCCTCTGATTGGTTATGGCCTTTGAAAGAAATGGAACATGGTTCCTGATTGGATAATTCATAATCTTAATTTAGTTTTCTAATGCCTGATTGCAGTGGCGGATTAAGTCCTTGGGGGTCCCGGAGTACTTAAGATAAGGGGGGCCCATGTGGTCTCATCCGCATTGCCATCACTTCAAAAGTACAGAAATGTCTAATTATTAGACCAAGTATTAGACGGTTTCGGCTTATATATTGTTTATTTAAACACACGTAATTTTTTACGACAACCAGGGGGTCCCCCATGATTAGGGGGGCCAGGGGCACGTGCCCCCACGTGTCGCAACCTTAACCCCCGGCATTGCCTGATTGGACAGTTAATAAATCCGTAACCGACTTTTGTGTGAAAGTGATAGACAAATATTTTGGACATGATTTTCCTACTATTGTGAATACAACGTCAGAGATTTCACACACGTGACCAGTGATCTGCGTCCTTTACTTCTATTATTTTAAATGTTAAAGTTCTTAGAAGGGCTTCGTACCTGCGATATCTTGTTTCCTGTAGATTTATGAGAACAGAACTGTATTTAATTATTGGTACAACCAAACTCTTTCATAATATGATTATTTCACCGGTCAACGAAGATTTTGTAACTGATAATAAAATAAGTGATTTTACTAATTCGAATACGCTGATTTAAAAAATACCGCTAAAAAAATTCTAGCTCATCTAGATTTTGTTATGACGTCATCATATGTATTATATGCTATAGCATTCTTACGGTTGATAACTACATAGATGATAGAACATCTTTATAATGTAGGTATGTGTTTCTATCAAAATAAATTATTTAATGAATAAAACTAAATTTTGTTCCACCCTTTTTTCTTAACTAAATAATAGGCCATGGGGCTGAAATGTCTTTTGGGCCGTAAGTTTGAACTTTCTGCGCTTCACATAACTGGATTTTTCCAGTTTGAACCTCCCCTCCTTGTATAAAACCTCTTTTAAACGCCCTTTTATAAAACCGATGGTTAACTCAGTTTCGAAAATGGCGTCTGACAGTGATGTGCATCGTAAACAGAGAGCTGTAATCGCGTTCATAACCGCAGAGAAGGAAACAGTTGGAAATATTTACAAACGTCTACAAAACGTTTATGGAGATGCTGTTGTTGATCGAAGCACAGTTGGACGCTGGTCTAAACGTGTGAGATCATCGGAGAGGGGGAGAGCCAGCCTCGATGATGATGATGAGCCACGCGGAGGTCGCCCGGCATCGGCTGTTACAGCTCTCACTGTGCAACATGCTAACAACATCATTCGATCGAATCGGCGCGTCACATACAAGGCGCTATCACTGGAGCTAAGAATTAGTGAAGGAAGTGTGAATACGATAATTCAGCAACTGGGATACTCAAAAGTGTGTTCACGGTTTGTTCCTCGCGAACTGACTGAAGATCACAAAGACCAAAGAAAAGAAATTGCTTCCGAGTCGTTGGTCTGATACGAGACAGAAGGGGATGACTTCCTTTCACGAAATGTGACTGGGGATGAGACTTGGGTACACCACTTTGAACCTGAAATAAAACGCCAATTGATGGAGTGTCATCACGCAGACTCCCCACGCAAGAAAAAGTTCAAAATGGTTTCCTCTGCAGGAAAGGTTATGGCCACCATCTTCTGGGACATGGAAGGGGTGATTCTGGTGGGCATTATGAAGAAAGGACAAACAATGAACTCAGAGGCATATATTGTTACCCTACAGAGACTCCAGAGACGTATAAAGCGAGTTCGACCGGAGAGAAAACTGGAAGACGTCCTTCTTTTGCACGATAACGCAAGACCACACAACAGTTTGCAAACAAGAGAGGCTATCACAAAAATACGCTTGACTGTGTTACTCCACCCTCCATACAGCCCGGATCTGGCACCTTCAAACTTCCATTTGTTTGGACAAATGAAGGATGCTATTCGTGGAAGAAAGTTTCAGAGTGACGATAAGATTGTTGAGGAGGTTAAGAGGTGGCTCCAGCGGAACCGAGCGGACTTTTACCAGCAAGGAATAAAGGCCGTTGTTTCGAGGTGGAGGAAAGCCGTAGAAAAGGATGGAGACTACATGGAAAAATAAAAACTTGTACAAAAGGTATGTAACTACTTGTGTACAAAATTTCTGGAACTTACAAGGAAACTTGGAAAGAAAAAAAAAGGTGGACCAAAATATATTGAGTGGCCCTCGTACATATAGTGTAATAGTACGTGTCTATTCCTTTACCCATACGTAATTGTGGTGTCCACTGATTACTCCTTCAAATTTGTATTTTACTTTTCAGGTTTGATATGGATGGGAACAGGATCCGTGTCTGTGTGAATGATGCGAGTAGTTTTTTGTTGTGTGATGCAAATTCATCGCAAAAGCACAACAAAAGACTATTTTAACTAAAGTAAAGACTGCTTACAATTTTTACTTTGGGTGTAAACTTGGAGATCAGGATAAAAGTTGGGGCCCGCATATATGTTGCGTGTCATGCGCGACAAACCTAGGCCAGTGGGAAAACGGTAGGCGACATTCCATGCCCTTTGCGGTTCCCATGGTGTGGAGGGAACAAAAGATCACACGAGTGATTGCTATTTCTGCCTGACCAAAACAGCGGGGATGTCTAGTAAAAGGAAACCCTTATTCAGTATCCTGACGCTGCCTCTGCCATCAATCCTGTTCCTTATGGTGAGGGACTACCGGTTCCAACTCCGCCAGCAAACTGAGAGGAACATCATGATGAGAACACGGGATCAGCTGGCGAAGATCCGGATTCAGCAGCAGAAGATAGCACTTACCATCTCAAGGCGGATAACGAGAAGATGCCACACCTCATTAATCAAAGGGAGCTTAATGAATTGGTGCACGATTTAAACCTGTCAAAACAAAAGGCTGAGCTTCTTGGGTCGAGGCTACAGCAATGGAACCTTTTAGTTGAAGGAACAAGAGTTTCTTTGTTCAGAAGCCGAAACCCGTTACTTTGCACGTTCTTCGAGATGCAATATTTCATTTGTATTTGCACAAATATAAATGGTCTTACGCAGGACTTAGGTTTTGAGCATGATCCTAATGAATGGCGTCTGTTCATTGATTCATTAAAAGTCAGCTTGAAAGCAGTTTTGCTGCATAACGGGAACAAAAAACCTTCCATCCCTTTAGCTCACGCTGTCGGTATGGGAGAAACTTACGACGGTATGGCATTGCTTCTCAATGCTATTAAGTACGATGAACATCAATGGAAAATTTGTGGTGATTTGAAAGTCATCGGACTTCTGCTTGGTTTGCAGAGAGGTTATACAAAATATTGCTGTTTTCTTTGTCTTTGGCACAGTCGAGATACTGCGAGACACTACTCAGTGAAACAGTGGCCTGCAAGAGAAGAATTTGTTCCTGGAGAATAAAATGTGAAGCAGCCTCCATTAGTGGATTGCGGAAAGGTTTTTCTCCCACCGTTACCCATCAAACTTCGCCTAATGAAGAATTTCGTCAAAGCTTTGGACAGAGAAGGAGACGGTTTCAGTTACACGAAGGAAAAATTTCCAAGAATCAGTGATGCTAAACTAAATCACAAATCAGAGAGGTCATAGCTGACTCCAGATTCGATACCAAGTTGACAGATGTTGAGTTAGCTGGTTGGCAGTCCTTCAAGGAAGTTGTGATCCTAGTTTTTCTGCTGACAGTTGTTACAACATAACTCATAAGTTAAGGAACATAGAAAAAAAAAGTGTTTAGACGAAAAAGATAAACAAAATTCTATAGATTAAAAATGATCTACAGAAGCTAAGGCTAACAAAGACCCTAAGATCCACTCTAAGGTTAGCCCGAGAGAAAGAAGAGAGTAGGAGGTTAAAATAAGAGAATAAGGGGTTAAGTAAGTAGCAAAACCTATCATTCGTGGGTTAACATTCATTCAGAAAAAGAGAGAGAAAGACTCACCATCATCGTCCGCGGCCACTGCCGACAAGTCGGAAAAATAGTCGAAGAGAATAGGAAAGGGGTGAAAGATGAAAAGAAGTAAAATAAGAACGCTTACAAACCATGCAAACACAGTCTTAACCCAAACACTGTCATACCATACAAACTACAGACATGCAAGGAAAGAGAGGATAAGAAAAGAGAAAAAAAAAGTATGAAGAATATAACAAAAAGTGGGTTAGTTTACGTTACGAGCTATATCTAAGTTTGTGTTAGTCTAATTATTTTTTTAAATATAATTTTGTTGCTGGCACATCACACGCTGGCATGTCACAAGCTGGCATTACTCGTCAACAGACTCAACCTCGACCATTACCCACAGGGCTCCTGTTGCTAATTGTTTTATTATTTTAAACGACGTCAATATTTTTAAAATGTCTATCTAAATGGTTCTTAAACATATTAACGCTGGTAGAGTTCACGACGGACGCGGGAAGATTATTCCATTTATCAATTGCTTTAAACGTAAAAATGTTTTTAGCGATGTTAGTAATGAAACGTCTGCCAAGTAATTTAAATCCGTTATTACGAGTGTTGCTATTATCGAAAGAGAACAGTTTGTCAAAATTTACGTTATCGATTTTATTAACGATTTTCAAAACTTCAATAAGCTCCCCCCTTAATCTCCTAGTTTCGAGTGAATGCGGGTCTAACTCTTTAATCCTATCTTCGTAAGACTTGTTGCGTAGTGACGGAATTAGTTTCGTGGCGCGTCCCTGAACCCTTTCAAACCTATCAATATCCTCACGCAAATACGGGCACCAAAACTGAACGGCATATTCTAAATGAGGCCTGACTAGGGACTTGTAAAGGGGCAATATAATATTCTTCGATTTAAATTCGAAATTACGCGCTATGAAGCCTAATATCCTATTAGCTTTCGCGCAAGACTCCAGGCACTGGTTCCCAACTTTTGAATCCTTAGATACGCGTACGCCTAAATCTACTTCCTCGTCAACGCTCGCTAACTGTCTATCATCCATCGTGTACGTGTAATTGTTGTTAAGAGGACCTATATGCAAAACTTTACATTTGTCTACGTTAAATGGCCTCTGCCACTTATCCTTCCACTCACTCCATAATCCTATTTACATCGTCTTGGAGCCTATTTCTTTCGTCCACGTTAAGAACTTTACCGCCTATTTTAGTATCGTCCGCAAATTTTGACACGTTACTGGTCAAGCCTACATCTATGTCGTTAATGTAGATTACAAATAGCAAAGGGCCTAACACTGAACCCTGAAGGACACCGCTACCTACATCCAACCACTCCGATTCCCTACCATTAACAACGACCCTCTGTTTCCTGGCACGAAACCATTCCTTTAACCAGTTAGTTACCTGACCGCGTCTACCGTGCGCTTTAACCTTCGCAATTAATCTTCTATGCGGAACTCTATCGAACGCTTTTTTAAAGTCTAAATAAATAATGTCAGCCGCTCTATGCCTATCGTATTCGCGCACTATTTCGTTATAAAACTCTAACAAATTAGTTAAACAAGATCTATCGCGTCGAAACCCATGCTGACTACTATTAATCAAATCGCGACTTTCTAAATGATGGACGATACGATCCCTAATTATGGATTCTAAAAGTTTACCAACAATAGATGTTAAGCTAATAGGCCTATGATTGCTAGCTACTGTGCGGTCACCTTTTTTAAAAAATGGGCGTGACGTTAGCTAATTTGAAGTCTTCAGGAATAATCCCCGTTTCCAGTGACTTATTAAAATTTTTTGTTAATGGGCCTACGATAACGTCTTTCAAATCTTTCAAATGTCTAGGATAAATCGCGTCAGGGCCTGGAGACTTGCTAACTTCGATATAATGCGCAATCTCAACCTCGTAAACAGTTATTTCATCAAAATAGTCTCGCTACTAAATGGAACGATATCGTCCGCGTCGGGGGCATTATTTACGTCTTCTACGGTAAAAACTGTCTCAAAAAAGTTGTTAAAATACCCGCTATTACATGAGCGTCGGAAGCCAAAGCGTCATTAGTGTCCACTAGAGGGCCTATGTTATCTTTTATCGGCTTGCGATTATTGATGTAGTCAAAAAACTTTTTCGGATTATGTTTACTATCCGCAGCTACAAGTATCTCAAAATTACGCTTAGCATTCCTAACAGATATTTTAACCTGACGTCTAAGCTCGATATATCTATTAAAGTTAGCCACCGTGCCATTGCGCTTATTAAGTCTATACGCTCTGTTACGCTCGTTTATGAACTCACCTATTTCCCTAGTCCACCACTTGGGCCTACCATGATTACTAGCGCGCTTGGGCCTACGTGGAATAAACTCCCTTTCGATATTCAAAAAAAACTTTCTTTAAACGCCTCCCAATGAAAATTTGCGTCATTAACCATAAATAAATTATCCCAGTCCACTACTCTCATCCTATCCGCAAAACTATCAAAACTAGCCCTACAAAAATCAGGGATTTCTATTACGTTACTATCCTTACTGTTTTCTATCAGTAGCTTAAACCTAATAATTTGATGATCACTTACAGCCTAAACTCTTGGGTACTTCTAAACCTTCGACTATATTTTCGCCGTTCGTCATCACCAAATCTAAAATATTGTCACCGCGCGTTGGTTTAGTAATCATCTGTCGTAAAAAATTATCTTCCATGAACTCAATCAGTCTCAAACCCTCATCATTACCAGTAAAAGTCTCGCAATTAACGTTAGAGCAGTTAAAGTCTCCGAAAACTATATAAAGTTACTAAGAAGTGTGTAAAATCTTGTATCGGTATCGAGGGGTTGAACGGGAGGTCTATAAACAACGAAATTAAAGCTAATACTACGCGCCCTAACTTCAACACATATCGCATTCATGGCCGTATTTAGAGGGGGGCCGACTGGGCCATGGCCCAAGGCCCCGCGCCGCAGATGGCCCCGCACCAGGGCAGTACTGTACTAGGTTGATAGAAAATTGATTACACCAACAATGCATATGAACCATCCTGTGATTCTGAAATATACAACTATCATTGCAATATTGTTATATTATTTGTTTGTCTTTAACATTTCTCTGTTGTATCATCGTGTTATTTCATGCATTCAATTCTGATGTAAGATGCAAACTAAATAAATTTTGTTGATCCAGCAGTTTCTTAAATATACATACATGATTTGAAAGCATAATTTGAAGAAAGGATTTAATAAAGGGTGAAAAAAGTTATTGTGTGTTGCAACATATCTCGTTGGTTCTTGCTTTACCTGTTATTGACGGCTATAAAGTATCATAAAATAATCAAGAATCACATTGTGACTAATATACTGACTGTTACGGATTATTATATCAAGGACTGATTGTTTAACAACCGGCTAGGTTGGGGGTTGTTTAGGTAAAAAAACACAGATGACTAAAGATATTAAAAAAGGGGTGCATCCAGACAAACTTCACAATATTTTGGGTTGGGGCCCCACAGTTTCACCCGGCCCTAGGCCCCGCACACTCTAAATGCGCCCCTGATCGCATTAATTGCTGCCGGAAAATCTATCTTAACCTCGATAGTCCTAAGGGAATTACGAACGTACAACAAAACACCGCCACCAATCCCATGTAACCTATCATTAGTAAAAAGTTTAAAACCCACTATATCAAGTTCCCCCAACAAGTCCCGAGTTACGGTATTTAACTACGTTTCGGTTATAACAATTATGTCATAGTTCCCTGAATAAATTATCGCCTTAAATTTGTTCAATTTATTTCTAATACTACGCGCGTTACAATAAAAGACGCTTAAATTATTTTTTTTTACCACGGATCGGCGCTTTAAACTATTTTTCACGTCGGGCCGGCGTTTCCCGGACCCACAACGTTTAAAAAGGGCTTCAACCTTACAGCTTTCGAACGTTCTCATCGATTAACCTACCTAGCCTAGCATTCCCTATTTCATTGAAATGCACCCCCATCTTTTCTAAAAAGGCTAGGATCACTGAATTCTGACCACAGCTTTACGAAGGCTACATTTTCCTGAGCACAAATCTCTTCTAGTTTAGTGTTCAAAAATATTGTTTTTGGCGTAATCCTAAAATTTAAACCGTGCCTAGGGGTAGTACCTAGAACTAAAGACCTATCTGGCCTTGCCTTCAGGGACCTAATTAACCCCCTATATCTCTCCAAAAGGTCAGGCACTCTCGTATCGGGCCTATACGAGTCGTTGCCTCCTACCATCGTCACTAACATCGAGTGACGGGAGGCAACATCAATCCTATCTACTTCGTCTCTAATTCTGTCAACCCTGGTCCCCGGTAGACAGACCCTCCTCCTCTTGGTTGGATTCCGTCCAACGAACTCCTTATCCACATAACGCACTAAGGAGTCCCCAATTAAAATCGTTTCCCCCTCGTTCACATCCCTATCCAACTGGGAAAAGATTCGAAACCTTGAAAGAGGGGGCGATTCCTATCACCTAACGTACGTGGCCTAACTCCACCCTTAACTACTCTAAATCCCTCCCCGTCTACTAAACCCGGACCAACCTTAACCCCTTCCTCAACTCTGTCTAACCTTCCCAATAAGCTACCTATACTAGAAACTAGATTCCTAACCTCACCCTTCAACTTACTAACGTCTTCAACGCTAGTATAGTTTCGGCCTTCGTCAACTGTAAGCCTACCCCTGCCCTCATCAAGCGTTGCAAGTCTTTCAGTCACCTCGCGTACACTACGTTTTAAATCTACTATCTCTTCGCTTAACTCACAAAAGGGGTAATATTAGGGAAAGGACCCAGTCACATCCGGTTACAACAATAACATATCCTGAATCCTCATTAAAAATTACCCAGGAAAACTATCATCTCACGTTGTGCAGATTGATTTAATATTAATTTCATAATAAGGCTGGCGTTTTTATTTGGGTAAGTCTTGTTTAAGTTTATTTTGGCTACTTTTGCAGTACTTCATTTGGTTTCTGGCTATTGTTTCTTTGAATCTTTCGTTCAGTTTGAAGCTGAATTTGTTTGAGCATGACGTGCGATTCTTGTGACCGCGGTTTCGAAGATCTAATCCGCCATGTTGGCTTAGGTAAGGTCAGGTTAGGTTAAGTTAGGTTAGGTTTTATAATAATAAACACCACAATACATTTTTCTGGTTGTATTTGATGTGCTTTATTCAAATCTGACCTTCATTTCTTGAGCAAATGAACACAACTTATGAAAACTTGATTGTTTCATAACTTCGTTTTGGTTCATTTGCACAAAAGATGAAGGTCAGATGTGAACAAAGCACATCAAATACTACCAGAAAAATGTATTGTGGTGTTCGAACTGCGCCGGGTCCTTTGCCGAATAATTACCCACAAAAGAAACAAACCGATCTCTCGGTAATCGCTATAGGACCGCCGTTGTAATCTTTAAAATCCGTATAGCACCGATTAACCCCACACCTAGCACACGACGCTTTCTGCGACGGCATCGCGCAAGATAAAGTAGTTAACGTTTATAACCGTCACAAGTTTAAATTAAGCCGGCACGCTATGGAAACTTCTAAATCTCTAAAAACCACTAATATTCAGTTACTTAACTATAACAATGTGAATATAAACGCAAGTACATAAAATTCAGAACTTTCTAACAGTAAATTTGTCGACAATATCCAAACGTAGAAACAATATCAGAGAGCCCAGGGAATGGCGTCCGCTTAGTAAGGAGTCTGGCTGACGAATTAGAGGTTATACAAAATACTGTTGTTTCCTTTGCCTTTGGGACAGTCGAGATACTGCGAGACACTACTCAGTGAAACAATGGCCTGCAAGAGAGGAATTTGTTCCTGGAGAGCAAAATGTGAAGCAGCCTCCATTAGTGGATCGCGGAAAGGTTTTTCTCACACCGTTACATATCAAACTTCGCCTAATAAAGAATTTCGTCAACGCTTTAGGCAGAGAAGGAGACGGTTTCAGTTACATGAAGGAAAAATTTCCAAGAATCAGTGATGCTAAACTAAACCACAGATCAGCGAGGTCATAGCTGACTCCAGATTCGACACCAAGTTGACAGATGCTGAGTTAGCTGGTTGGCAGTCCTTCAAGGAAGTTGTGATCCTAGTTTTTTTGCTGACAGTTGTTTCAACATAACTCGTAAGTTAAGGAACACAGAAAAAAAAGTGTTTAGACAAAAAGATAAACAAAATTCCGTAGATTAAAAATGATAAGAGCCCTTTCCATGAAACGGCTTCATTTTGCACAAAATGCATAAAACCAGTTTTTTTTAAGAAGTGCCAAAGTCACCTGATATTACAGTATACCTTTCAACCTTTCAAAGTTTCAGCGCGATGATTCCTCATTTCACGAAGGTCAAGCTTGTCGCCCTTCCTCTCGAGTTGGCCTGGTGAAGTAGTGAGTTGGTTTCTTGTACTCTCCACCTTACATAACCAGGTACGCCTGGCCCTTCGGGGATTGTTCTGAGCCAGGCGTCTAATCTTCTTTTGAAGATGTCCACTGCAACACCATTCGTGTTCCTTAGGTCTTTGGGCAGCTGATTAAACAGTTTTGGTTCTCTCACAACAAAACTATTTTCTTTCAGCGTTAAGGATGTTCCCTGTCTCGCCTTCAATTTGGGAACACAACACAGTCTTCCTTTTCTACTTTCCACCGTTGTTTGGGGAGTTACAGAGTTCAGAGTAAGATTAGGGACTAGTTTCTCCATTATTTTCCAAGTGTAAATAATAGTGTATCTCTCTCTTCTCCTTTCCAGTGAATATAGGTTTAGTTCTCGTAACCTTTCCCAGTAATTTAGTTCTTTGCACCCCTTGATCTTGGCTGTGAAGCTTCTCTGAATCCCTTCCAGCTGTCTAATGTCTTCTTTTTTATATGGGGATGTTAGGACCGAGCAGTATTCCAATTTGGGTATGATCAGTGTTTTCAGTAGAGGAATCATTACATTCTTATCCCTTCGTTTAAAGGTTCTCAATATCTGCCCCTTTATTCCCTTTGCTCTGTTTACTGCTATCTTATTTTGTGTTTCAAATTTCGCACCAGCAGTCATTACAACCCCTAAATCTTTTGCTATAGAATTTCTCTTAATTTCCTGTCCGTTTGGGGTATAATATTTCATGGATTTTAGGTCTTCTCTTTTTCTCTACCGTAACCACTGAAATTTCTCAGTGTTGAACTTCATATTGTTGTCTTCCGTCCACTTGTAGATTCTGTTCATGTCCGTTTATAGAGATCCTATATCTTCTGGGTTTCTTATTTTTCTACTGATCTTTGTGTCATCCGCAAAGGATGTTACGATGCTGTCTCTGCTAACGTCCTCATCTATGTCAATTAGCATGATTACGAAGAGTAGTGGAGCTAATACTGTTTCTTGTGGTACTGAGCTGAGGACCTCTGATTCTGATGAAGATACTCCTTGTACTGTAACGACTTGCCCCCGTTCACTAAAGAAATTATATATCCATTTCCCTACTTTTCCTGTTATTCCCATATATTTCAGTTTATGTATTATGATTCCATGGTCACACTTGTCGAACGCTTTAGCAAAGTCTGTGTATATTACATCATAGTTTTCATTACTTATACTTCATTACTCATTACTTATACTTACTTTCTCAATTATATATAATATATACTGTATATGCGCGCGTATGGTTTGTAGTTTTTTATATACGAATCATATTCTTTGCTAACATCAAATGTTCCTTGTTAATAACAAAATTGTTAAATTTAACACTAAATTAAATTAAATCTTACAATGTAAGGAATTCACATGCTGAAAAGCTGTCGCACATCAATATTATCGCTTAACCTGTTGCGGAAAATTCAGCAATACTTGTATTTGGCGATGAAGGTTTTAGGACGCCAAGAATACATGATTCCCACGCAAATTGGCGCCTTTTTCTTGTTTATCACCAGTGGTGCCCTATATCAGAAACAAACTTGTGGTACATCTTGCTCCTGGTGAATCATGCAACCATACCTATAGATCCAGGAGTGGATGCAATGCAAAGTAAAGACACAGGCACGCAAATGATTATAAACTTCACCAAAAAATCATTTTGATAACAGAGAGAATTGTTGCTGCCATTGGTAATAAGGCACGTAAAAAAGCCTTGTCAGTATGTTGACCCTCTATGTACTTAGCAATGATAGTGCGAGCTGCTCGTACCATGAGTAGGTGTGTGGGCAGAGTGCTTTGGGTAAAACATTAAAACCTTTATTCATACTTGAACAATATACGTCTTAAATGCTATATATACAGTATATACGAGTATATGTAATTTATATTTATGCAGAAAGGAGGGGCCAAGGGCGAATGCCCAAAAAACACCCCTTCTATAGAGAAAGAAGAGGGCCAAAATCAAGATTCAAGGTTTTCGAGGTGCCTAGACACACTGCGTTTCAAAGATTGGAATTCATAGACAGGAGGGGGGAAAGATGGATTGACGAAGATTGTTCCAGAGTTGACCGGATGAGTAGATGAGAGATTAAAAATACTGATTAATCCTTGCGTTAGAGTTGGACAGAAAAGGAACGAGAATGTGTAGAAAGTCTGGTACTACGTGCTCTCCTTAAAGGAGGAGGCATGCAATTAGAGAATTCAGAAGAGCAGTGTCCGTTACAATAGCGATAGTAAAGAGAGAGTGAGGCAACAATGCGGCGAAGAGAGAGGAAATGAAGACAGTGAGTAAGAGGCGGAGAATTGATGAGACGAAAAGCCTTTGATTCCATCTGGTCAAGTGGAGCTGTGTGGGTTGAGCCATCCCACACATGAGAAGCGTATTCCATACAGGGGCGGACAAGATCCCTGTGCAGAGACAACAACAAAACTGTGGTAAAGAAACTGCGAATCCGGTACAGCACACTTAATCTCTTAGAAGCTGTTTTAGAAAAGAGACTATATGTGATCTTTTCAGAAAAGATCACGAGAAAAGGAAACGCCAAGAATGTTAAGGGAAGAGGAAGGATTAAGTTGTGTGTTGTCGAAGGTAAGAGGAAGTTGTGTGGAAGATTGTGACGTATAGACAGATGAAGGAACTTAGTTTTTGAGGGATTGAAAGTCACAAGGTTTTCTCTGCCTCAATCAGAGTTAGTAGAAAGATCAGAATTCTGGTGTATCATAGTCGTTCCACACGAAGCATTGAGTGTCTCTGAAGCGGGTGAAGAAGTGAAGGGTGGAATCATCGGCATGGGAGTGGATCGGACAGGAAGTGCAACTTAATAGATCATTGATAAATAAAAGGAAAAGAGTGGGTGACAGGACAGAGCCCTGAGGAACACCACTATTAATATCTTTAGGGGAAGAACAGTGTCCATCTACAACCGCAGCTATAGATCGTTGAGAAAGGAAATCAGAGATGAAAGAGGGTAGTTTGGAAATTAAAGAGTTGTGCCAGATTCTATCAAAAGCTTTTTATATGTCGCGCGATAGCAAAGGTTTCGCCGAAATCCCGAAAGGAGGATGACCAAGAGTAAGAGAGAGATGCAAGAAGATCTCCAGTAGAGCGTCCCTTGCGGAACCCATACTGACGATCTGAAAGAAGATTGTGAGAAGAGTGATATTTAAAAATCTTCCTCTTAAGGATGCATTCAAAACTTTGGAAAGGCAAGAAATCGAAGCACTTGGATGATAGTTGGAGGGTTGAGAGCGGTCACCCTTCTTTGGGACATGCTTAATGAAAGCGAACTTCCATCAGGAAGGAAAAGTACCAGATGAAAGACAAAGACGAAAGAGTTTGCCTGGACAGGGTGTCGGCACAGAAACACAGTTCTTGAGAACAGGAGGAACAACAATCAGGACCGTACACCTTCCTAGAGTTGAACCCAGATAGGGCAGAAAGACATCTTTGGAAGAGATTCTAATTTCAGATATAATTAAGTCAGAGGGAGTCGGAGATGGAGGAACAGTACCGAAATCGTCCAGGATTGAATTGGAAGCGAAAGTATGCTCAAAGAGTGCAGCTTTATCGGGAGACAAGAGAGTAACTGTGTCGTCGGAATGAAAAAGAGGAGGGAAAGAAGTAGTAAAGTTGTTGGAGAGGTTCTTGGCTAGGTGCCAGAAAGAAGGAGAAGAGTTAGAATTAGGTTTCACATTTTTGTCTGATGAAGGAATATTTGGTTAGTCGAAGAACAGATTTTGCACGATTCCGGTCAGAAATATAAGCTAAGTGAGAGTCAGGAGTTGGATGGCGACGGTACCTTCTGAAAGCCTCCTCTCTATTGCGGATCGCATTATAACAAGGGAAGCTAATTAAACCAAGGTTTTTTGAGTAGGAATAAGATATTAAATGTACGTCTTCATGCCCAAGAAAATCACCTCCGTGATGCGCTAGCAGCGCATCCGGAGGGGCCCCGACCGCGGAGCGATAATCATTCCATGGGAAATCAGAGAAGTGCTGCTTAAGTGCCACCCAATCAGCGGCGCCAAAGTGCTAAAGGCGTCTCCTCTTGCGGGGGAATCCAAAAGCCGAACTGGAGCGATAGGACAGGAAACAGATAAAACATTGTGGTTGGTGGAGCCCAACAGAGAAAAAAAAGCTTGACAGAATGATGCATTTAGTTTGAGATTGGCATGTAAAGCGTAGCCAGAGGGTGTAGAATTCGAAGGATTCAGGTTCAGAAATACGAGAGCAAGTTAGGTCGTTGCGTACATGCACGTACATATACGCATTATATATATATATATATATATATATATATATATTATATATATATATATATATATATACACACACAGGGTGTTTCTAAAGTAACCATCTATTTTGCGAAATAATATGAATTATAAAAAAAACACCTTTAAAACATGAAAATATATATATATATATTTGTAAGCTCGGCACACATTGTTGCTCTTCGTGGATAATCTTCTTCTTGTAAGTTGTGGAACACTTGAATGTGGTATGGCTTTTTCTTTAAATCATAACGTAGAATTCTGTAAACCGTTGTTTGTGGAATTTCTAATCTGTGGGATGCCCTCCGAATCGATAATCGTGGATCCTCTTCGAATGCTTCTTGAACAGATTCGATTCTTTCGTGAGATCTTCTTGGCCGTCCAGATCTACGCTCGTCATGCACAGATCCAGTCCTCATAAATTTGTTTACTAATTCGCGAATAGCCTGGTCTCTAGGGCCTGTTTTACGAAACCTTCTCTCAAACTTTTCTCTAATTTCATTGCACTTCATGCCTTTTATCCTGCATGTTACTACATAAACCCGTTCTTGCACATTCATCATCAATGATATGGGTCTGAAAATAAAATAAAATAATTAACAAAAAATCGTGTAAAGCAATTGAAATATTATAAATACATGAATTTTGTATAACAATGCACATACCATTATGCCAATATAACAATTGTTTAAAATCCCCCTATTTCACCAAAATAGATGGTTACTTTAGAAACACCCTGTATATATATATACACAGGGTGTCCCAGGAGGAACTGTCAAGAATGCACCAGTTGACTCTTTGGGTATTTCTAAGTAGAAAGTATTATATCGACATGTGCCTGATTCCCAACCGTTACCGAGATACAGGCCTCTACATTTGGGTAACTAAAACATAATAAAAAGCCGATCATAAACCTCTTAAATGAACTTCCGCGTTTTCCATGGCAAGACTCGATGGATCGGAGGCTCGCCGCGTGCATTGAAAAAGGAGGGGGTCACTTTGAAACCATTCTGCAATAAGTACAATAGTGTATTGTATGTTTGTACTTTTTGTAAACCACAAGTGTCATTAAATAGTATCTAAGATCGCCTTTTTATTATGTTTTAATTACCCAAATGTAGAGGCCTGTATCTCGGTAACGGTTGGGAATCAGACCCATATCGATATAATACTTTCTACTTAGAAATACCCAAAGAGTCAAATGGTGCATTCTTGACATTTCCTCCTGGGATACCCTGTATATATATATATATGTATATATATATACACTACATATATATATATATATATATATATATATATATATATATATATACACAGACCGTGCATGGAACAAGGAACTCTTCTAGGATAATTAAATCCACTATAGTCCGAATAAGTAATAGTAAATGACAAATACTATAGTTTTTCTTTTTCATGATGCAAGCCCGACGTGGCGACGTGGGCAACGGGTCACTCGCAAAAAATATAATAGTTACCCCTTTTTCGTTGATGTATTCAATCTGACGTGAAGGCAGCGAGTCTTTTGGTTATACTGAGGTTCTAAATGTAGCTGGGCTGGGCTGCTTTAAACCCTAGATCCTGTCCCAAAGCTGGATCCTATCTGCTTTGCAGATGGCTGGTGGGGGAAGCTATATTTTGGGACCTCTTTGCGAGTGACCCGTTGCCCACGTCGGGCTAGCATCATGAAAAAGAAAAACTATAGTATTTGTCATTTACCATTACTTATTCGGACTATAGTGGATTTAATTATCCTAGAAGAGTTCCTTGTTCCATGCACGGTCTGTGTGTATCATAAAAAACCTCAGGGAACCATTCTGAGTTCATTCCCATATATATATATATATATATATATATATATATATATAATGGTGTAGTGGTTAGCGTCGCTGACTGCTAATCCATCGGCCTCGGGATCGAGACCCGGTGACGGCAGGTGGCGCGCAGCAAAACCCAGCTGTTCATCATTCTACACAATAAAAAAAAATTGGTTGGTAGATAAATGGGTACCCTGGGTAGCGTAGTGGTTAAGACGCTGGGCTGCTGGTGGGGCGTGGTTCGGATTCCACGTTAAACTGAGGTCTAAAGTGGAGTGACAAGCTTGACCTTCGACAGAATGAACAATCGGACGCAAAACCAAGGTTAACCAAAGTTATATACAGGGTGGCACAAAAGTCGCGCATCATAGGAATTTTCCGTGTTGATTATATATTATTTTTTATTTTGGGTAGGGGATGGCTGCGAAATTAACAATAGACGAGAGGGTGAGCTTGGTTTTACTGTATGAAATACCAGGTACAATGCTTCCTATGATGCGCGACTTTTGCATCACCCTGTATATATATATATATATATATATATATATATCTCTGATAGTATTTGATTTGATACCCCAATCTGTATCCTATAATTTTTATACAGGTGTTCGAAACAGTCTGCGCAGTGAGTTACAAGTTTTATATAATTTCAGTAACTTAAGATAAATGGCACTGTAATATAATGAAATATTAAAGAAAGTTGAGAGCGAAAGAAAGCAGTTGTGGAAAGCGCTTTCGTATCCGACAAGCAGAGCTGGACACGATGATATATGTTGCCAAACACGGTATCCAATTATTATTATTATTTCCTATTCTTAGGCTATATCATAAAAAAATTAATGAAGGCTTTGGTTTCCGCCAGAAGGACTTTCTACGGTGCCAGGAGAAAAGATGCATGAGGTGGGATGACGGAGAAATATGTCTAAAGATGCCAGTCAACGTTGACGGCCTTACGACATCTGATCGATTTGACATTCTATCGACAAGTTGCTATTAGGTTACATTAAGTTAAGTTAGATTAAATTTTAATTCAATATCGCGTTGAGTGAAAATTGAATATTTTAAATCTAGAACAAGTGTCGGTAAAGGAGCATCATTGAAATTTGATCCAAGAGCAGGCCGAACGGCTATCGGAGAAAGAGCATAAATCAGGCACGATGTGTCGCTCGCAATTAGTCTGCCGATAGAAAAGAATTTAGCGTTAAGAACTTTTTTAATTTTGGAGCTCGTAAATTTTTTAAATTTTTAGTTTGGTCAAGAGTTAAGTTCAAATATAAACTCTTGAGATCTGTGTAACTTGTTATATGTCAAGAACTCGAGGGAGGCCCTCAGAGAGGAAATTTTAGTTTAATTTTTTTCCTCGAAAAGAGGAGCTTAGGAATAACGAAACTGAGATTAGCAAATAGGAGATCAGTAATTTATGTACGAATGACGTCATGTAATGAAAATGTTTTGATAGGTCATTCAGATATTGAAAAGGAGGAGTTTCTTTAATCTTAAGGTGTAATTTAGAAGGACACTTCAGTTGTAGTCATACCTCTCCAAAGATGAAGTGTTGTTAAATCAGTCCTGAAAATTTGTGGCACTTTTTGATTCTGTAATCTGACTTTAAAGTGTTTCTGTTATTCGAATAATTTGAATCTCATAGTTTCACTGTTTTATACGTTGTTTTAAGAGTTTAATTTATGGTTCAGACCTCCTTCTGTAAACGAGGTAGTAGTCGGCAAAAATTTTTTGGTGGTTTTGTTACCCGAAAAAAATCTGAGGAGTTCACGCAGGACTTTTGAAAAGCTTATGATACAAAATTAATTTGGCGGAAATTTTTTTGAAAAATCTGCGGAACTCGCGCGGAACTTTTGAGGCCAAATTTCCCAACTTTTTGTAGTGAACTCTTATTTTAAGAAATTTTAATGAAGTGCTATTTCTTGAGTCACATATGAAACTCCTCTGTATAAACCCTTTGAGACTTTCGGTAATCCAAGTAATTGAAAACATCTTTTGGCATTCAATATTATTGTTTGAACAAAAATTTATAAGTGTACATCTGTAAACTTTTGAATTAATGTTTCATTGTGAGTAAATTTTTAAAATTTTGTGAAGTAAACTTTATGCGAGTTGTGTTGTTTCTATGCTACTTTGCAATAGGCCTTTCTTGTAAGCTGAAGGTAAATTAACACTGAAAATTCGAAATTAAAAATGGGCTTCAAGTAAGCCGAGAAAATTGTGCGTATAAAATTGAAAGGTCATCCGAGTGATAACCAGAGCCATCCTGAACAAACGAACCCTCGCGCACGCAATAAGTGCAATAAAAAAGTGGTTGCACCACATAAGTTACGCTAGGTTAGGTTAAGTTAGTTTTATAGTGTGTCGACAAAATGGATATAGGTCCGATCCTACGCTGAAGTCATGCATACCTAATGAAATTAAGTTTGTTTAGGAGTTAATTGATAGCATTGGCAACACAATATGACTGGATTTTACAAGAGGAATAACTAATGAAGGGTGTATTTACGTTATTTCTTGTAGAGAGTGTGAGCGTCTCATGCTTGATTGGTTAGGGCGTGAGTTCGGATCCCATTGGATCCCATTGGTGCCTATAGCAGAGTCTTTTCTACTCATATATCTTACGTCACAACGAAGCGGAAGGCCGGCCACCACCACCCTGGCTAAGGTAACCCAGGCTTGAGCCCCTACCCCTCACCCCCATGGGAAAGACTTGCAACGCTTGATGAGGGCAGGGGTAGGGCTACGGTTGACGAAAGCCGAACCAATACTAACGTTGAAGACGTTAGTAATTTGAAGGGTGAGGTGCGTAACCTAGTTTCTAGTTTAGGTAGCTTGTCGGGAAGGTTGGATAGAGTTGAGGAAGGGGTTAAGGTTGGTCCGAGATTAGTAGATGGGGAGGGATTTAGAGAAGTTAAGGGTGGAGCTAGGCCGCGCACGTTAGGTAATAGGAATCCCCCCCTATCGAGGTTTCGAACCCTTTCGTCCATTTGGAAAGGGACGTGAATGAGGGGGAAACTATTTTAATTGGGGACTCTTTAGTGCGCCATATGGACACAGAGTTCGTTAAACGGCATCCAACCAAGAGGAGGAGGGTCTGTCTCCCAGGGGCCAGGGTTGACAGAGTTAGAGACAAGGTAGATAGGATTGACGTTGCCTCCCGTCACTCGATGTTGGTGACGATGGTAGGGGGCAACGACTCGTATAGGCCCGATACGAGAGTGCTTGACCTTTTGGAGAGATATAGGGGGTTAATTAGGTCCCTAAAGGCGAGGTCAGATAGGTTTTTAGTTTTAGATATTACCCCTAGGCACGGTTTGGGTCTTAGGATTACGTCTAAAACAATATTTTTGAATAATAAATTAGAAGAGATTTGTGCTGAGGAAAATGTACCCTTCGTAAAGCTGTGGTCCGAATTCAGTGATCCTAGCCTTTTCATAAAAGATGGGGGTGCATTTTAATGAAATAGGTAATGCTAGGCTAGGTAGGTTAATTGATGTAAACGTACGGAAGCTGTATAGGTCAAAGCCTTCTTTAAACGTTGTGGGTCCGGGGAACGCGGGCCCGTCGTGAAAAATAGTTTAAAACGCAGGCCCGTGATAAAAAATAATTTAAACGTCTTTTATTGTAACGCGCGTAGTATTAGAAATAAATTAAATGAATTTAAGTCTATAATTTATTCTGGCAACTACGATATAGTTGCTATCACTGAAACGTGGTTAAATACCGTGACTCGGGACTTGTTGGGGGAACTTGATATACCAGGTTTTAAACCCTTTACTAATGATAGGTTACATAGGTTTGGTGGCAGCGTTTTGCTGTACATTCGTAATTCCCTTAGGACTATGGAGGTTAAGATAGATTTTGCGGCAGCAATTAATGCGATATGCGTTGAAGTTAGGGCGCGTAGTATTAGTTTTAATTTTGTTGTTGTTTATAGACCTCCCGTTCACCCCCTCCATACCGATATTAGATTTTACGCACTTCTTGATAACTTTATTCACAATCGGAATAGTATAATTGTCGGAGACTTTAATTGCCCTAATGTTAATTACGAGACTTTTACTGGTAATGAGGAGGGCTTGAGATTGATTGAGTTCATGGAGGCTAATTTTTTTACGACAGATGGTTACCGAACCAACGTGCGGTGACAATATTTCAGATTTGGTGATGACGAACGGCGAAAATATAGTCGAAGGCTTAGAAGTAGGCGAGAGTTTAGGATGTAGTGATCATCAAATTCTTAGGTTTAAGTTATTGATAGAAAACACTAAGGATAGTAACGTAATAGAAGTCCCTGATTTTCTTAGGGCTAATTTTGATAGTTTTGCGGATAGGATGAGAGTAGTGGACTGGGATAACTTATTTATGGGTAATGACAAATTTGCATTGGGAGGCGTTTAAAGAAAGTTTTATGAATATTGAAAGGGAGTTTATTCCTCGTAGGCCCAAGCGCGCGAGAAATCATGGTAGGCCCAAATGGTGGACTAGGGAAATAGGCGATTCATAAACGAGCGTAACAGAGCGTATAGATTTAATAAGCGCAAAGGCACGGCAGCTAACTTTAATAGATATATCGAGCTTAGACGTCAGGTTAAAAGATCAGTTAGGAATGCTAAGCGTAATTTAGAGATACTCATAGCTGCGGATAGTAAACATAATCCAAAAAAGTTTTTTGAATACGTCAATAATCGTAAGCCGATAAAAGATAACATAGGCCCTCTAGTGGATGTCAACGGCGCTTTGGCTTTTGACGCTCAGGCAATGGCGGGTATTTTCAATAACTTTTTTGAGACAGTTTTTACCGTAGAAGACGTAAATAATGTCCCCGACGTGGACGATATCGTTCCATTTAGTAGCGAGACTATTTTGGATGAAAAAACTGTTTACGAGGGTGAGATTGCGCATTATATCGATAGGCTAAAAGTTAGCAAGTCTCCAGGCCCTGACGCTTTTTATCCCAGGCATTTGAAAGATTTGAAAGACGTTATCGTAGGCCCCTCAACGAAGATTTTTAATCAGTCACTCGAAACGGGGATTATTCCTGAAGACTTCAAATTAGCTAACGTCACGCCCATTTTTAAAAAAGGCAACCGCACAGTAGCTAGCAAGTATAGGCCCATTAGCTTAACGTCAATTGTTGGTAAACTTTTGGAATCCGTAGTTAGGGATCGTATCATCGATCACTTAGAAAGTAGAGATTTGATTAATAGTAGTCAGCATGGATTTCGACGCCATAGATCTTGTTTAATTAATTTGTTAGAATTTTATAACGAAATAGTGCGCGAATTCGATAGGCATAGAGCGGCTGACGTTATTATTTAGATTTTGAAAAGGTGTTCGATACAGTTCCGCATAGAAGATTAATTGCGAAGGTTAAAGCGCACGGTATACGCGGTAAGGTAGCTAACTGGTTAGAGGAATGGCTTCGTGCTAGGAGACAGAGGGTCGTTGTTAATGGTAGTGAATCGGGGTGGTTGGATGTAGGTAGCGGTGTCCCACAGGGTTCAGTGTTAGGCCCATTGCTATTCGTAATTTACATTAACGACATAGATGTAGGATTGACTAGTAACGTGTCAAAATTCGCGGACGATACTAAAATAGGCTGTAAGGTTGTTAACGAGGACGGTAGAAATAGGCTCCAAGACGATGTAAATAGGATTATGGAGAGGACGGATAAGTGGCAGCTGCAATTTAATGTAGACAAATGTAAAGTTTTGCATATAGGTTCTCGTAACAATAATTACACGTACACGATGGATGGTAGAGAGTTAGCGAGCGTTGACGAGGAAGTAGATTTAGGCGTACGCGTATCTAAGGATTTAAAGTTTAGGAACCAGTGCCTGGAATCTTGCGCAAAAGCTAATAGGATGTTAGGCTTCATAGCGCGTAATTTCGAATTTAAATCGAAGGATATTATATTGCCCCTTTACAAGTCCCTAGTCAGGCCTCATTTAGAATATGCCGTTCAGTTTTGGTGCCCGTATTTGCGTGAGGATATTGATAGGTTAGAAAGGGTTCAGCGTCGTGCCACGAAACTAATTCCGTCATTGCGCAACAAGCTTTATGAAGATAGGATTAAAGAGTTAGACTTGCATTCACTCGAAACTAGGAGATTAAGGGGGGAGCTTATTGAAGTTTTCAAAATCGTTAATAACATTGATAACGTAAATTTTGACAAACTGTTCACTTTCGATAATAGCAATACTCGTAATAACAGATTTAAGTTGCGTGGCAGACGTTTCAGTACTAATGTCGCTAAAAACTTCTTTACGTTTAAAGTAATTGATAAATGGAATAATCTTCCTACGCCCGTCGTGAACTCTACCAGCGTTAATATGTTTAAGAACCGTCTAGATAGGCATTTTAAAAATATTACCGTTAGTTAAAATAAAAAAAAACAATTAGCAACAGGAGCTCTGGGGGTGGTGGTCGAGGATGAGTCTGTTGACGATGATGCCAGCTTGTGATATGCCAGCGTGTGATGCCAGCAATGAAATTATTATTAAAAAAAAAAAAATTAGACTAACTCGAACGTGGATGTAGCTCGTAGCGTAAACTAACCCACTTTTTGTTTAACTTTACCTACTTTTTTTTTTCTTATCCTCTCCTTACTTGCATGTCTGTAACTTGCTACTTATTTAACCCCTTATTTTCTTCTCTTAACCCCCTACTCTTTCCTTTCTCTCGGGCTAACCTTAGAGTGGATCTTAGGGTCTTTGTTAGCCTTAGCTTCTGTAGATCTGTAGATCCTCCTTTCGGGATTTCGGTGAAACTTTTAATATTGCGCTAGACATATCAAAAGCTTTTGGCACAAATCTTTAATTTCGGAACTGCCTTCCTTCTGTTTCTATCCTTCTATCTGTGCTTTCATCTCTTATTTCCTTTCTCAACAATCTATAGCTGCGATTGCAGATGGCCACTGTTCTTCTCCTAAAGCTATTAACAGTGGTGTTCCTCAGGGATCTGACTGTCACCCATTCTTTTCCTTTTATTTATTAATGATCTTCTGATTCGCACTTCCTGTCCTATTCACTCCTATGCCGATGATTCCACTCTTCACTTCTCCACCCGCTTCCCAAAGCACCCCTCTCAACAGTCACTCCATGATTCGCGTAGTACGGCTATGGAGCACCTGACCTCTGATCTTTCTGCTATCTCTGATTGGGGCAGAGAAAACCTTGTGGCTTTCAATGCCTCAAAACCTCAGTTCCTCCATCTGTCAACTCGTCACAATCTTCCTCACGACTATCCCCTTACTTTCAACAACACAACTCAATCCTTCCTCTTCTCTTAACATTCTTGGCGTTTCCTTTTCTCGCGATCTTTCCTGAAAGATCACATATACTCTCTTTCTAAAACAACTTCTAAGAGGTCAGGTGTGCTGTACCGCCTCCGCGGTTTCTTCACCCCCACTTAGTTTCTGTCTCTGTACAGGGGTCTCGTTCGCCCCTGTAGGGAGTATGCTTCTCATGTGTGGGGTGGTTCAACCCACACAGCAGTACTTGACTGGGTGGAATTAAAGGCTTTTCGTCTCATCAATTCCCCGCCTCTTAGTGATTGTCTTCAATCTCTCTCTCTCTTTGCCGCAATGTTGCCTCACTCTCTCTTTACTATCGCTATCATAACGGACATTGCTCTTCTGAACTCTCTAACTGCATGCCTCCTCCTTTGAGGAGAGCACGTAGTACCAGACTTTCTACACTTTCTCATTCCTTTTCCGTCCAACTATCTAATGCAAGGGTTAATCAGTATGTTCAGTCTTTTATCTGCTCAACCCGTCAACTCTGGAACAATCTTCTTCAATCCATCTTTCCTCCTGTCTATGACCTCCCATCTTTCAAACGCAGAGTGTCTAGGCATCTCGAAAACCCCGGACCTTGATTTTGGCTCTCTTCTTCTTGTATGGGAGGAGCGTTTTTGCGGGCCTTTTCCCTTTGTCCCTGCGTCCTGCATAAAAAAAAGAGAATATATATATATATTCTAAAAAAAGCTTCAGAAAAGGCCTCCGCCTTTTCCTCACGACTGTTATTCTAGCTGCAACAAAATAAAAAGGTCCCAAAAAGAAGACATCAATTTGAACATTTATTTTATTTCTAACGTATTACTTTTTGTGAATTTAATTTTAAATAAATTTTCCTATGAGACCGGACTTATGGGGCACCCTGTATATATATATATATATATATATATATATATATAATTGTAGAGAAAGGGGTGTTCTTATGGAACTGACATTTAAGGATAAAAAGGATGATCAACGCCCACGTCAACATTATGGACATTTAATAGCAGATATTTCGGAAGTCAAACTCCCATCATCAGTGGCTAAAAACAGGCGCTCATGCGTGCCAATTTTCTAATATGGCCTTTATGTTAAAAGTTTTGTTGGTGTAAATGTTAATAAGTACTTGAGAATAATCAAACAGAGACACGAAGTTAAATTGACTAATTTGGGTTTACTTGCCAGTTTCCATACCATTGATCCTGAGAAAGTTATTTTTAATTTTTCAAACGAAGTTTCAAATGCTCACGAGAAACGTCCATTATCGTTTGGGTTAGAATTTGAAATATCAAATTTTAGAATCGGTTTTTATAAGTACTTTTTTGGCTTTTGAGAAACGTTGTCATTCTTTAACGTTTTGCCTTACTCTCGATCTACTCAAAATTGTAAAAGCTGGTATTTATTAGTAACATTTGGAAGAAATATTTTTATAATTTTAAAACCTTACAAAGTTTCTTTTTCTTGGTGCGCACAAGAAGTTATCCAATGATGACTCTATCATAATCTCAAAACTTGATAAGAGGAAAGGTGTAGTAATTTTAAATGAGGTTAATTATGTTAATAAAGTCTTAAGTATCTTGAATGATACGACTAAGTTTTTAAAGTTTAATGATGACCCTTTTAAATTATGTTTGCTCTTGGAAGACGAGGTCAATCGCGTTTTGCGTAGACTCCAGAGCTACTTCTAAGACAATTTTAGTGGGTGGGTTAAAATAGTTTTTGTTTTTTTTGTATTTGTATTTGGTCACAAATGACACTAATCAAATCAAATGTATATGTTGATGCATATGTTGACTCATATGCTTATATATATGAGTATATATGAGCATATGCGTATATATGCATCAACATGTACATTTGATTTGATTTGTGTTGTTTGTGATCAAATACAAATATAAAAAAAAAAAAATTTAACCCACCCACTAAAATTGTCTTAGAAGTAGCCCTGTTAGACTCTCCAACAATACTGTTATTAACAAAGACACGTATCAATACCCTGTACACGTCGGGCTCAGCTCCTGGTATTAGGTATGGTTCACCTAAAGTACATAAACGTAATGTCCCTATCCGCCCTATCTTGGCCGCCTTTACTTGTCATTGCTTTTCTGTGGCTAATTTTTTGTCCTCTTTTTGCTCTCTCACTTAACAATTAACAATTTTAACATTTTAAATTCTTTTATCCATGCGCAAAAGATTGCTAATAAGCTATTTATGGCCAGTTTCAATGTAGAGTCCTTGTTTACGAATGTCCCGGTATAGAAAACCATTGATATCTGTTCGAATATTTTATTTCTTAATGGCGACTCCAAAGTAGCTATTCAGTAAAAATGATTTTGCTTTATTACTCAATTTGGCCGTGAAAGACTGTCTTCATGCTTGATAATAGACTCTATCAACAAATAGATGGCGTAACCATGGGTTCTCCTTTGGGTCGATAGCGATTGGTCGATTGTCGTGTGGCCTCGCTGGAGGTAGAGATCTTTTCTCTTCCATCCTCCGAGAAGATGTCGGTGGTTCTGCTATCGGCATCTGTTGTCACTTTTTTAGGGGGCCTGCTTCCTCCTTGTGAGGTTAGTAGGCCTGCGCGTGCCTGGTTGAGCCCGGGCTCCTGCCTGTCTTCTTCTACTCACGCTCTCGTTTCTGTTCCACTCTTTCTCTATTTCTTTCCCATTTCTTCGTCTGTTCCAGTTTCTCTTCTTCACTATCTTCTTTCTTGGTCACATCGACCATCGACCATCCTTTGGGTCCTACTTTTGCAAACGCCTTTCAAACCAGTTTTCTTCCGTAGATTTGTGGATGACACCTTTTCGTTATTCCAGCAACCTTTTCACGTTGATCAATTCTTGATTTATCCAAATTCTAAACGTCCCAGTATTAAATTCACTGAAGAAGTGGAGCAGAATTCCCAATTAGCTTTCTTGGACGTCATTATTCATAGAACTAATAATAATTTTAAAAACTTCCCTCTATCGTAAGAAAACTTTTACCGGTCTTGGTACACATTTTTTAAGTGATGTACCTTTTGGCTTTAATGTTAATTCCAGTAAAACCCTTTATTGATCGTGTGTTCAAGGTTTGTTCTGATTATTTTTCTTTTCATTCTAAGCTGTGTTTTTTAATTGATTATTTTAACTCTAATTCTTATCCAAATGACTTCATTATGAAGCGTATTCGAAATACGAAACTATTCAAATCATCATTTTAAACCCCAACTCCCAGTCCCCACTGTTCAAAAAAGACAAAAGCAGAGACGTCAACCTTTTGAAGTATGAAAAACCGTGAGATTTTGTCTGATTTTGCCTGTGCCTGATTTTGCCTGTGCCTGATTTTGCCTGTGCCTGATTTTGCCTGTGCCTGATTTTGCCTGTGCCTGATTTTGCCTGTGCCTGATTTTGCCTGTGCCTGATTTTGCCTGTGCCTGATTTTGCCTGTGCCTGATTTTGCCTGTGCCTGATTTTGCCTGTGCCTGATTTTGCCTGTGCCTGATTTTGATAACTGGAAACATATCTCACATAAGGGAGTTTGAGACTTAAAATCCGTGAGTTCTCACGGAAAATCTGTGAGAGTTGACACGTCTGCAAAAGATACACACATATATATATCTTAACGTAAAGAACGACGCTTGTATAGGAGATATTCCGCGCAAGACGAGAGAGAGAGAGAGAACGAAACAAATGAAAAAATGAGGTAACCACCCGGGAATCGAACCTGGGATCTTCCGATTGCCGGTCAGATGCGATAACCATTACACCATGGGCCTCACTCTTCCAAATGCCGTAATTCTTCTACATACTCGCAGAAACCAATGCCCCAAGGGGGCACCTCCCGCATGCCGTAACATTATATATATATATATATATCGATACCCTTTTATGGCTACATCGAAAAAGACCTAAACCGCTTTCTTGCCCAGTTCTACCCACAAATTGATTTTAAATTTATATTTATCAATAATTTTAGGATTAGCTCCTTTTTTAAACTTAAGGAAAGGTTGCCCTATGCTCTCGTATCCAACCTAGTTTACACTTTCAATTGTGGTTCTGACGCCACATATGTTGGTAGCTCCGTCCACCAACTTAAGGTACGGGTCGATGAGCATCGTGGCATTAATAGTCGCACTCCTTTACCACTAAGTAAACCAGCCAAATCCTCAATCCGTGAACATAGCGAAAGTAACAACCATCCATTTAATAACAACTTCTCAGTTTTAACCACTTCGCAAAATGAAACAGACCTGAAAATTAGGGAGTTCTCATAACTTTATATATATATATAACAGTGGAACCTCGCTTAACGAGTGCCTCGTATAACGAGAAATTCGTATAACGAGCCAAAAGAATGGGGGAAAATTACCTTGCATAACGAGCGACACTTTGCTTAACGAGCAAAATATTTCGTCAAAATTTAAAGCGTAGACAAAAACAAATGTCTCTAGACAGTTTCCTCGTGAAAAAGGATCCAAAAGAAAGTGAAAGTGCCTCTAAAAAATTTAAAGCTAGTGACTGTGAGCTCGTCGAGAATGTTATTGCATTGAACGAAGACGATTCTCCTCCTTCCCCTCAATAACCCTCTCCTCCTCCCCTGTCTCTTCATTTCCTTTGCGTGCGTCAGGAGCACCTTCTCTCTTCGTAAGTTATTTATAAATTTCACCGTTTACTAATTATTTACATTCTCTTTTGGGTTAATTTTTATTAATAATCTTTTCATTTCATGCAATAATAATTTAAAAAACGCCTTTAAATATCATTATAAATATTATTTTAAGTATTTTTTAAGCATGGAACGCATTATCATATTTTACATTGATTCCTATGGAAAAAATTGCCTTGCTTAACGAGCATTTTGCATAACGAGCACAATTCGGGAACGAATTATGCTCGTTAAGCGAGGTTCCACTGTATATATATATATATATACACACACACACACACACAAAACCGAAGTTTTGTGTACAAATTAAACAGTGTGTGTATATATATATATATAATATATATATTATATATATTGTAATCTGATTTAGTTTTTGTTTTAACTTTTTCTAAATATTATATTTAATTGAACTTGATATAATAGTTGTCATTGAAATTTTTATTCTTGTTGATGTACTGTTCTACGTATTTTTAAATTAAGTTATTTATGTGTATCTCACTAACTAGTCTTGCACCATTTTTATATTGTGGTTTTCATTCTTATTGTTTTTAACCACTGATGATGGGAGTTTGACTTCCGAAACGTTTGATATTAAATCTACATAATGTTGACGTGGGCGTTAATCACCCCTTTCAGGCTTATACTGTATATATATATATATATATATATATTTCAAATCAAGTTTGTGCCCCTACGAGATGAACGCATTCAATGAGCAGCCCGATCAGCAGCCCAGCGTCTTAAGCACTAGGCTACCCAGGGTACCCATTTATCTACCAACCAATTTTATTGTATGGAAGGATGAACAGCTGAGTGAACTGCGCACGGCCTGCCATCGCCATGAATCGAACCTCGGTCCGGTGGATTTGTAGTTAGCGATGCTACCCACTACACACCCAACTCTCTGTACATATATACAGTGGCGTTCATGAGTATTCGTACTGAGAAATATTTCAGTTGGATCGCCCGAAGATTAGGGCCCCAAGCCTTCGTTAGTTAGCCTTAAAAGGCTAACTAACGAAAATATTACGACTTAACCTAACCAATCGTTAGGTCAACTGTTCGCCCTTGACGATTGGTTAGGTTAAGTCGCGATATTTTCGTTAGTTAGCCTTATAAAACTAACTAAAGAAGGCTGTGGACCCTGATCTTCAGGTGATCCGTTCAGTTATACAGTATTCGTATCTTTTGTAGTACGTATTGAATAGTTACGAGAAGTTTACGGTCACTTTGGAAAATGTAACAAGTAAAAAATTTAGTTTAACTCCAAAATATAATTTGAAACACCAAAGAATTTGAGGAAATTAAAAAAAATGTTAAAATGAAAAAGTTTTCGTCCATTTATTTACAAAATTATTTAATACTTTGTGTGTCCACTTTAGGCGTGAAGAATTTAACATTTTTATCAGTAGTTGGCTCTTTATTGATTAGAGACTGTTGGCAATTCTGAATTCTAGAATTTTCTCTGTGAATCTTCATGGAAGACGGATGACTGCAAGGGCGGATGTAGAGGGGGAGGGGGGAGGCGACGTCTGGACCCCCCCCCCCTCAATTTCTTGCGAGTGCCCTATTTGAATGATGTGTATACCTCTGAAAACAAATTTTGTTTTTGTAAATAGATCATGGTTATTTAATTTTAGGATAATCTCTAGGAGCGCTCCATTTTTCAATATTAAACATACACTCATAAAACATATACCATTTGAAAGCTCACATTTTTCTGAGTCTAAAAGTGTAGTAATCCAAAAGTATGAATAGCAAATAAAAAGTAACTAGATTTAATTAATTGTTTGACGCGTGACGTCATTAACTACATTATAAAGGTTGGCTAAGTTATAAATCTTCAGTCTGTGTTGTAAGATGGTATTTTTGGTAATTGTTACGCTAACCTAACCTAACATGAATGTTATTACATTATCATTTGTATAATTTAGGTCTCGGGGGTACGGGGGCGGAGCCCCCGTAAAGATCACGCATCACAAATTGATCGGTATAGAGTTTTATATTTAAACCTAGTTACTTTTTATTTGCTATTGATACTTTTGGATTACTACATTTTTAGACTCAGAAAAATGTGAGCTTTCAAATGGTATATGTTTTACGAGTGTATGTTTAATATTGAAAAATGGAGCGCTGCTAGAGATTTACCTAATTTTATTCAAATTCTATTTTGAGTCTTTATCCGTATACATTGTACTTCCAAATTTGTAATGGTTTTTATAGGTGCCCTTAGTACTGATGCAGCCATATCACTATTTTTATCTTTATCTTATTCCGATAGTTCTTTTAATTGGCAACACATTTGTAATTGTTCAAAAAATTTTCTGTGATAACTGTTGTACCCAAATTAGATTTTTATTTTGTATCATATTTGAATAAGACATCTAATAAAACGATGCAATTGATTTCACACTCACTCATTGGTGGTCTATTTTAAGATTTTTTTTTAGTACTGTGCCCTTTTTATTTTGGGGGGGGGGGGGGGTGCCCTTTTTTCTTTGGACCCCCTTATTGAAATGCCTAAATCCGCCCTTGGACTGTACAAGCAATTCCTAAGCCATGGGTCGTGGTGGTGAAAAGCTGTGTACAGATCTTAAGAGATCTGTTATTGCTGCATGCAAATCTGGAAAAAATTATAGGAAGAGAGGAGAACTCTGATTTCCATTTACGATAGTTGCTGTAGTTATAAAGAAATGGAAAGGTTTTGGAACAATCAAAATTCAATCAAGATGTGGACGACCTCGCAAGATTTCAAAACGTACAGCTAGATCGATTGAAAAAATGGCTGCTGCGAATCCACGAGTGACTGC
The DNA here is from genome assembly GCA_023014485.1 of Bathynomus jamesi. Classification (NCBI taxonomy): domain Eukaryota; kingdom Metazoa; phylum Arthropoda; class Malacostraca; order Isopoda; family Cirolanidae; genus Bathynomus; species Bathynomus jamesi. The sequence goes on from JAJOZX010001047.1 coordinate 51,923, forward strand.
GAGTGATATTTGCCAAACATTAAGATTGTCTAAGATTGATGTCCATCCCTCTACTGTACCATCATACAGTAAGAAAGAATGGTCTTCATGAAAGAGCTACACGAAGAAAATCTCTACTACGAAAAGCGCACAAAGAAGTTCATTTAAAGTACGCCAAGAATCATCAAAATGATGGATTTGTATTGTGGAAGAAAGTTCTTTGGACAGACGAGAACAAAATTGAATTATTCGCATGGCTTGAGTCGAGGGCGGTACGTACCGGTTGTTAATTTTTTTTAATAAATCGTTCCGCTTGTTAACTCCTTGCGGAAGGGGGACAACCCCCCCCCTCGCACTCTCATCAACGCAATTTCCGCACCTTAGATATATCGGACTGCGACGCTGCTACGCGTGAATCTGCGGCCGTACCACGTGTTAATTTTTTACAACTCAGGCCCTAATTATTTATTTGGGAACGACTAGCAATGGTATGTTTGGCGAAAATCAAATACTGCATTTGAGGAAAAGAACATTTTTTCTACGGTTAAACATGGTACTGGTAGTTTGCTTCCTTGAGGATGCTTTAGTGCTTCTAGTACAGGAAAGCTCGTTGTCATCAATAGAATCTTGAATTCGGAAAAAATATCAGAAAATTTTAGAATAAAATGTATTCGGGAGTTGCGAATAAGTGGCACTTGGATACTGCAACGAGATAATGATCCAAAACATAAAAGTAAGACCATGAAATGGCTTCAACAAAAGAATCTCAAGCTTCTCGAGTGACCCATTCAAAGCCGAGGTCAAAATTTAATCGAGAATTTATGATTTGGAAAAAAAGTTGTCCGAGAGAGAAACCCTTCGAATCTGAATGAATTGCAACAATTTTCTTTAGAAGAATTGATTAAAATTTCTATTGAGAAATGTCGAAACTTCGTAGGAAAATACCAAAAACGAATGAATGAAATCATTCAAGGAAAAAGTGGACACACAAAGTATTAAATTTTGTAAAGAAATGTACGAAAATTTTTCCATTTTAACTTTTTTTTTTTATTTTCCTCAAATTCTTTGATGTTTTAAATTATGTGTTGGAATTAAACTAATTTTTTTTATTTGCTAAAAATTTCCAAACAAACGTAAACTGTTCATAATTATCCTCTGCATGGTACTACTGTAAATATAAGGCCGAATACAACCGAAATTTTTCTCTGTACGAATACTTACGAACGCCACTGTGTATATATATATAAGGTTGTAACATATATTCTGCTCGATGTTTTAGTTCATTCAGAACAAAAATTAAATGACATAATGACAAATTAATCATCAATATAATTCCCTTCTTTTTCTATAACCTCCTCCCACCTGAAGAAAAGTTTTTTATGCCACGTTCGAAGAAATCCCTTGGTTTCGAGTTTAAAAAAAGCGATCACTTCGTTTTCGATAGCTTCCCTGGATTGCAACTTTTGTCTATCTAGGTGGTGTTGCAGACTTCTGAATTAAATGGTAGTCTGAAGGTGCGATGTCCGGAGAATGAGGTGGATGAGGCATTTTTTCCCAACCAAATGCCTCCAATTGGGCAGTGGTGATTCGAGCAGTGTGAAGGCGCGCGTTATCCTGGTGGAATAGAACACCTCTGCGATTAATTAATGCAGGACGTCTTTCTTGTAATGCCATCTTCAGTCTTTGGAGTTGTTGGCAGTAGACTTCAGCTGTAATTGTTTGGTTATCTGGCAGAAGCTCAAAATGAGTAATTCCTTGCCTATCTCACCAAACGCATACCAAAATTTTCTTTGGCTGGGGTCCATTCCTTGGCTGAGGTTCAGACTTTGTTTCACGGCTAAGCCACTGATGTCGAAGCTTAATATTGTTATAGAGGACCCATTTTTCATCCCCAGTGACGATCAAATTCAAAAACGGTGCCTGCAGTTGCCGAGAATGCAATGATGTGCAAATATCGATTCGAAGTTGAAGATTTGCTCGTGACAAATCATGCGGAACCCATTTTCCAACCTTCACTACTTTTCTTAACAGTTTCAAATGACGATGAATGGTCATATGGCTAACGCCGAGTTGCAGGCCAAGTTTTCTTACAGTTACCGTTGGGTTTTCCTCCACTGTTGCTTTCAGCAACTCTTCATCTAACTCATTTGGTCGTCCTGTTCGTTGATAATAATCTTTCAGACTGAAGTCTCCATTTCTGAACTTCTCAAACCATCTCCTACACATCCATTCGCTCACATCATTATTTCCATAAACTCTTTGAACGTTTTTGCAGATCCTTTATGAAACTCATACATCATCACATGTCGAATATGCTTTTTCGTGGGCTCCATGTTTTTTCAATTACTGTAATATCGTAGGGGTGGCGTTGTAACTGTATGAAAAACACCAGAGAAAATATTCATTAGCCTAATCCTACACTCAGGGCCGGCGCTAGGAAGTGCGGGGCCCAATTAGAAAATTGTTAGCGCCTAGCGGGGCCCTCTACCCGTTGTCGTTTCAAAGTTGGAGTGACAAGAAATTTCGCTAGAGCACCTCTTTGTTTTTCATTTTCAGCTGCCTTAGCCTTGGCCAGTGCTCGTTTCTGATTGCCGCTCAAATACTTTCGCCCTTTGTCTCTATCTCTACTTGTGCTTGCCATGATGACGATGATGTAAGGGCTTTTTCAATTACTTTTCTTTTAAAAAAGCTAAACGGCGACGATAAACTGAAATTACAAAACAAAAAACAAAATCATTCACAATAAAGACTCCCTGGCACTGAAAAATAATAAAGATGTGCATGTATGCATCTAATGATTAAAGCAAAAGATTTCATGATTTTTAAAAGCCTGGGAGTAAGAAGAAAAGCGCAGGGGGCAAAAGAACAAGCTCTAGTAAATAGAAATGTAAATGCTCTCTATGATAATGAGGCAAAAACTAGTTAATTTAATATGTAGGATCTACTTACCACCACGTTTCTCTGTTACATGCAGGCTTAAGACACTTCAAGTTTGCGGTTTGGACATATAAACAATTTGGACATATTTAACAAACAACACAACTTTACATTCCAAGCTTTATGTTATATAATCTCATTAACAGCGCTCTTTCTGTGTTGAGGGTTTGAATATCGTCCACAAATTACCTTTTTTTTAAAAAAGCTAAACGGCGACGATAAACTGAAATTACAAAACAAATAAACAAACGATTAGCAATAAAACATTGAAACATAGATATACGAGGACGGACTGAATAGTTTCACTGCCTTCACAGTAACAAGAAACTTCGTGCACACTGGACACTCATTAATTCATCATAGCGTCCCCCACTCGAGCGCGTGCGCGGGGTCCCCTCGGGGCGCGGGGCCCAATTTGAACAAATCGGTCTAATCGGCTTAAAACCGGCCCTGCTTACACTTCCCTAAGTCATTCTGTATCATTCTGAATCGTGATAAAACCTGTGCGAACCTGTCGCCACGTGTATTTTGCAACATATCTAAAACTATTTCACATTATCTTGGTTATTCTATTATCTATCATCCGTTTTCTAATCGAGCAGAATTTGTTACAACCTGATATATATATATATATATATATATATATATATATATATATAAAATTCTTTGAATCAAATTTACATATATTTACATTAACTTTCTACACACACACGCACACGCACACACACACACACACGATTAAATAGAGTTTATATGGTATCTTGTATCGATCAATGAATAGGTCCTACATTGTCAGACGTTATGTATTGAATATTTGTATCTATTCTTAAATGGCATGTAAATAACTGCAATTACTCACGTCATACACTAATAATGAGGGACAGGTGAAGCTCGAGCCAATTATACAAGTGAAACGAACCACTGTTACACTGTAATCATAATGATGATAATATAATAATGATAATAATAATAATGATGATGATGATAATATTTGTTTTAGCAATAATTGTAATGATTTTTTGGTAAAAAATTTCGTGATATTTTTACTAATGATAATGTATCATAACACTGTATATATACAGGGTGGGTAAAAAAAAGAGTTACCCCTTAGAGGTAAACTGTCATATTAAAAAAAGTAAGGGGACTAGAGCTCCCAAACTTCATAGATGCTTACGTTAGCATGTTGTTCGTCTTAATTGAGAAGTTGCTCGATGTGTCCTCCTTCCTGCTCAACGCAGGCCTCCAAACGTGGACGCCACTGATCAGTACACCCGTTTACATATCGTTGAGACCTCCTCCCAGCCGAGCAGAATTCTTTCGCGTAGTCCATCTATGTCTCTTATATTGGTACCAGGGATGTAAACTTTGGACTTCAGGGCTTCCCAAACACCATAATCTAGTGGTGAAAGATCGGGGCTATTACCCGGCCACATATTTGGTTCGATTAAATCCGGTGTTTCGTTCTCAAGGAATGTGACAGTTCGGCGTGCTCTGTGAGCAGGGGCTCCATCTTGTTGGAAAGTATATCTTTCACTCTATCTAACTGATATTCGACGAATTAGTGGTGAAAGATATACTTTCCAACAAGATGGAGCCCCCTGCTCACAGAGCACGCCAAACTGTCACATTCCTTGAGAACGAAACACTGGATTTAATCGAACCAAATATGTGGCCGGGTTATATGGGTTTGTACAGGGGGATTCAAAAGTCCTTGTTTAGTTTAAAAAAAATAATTATAATTAGTAAAAACAAAGGAAATTTACGAAAATCAAATATACTCGTACAATTTTTAAAATCAATATTGAGATTTAATGTTTTGTAAATGTTTCGTAACTTTGAAGCCACTTCCACATAGGCACCAAAATTTAAAGGTATCTAACCTAACCTGAAAACAACCTCAGTTAAACATTCTTCTGTTATTTTAAACATAGAATTAAAAAGTTTTATGAGACTTGTGGGACACCCTGTATATTTGATGTTTGATAATCCTGTTTATAAGATTAAGCAGTCGGTATGTGATGGGAAGTATATTTTCATTAATAATATCATAATGAATGAATACCTTCCAAGTCTCAATGATAATTAATGATAATAATTAATGATAATGATCAACTTTATTGGCAGGAGACACATACCATAAAAAAAAGTGCAAATGTGAAGCATAACGAATTATTGCCGAATCTACCATTATATATATATATATATATATATATATATATATATATATATATATATACCCACACCATAATTAGTCATATTTGTATCAATTAACGCGTTTCATTTGAGTTAATTTTCTAAAAGTTTCCATTATATTCTTGCGTAGGTGTTGGGTTCAATTAAAGAGAGCAACTCTCTGACCTTTTGGTGATTCATATCTTCATCTACAGTAAGTCATGCACGAAATATAAATTGTTCAGTCTCTAGCTCAGTGGTTCTTAATCCTTGGGTCGCGACCCAAAATTGGGTCGCCAAGCCATTTTGATTGGGTCATTAAATTATTATTTATTTGTTATCCCTAATTATTTTATTATTAATTATTTATTTTATTATTTATTACAAATGAAATGAAGGCATGGGTCACCGAACTAGCCCCGCAACCAGAATTTGGGTCGCAGCCTAAAAAGGTTAAGGACCACTGCTGAAGCTCATCACATCACTGTAAAAGAAATCTCGTGTGTGTATATATATATATACACACACACACACACAGCATATATATATATAAATTTACTCTTCGAACGACAGTTCAGGACCGACCTGCGCGTAGGTTGACCCTTCTGCAACAACCTCCATGCGCCTCCTCTCGGGGATCTGATAGAGGAGAGAGTTGCTTCCTATCCTCATCCTGCTCTCATCTTGACGCATGGCTGGTCATGGTTATTCAGATTGGTGTGCTGGAGGTTCCTCAGTTCTTCCGGCACCTCGTTAAAGAGTTCTTGGCCCCGTATTCTGAGTATTTTTCACCTTCGTTTCCATGGGTCGCTGTCTCACCGCAGCTGGGATAGTACAGCATTTACCTCCTCCCTCATTTCAGTGTATATTTACTTAATTTCTAAAGTTTAGGACACATCTTTGAGTATCTTCCATACGTATATTATTGCATATCGCTCACGTCTTCTTTCGAGGGAGTAGAGTTTTCAGAGTTTGTAGTTGAAACCGGTCGTTTTCATCTTTCGTTTCCTCTATCTTAGACGTAAAAGTCCTTCGTATGGTTTCTACGTTTGCAATGCCTCGTTGTTTTCTGCATGTACTTGTAAGTATTGAGTAATACTTAATTATTGGTAGGACTAAACTTTCCCATAATTTTAGCATAATGTGTAATTGCTTTTCTGCTGTCGAAGCTCTTTCATATAATATATATACTGCATATATATTCTATCTGGAATTCCTAATAACAAAAATAACTCTATTAATAAAGGTAATAATACTTATGATAAAGATAATTCTAATTATGATGTTAACGGTAATAGCAGGAATAGTGGTGGAGAAAAAACGAAATAATACTTGCAGCAATTAGGACGGGAAAACCAAATTGAATTATAATGAAGTGTGTAGTGGACTATAATGAAGTGTGTAGTGGACAAATATTAAAATCGTAACTATAGAATGAAGAAAAATGTAAAGTATTGAAGGTTTTCCGAATTTTTTTTGTGGGTTTGAGTTTTTGGGGAAGTTATTTCACCTTGAGGCGTAGTCTTCTTTAGATTCGATTCCATTTGAGTTTACAAGTACACTGTTTTTCCGTGTTGAGGCTACAGATGTATCAAAAAATATTATTCTAAGCTAAATACAGGCCTGTATATGGACTGTTTGCAGTTGCGGATACTTGTGGTTTTCAGTCCAGTTTGTGTGTGTGGAGCAAGCCTGAGGTAGTACGAGTATGAATGTGATTGATACGGGTAAATTTGTGCTGCCTAAGGGATGAGAGTTTTTTTTTGTTTATTTAATTAAGCAAAACCATTAATGGAGAATCTTATCTCAGAATGTTAAGAGTTCTTTTTTCCTCTTTTACGCCAAATTCCAAGCCCATGTGTTGCGGGATGTAGTACCGCCTCATTTTGCTTGTAGACGAAACATTCCCTGGACGGTGGATTGGCCGAGAAGGACCTAAAAAGATGGCCAGCTCGTTCTCCGGACTTCTCTCCTTTAAATTTTTATCAGTGGGGTCATGAAAGACGAACTTATATCACGACAAACCAGGGAATATTAATGACCTAAATATGCGTATTAGAGATGCCATGACATCAGTTTCTATAACTGCTTCGCTCAATGTTTTCACTGAATTAGAGTGTAGATTTCGTTTAATTATTGAAAATGATGAAAGGCATGTGAAGATTTACTAAACATCAGATATAAACTTTAAACATTAGTGAATCATATGCCTTTTAAATTTTCTGAATGTATCAATTCAGTAAACAGATATTAATTTTTTTTTTTTGCACCATTCATTTATATACACCCTGTAGATTCCAACAATGAAATGATTAATATTAGTATGTCCACAGTTCGTGCGATTGCAAATGTTGTATGTAATAGAAAAAGTATGGTCGGGTGCGACTTTGCAACATTACAATGTTGCAATTTGCAAATAATGTTACACATTGCAATGTTCAACTCCCTACCCTTCATAGCTCTGACCCTTTTCTTTTTTTACCCGGATGCTGCCATAGCAAATAATAAAAAAAATTAAATAATAAAATATGTCAAATAATATATATATATATATATATATATATATATATATATATATATATATATATATATACACACCTTTCAACCTTTCAAATGTTACGTGCGACGATTCCTCATTTCACGAAGGTCAAGCTTGTCGCCCCTCCTCTCGAGTTGGCCTGGTGAAGTGTGTGTGTGTGTGTATATATATATGTATATATATACATATATATATATAAATTAAATGAAAAAGTTTATTGGCAGACTATAGTCCATATGACAAATAATATCAATACAATGACAGTTGACATACTAAGGATAAAAATATATACAACTGATTAGAAATAATACAGTAATGTCGAAGTTAAGTGGAGCTACAGACAGATGTTTTCGGATCAAGAAGTTCATCGCTTAGAGAATAAATGGCAGGACTCATGGATAGCTTGGATAATTGGGTTAGTTGATTTTTTAATTCTTTGCATTAGACTGTATTGAGCACGTCTTATTACCTCCGGGAAGCTCGGGACATTGCGGGTAGCAAACATTTGTGAAGCTGAGCATCTCGGGGGTAATTTATGTAAGAGTCTAAAAGACCTGTTGTACAGCAAATTTAGAGTTCCGTCAGGACCGTTTCTTATAATTCACCCAGAGTTGCTGTCCGTATATACTGGGTGATCCAGATAAATGGGACCCATAAAAAAAAGCCAAATATTCTTAATATTTAATTCCTTTCATAAAAACTATATATCATTCGAAAGAGTAGAGTTACAAGTTTATTATGAAATATTTATTTTTTAAAAATGACTCCTTTCAAATGTGCTCCATTAGTTGCCAAGCATTCCAGTGTTCTCGCTTGTAAGTTCTGCATCACTTTTGCAAGAGTGTGCGGTGGTATGGCCTGTATCTCATTTGTGATGGCGGCCTTCAATTCTTGCAAGGTCGTTGGGTTATTTCTGTAGACCCTACTCTTTAAATATCCCAGAGATAATAATCTAAGGGAGAAAAATCCGGAGACCTTGCGGGCAATTCAACGTTCCAAATCTTGAGATTAACTCGCCTGGAAACGTTTGACGCAAAACTGCCATGCAGTTCCTCGTGGTATGGCAGGTAGCTCCGTCTTGTTGGAACCAGTGGTTTTCTAGACAAAGATCTCTTAATTTAGGAATAAGGAAATCGGTCAACATTTTTTCGTAGCGATCACCATTTACAGTGACCGTGTTTCCGGTGGAATCCTCGAAAAAGTACGGCCCTATGATCTGAGATGCAGTAAGACCACACCAAACAGTTACACGCTGACTATGCAACGGGACTTCGGTAATATTCAATGGATTTTCTGTTGCCCAGAAACGACAATTTTGTTTGTTTACAGTTCCATTCAAGTGAAAATGGGCTTCGTCTGACATAATCAACGTTGCTAGAAAATTGGTGGTGTCATTTACCTTCTGTTGGATCCATTGACAGAATTGTCGTCTTCGTGCGAAATCTCCATCGTTTAGTTGTTGCACTGTTTGAATTTTATATGGAAAGAGCATTAAATTTTGCTTGAATATACGGTGTGTTGTTGTTCCATATCCAACTCCTAACAGCTGAGAAGCACGTTTGATGCTTATGTTAGGATTATCCTATACAATTTCATGAGTTCTGTTAATGATCTCGTCTATCCTTGCTGTGCGCACTCTTCCAGTTGGTTTTCTTTTTCCAATGCTGCCAGTTAGGGAAAAATTTCTGACACACCGACGGATTACTTTCTTAGAAGGTGATTTTGACATCTGAAAATTTGTCTTGAAAGATCTTTGAGCTGAAACTACACTTCTTCCATGCTCATAATATTGCTCAGTTATGAAACGCAGCTGTTCCACAGTCCATGCAGTCATCTTGAAGGGTTAGTTTTAACTAACACTTTTATTTTGTTTTGTATCTTATCTTGTCTTGTATTGTCAAAACCTATACAATCCTGTACAAACTTGTAACTATCCTCTTTCGAATGACGCGTATGATTTTATAAAAGGACTTATACTTTAAGAGTTACAGGGTTTCTTTTGGGTCCCATTTCTCTGGATCACCCTTTATTACTGCAGAAAATACGAGAGAGAGTGTCTTTAGCTTCACTTGTACAGAACCGAAAGTTCCTTATAGTCATATTCGCTTTAGCACAAAGGCTTCGAGATTGTTTTCTTATATCCGAGTCATCACTCAAGGAGCTGGTAATAGTGTGACACAAATACTTAAACTCTTGTACTTCGTCAATTACTTAAACCTCATGTTAGCTGGCTGATTATAGCTTTTAGGATGAAATTGCATAACCTTAGTTTTTGTAACATTAAAAAGAATATCATGTTTCTGCGAATACACTTCGCAGACTTTTAGTAGCCGATCCAGACCTTTAACAGAGGGACTTATTAACACCATATCATCGGCATAAACTAAGTTATTTATCCTTGTGTTATCTATACAACATCCCACTGTTGCCTCATTAAGTGAAGCAATTAATCCGTCAATATACACGTTAAACAGCATAAGGGAGAGCAAGGAGCCTTGTCTCACCCCGCAAGAGAAGCCAAAACATTCAGATAGTACATTGCCCCACCTAACGGTAAAAGATTGGTGGGAATAACAAAATTTCAATAAATTTAATATGTGCATAGGAACCTTCTTGTCATCTAGTTTTTAAATGAAATATTGTGGTTCACCCTATCATATGCCTTACTTATATCTAGAAAACAGCTATAAATAGTTGAATTACTGTCAGTGTATTTAGATATTATTTCTTTAAGTACATAGATACATACTGTAGGTCAGTTGAGTGGGACCTTTTAAAACCAAACTGATTAATTAAGAGATGTCCATAGGTAATCATTTAATCGGAGTAACAAGAGTTTTTCTAGTAGTTTCGAGAAGCAGGAAGTGACAGCAATAGGCCTGTAATTATTGCTGGACAGAATGTCTCCATATTTATTTTTGAACAGGGGCAAGATATGAGGGGTCGCGCGTCTTAAGGTACCAAAGCGCCATCACAGGCGAAAACGTGTTTTTGATGGATATCACTATTTTCACCCTTCCTCTATCGCGTGGTTTGGGTTATAATGACCTTACGATACTAGAAGTATGGTTGAAAACCTTATGAAGCGAACTACGTTTTTCACCTCTATCGCCAGCCAAAAGTTCACCCAAAGTTCGGCATAATAAGAAAATCAAAAAATTAAAAAAAATATATATAAAATATGAAAATCTATTCCAAAAACTCATCAACATCTTCATTAGCATACTTAGAACTCTAATTTAGCCGAAAATGAACGTTCTAGCTCAATTAATAACAGAGATACTATTGCCAGAATATTGCTGAACTTTGGAAGCGATTTCTGACGAATTTTAATTTTGGCGCTTAGGTACCTTAAGACGCGCGACCCCTCATATATACCCTCATGAACTCTGCATGGATATGACTATGAGCAAGCATGGCTGATAAGAGCAATGATATATGCAGACATACCACGTCATTGGCATATTTTAAGTGCTCATTCGATAGGTCATCTACCCCTGACGCAGAACCAGGCTTTAACTCTTTAATTAACCTGTCTACTTCAGAAAATGAGATCAAAATATTTTCCCTTGTCCTTCCCACAATCGTTTCGCTGCAATCTATCTTAAGATTATCCCTACTCACACTGTTAAGAATGTTAGAGTAGTGGTTTTTCCACAGCTTTGCAATTTCATCCTCCCCCGACACCCAATCGATTGTCTGAGGGAGGACATTTTTGACACCCGTTTGATTCTTAACAAATTTCCAAAATTTTTTATTATCGTTATTTATGCGAGTTTCACAGGCTTTTGATGCTCGAATAGACTCTTCTTCCTGTTTACATCGCCTTATGGCCGCCTTATACTGACCCCTAATTCTACACATATTCATGTATACTTGTCCTAATCTGGGTCTGCCATGAATGCACCACAAATATAGGCGTCTTTCGATTCCCTCAGGGGAGCAATAAAATCATTCCATCCAGGAATAATCTTAGTATGATAGTTGTAAGATTTAATCAGGGGGCTTCCTGCTTCTCTTAACATGGATAATATATATATATATATATATATATATATATATATATATATATATATATATTATTTGAAATATTTAATTATTTAATTTTGAAATGATTTTTTCCTTTCATTTTATAATAAAGAAGTCGGCTCCAAAGCCAAAGCCGTTTTCATTCATAAAAATTCATACTAAAATTAGCTCGTAGCGCCCCTTCTTCGCACTCCCCCCCTAATGTCAATATTTCAAATTACGGAACAATAGAAATCTCATTCATAAGGTTTTATCGTAGTGGGGATTTATCATTAGCGGAACAGATTCTATGGGAAAATCTCCATGACGGGATTTAGATGTCATGACGTCATACACTTTTTTCATACTAAACGTCGCGACCATTCTATGTTCATTTACTTGTTGTACTTGTTGTTGTCGTTGTTACTATTATTATTATTATTATTATTACTAATGGAATTATACTTCATTTAACTAAAATAAATTTTAATGTCACAATTCATTAAACAGGTATTACGTCATCACGGCCCCAGGTTTCTTAGAAACCATAATTATAATAGAACTTGTTCCGCCATTCTACGTTATTATGTCATCCTTGAATAAAAATACTACATTTTTCTCATTTTCTGAACTTTTTTTTTCTAATCTGTAATATTTTCATTTACGATCAAACCTCATGAATGAGATGGGGTGACTTCTCACATTATATTAGACTATAATCACGTGACCAATAATGGTCGGAGGAGGAGGAGGAGGGGTTATATTCAGTTAGGATCATTCTTGAGTGTGGGCTGCGAAAGTAAAACCCATTTTCTTCGTGAGTTGATTTTTGTTTGATTTTTTTTACGTCTCTCGAAAAATTTATCTAAGATGGATATGTAATCTTGTGAATTAAAACGTCCCTCTACGAACACAGGGTCAGTTTTTTGAGAGTACCAAATGCCTGACTACGGCATAACAGCGCAACCACCGAATTTCACATTCGGTTGCATCAATTTGGTATTGAACATATCGTCACAGGTTCTCCATACCCAGATCCGTCCTCCTGAAGCAAACTGCTGGAATCTTCGTTCATCTGAGAACGCGAAAGAGTGCTTAAACTTATCAGACTTGGTTCTTCATTTGCGTGGACCACTTATATCGTTTCCTTTTATTACATTCAGACAGCAATGGCTTCCGTATAGCTCCACGTCCTTTGTACACAGCTCTATGTAGGATGGCTTATGCAGAATGCTGTCTCTCTCTCTCTCTCTCTCTCTCTCTCTCTCTCTCTCTCTCATATATATATATATATACAGGGTCTGTCAAAAAAAACTAAGCCAATTTGAAATCTCTATAAAATGCACAATTTGATAGAGATTTCAAATATGTTTTTACACTAAATAAATAAAAGGCTCATAAATAATCTGTGATAATTTTATAACTTTATTTTAAATATTTTAGGAGTTATGCGGTTATTTCTACAGATTGCGAAAATTTCAGTTTTTCTCTATGTAATATCTTCTTTTTTCTCTTTTTCAGAATTTGTTTAGATTTAAAATTTTTCGTGAATACCTCTAAATATGCCATTCTCACATGAAGATAAAATAATTATAAAGCATTAGAGTTGAAAAAGGTTATAGTGCAAGGAAATTACTTTCTGCATTCGATTATAAAGGATGGACTAGATCAGGTTTAGATTACTTATTGAGAACTATCGATGAAACAGGAAGCATTGAAAAGAAGGTTGGTAGTGGGCGACCAAAATCAGTTAGAGTAGATGAAAATATTCAGAAAGTGGAGGAACGTATCCTTAGTCAAGAGGATCGACCTGGTAGCCACAAGACACCTGCTCAAATATCAAAAGAACTAGAAATATCAGAATCAAGCGTAAGAAGGATTATTAAATCTGATCTGCAATTTAAACCATTTAAAAGAGTGCATGGACAAAGATTGTCAGAAGTAAACTGTCAGAAAAGAGTTGAGAAATTCAAACGTATTTTACGTATAATAACTGAAGATAAGAGAATAAAAACCCACTCTAATAGACAGAGTTTATTTCCACGACAGTTTCGACGCCCCTAAAGCGTCTTTCTGCCGAATTCAACAAAACCATCAGGAACTTATTAAAAGATGTTCCGGCGATTGATCCTAAAAGATTTCTACAGATTAACCCCAAACTCCCCACATTTACGGCCTACCCAAAACCCATAAGATTAATTTACCACTCCGTCCCATTATTTCACACAGGGGTTCCTTTAGTTACAGGTTATCTAAATTTCTTGCAGATAAATTATCCCCATTAGTTGGTAAATTTTCAGGCTCGCACATCACTAATTCCTGTGACTTTATTAACAAAGTTATGTCCTTAGATTTAAAACGGGGAAGAATGATAAGTTTTGATGTTGAGTCCTTGTTTACGAAAGTTCCCATTGATGATGTACTTAGTTTTTTAGATAGAAAATTGCCAACATGTAACGTAGAACTAGGCATGCCCACATCTGTATTTTTAGAACTGATAAAACTCTGTGTCACCAATAATGCCTTCTCCTTCGGTGAAGAATTTTATTTGCAACGTTTTGGTATGGGAATGGGGTCCCCTTTATCCCCAATACTGAGTACATTATATATGGAGTATTATGAGTCGGAATTGTTGCAAACAATATGTCCCAGGAATCTAATTTGGTTTCGTTATGTAGATGATATTTTCTCATTTTGGCCTGACCACTGGAACAACTTTGACACTTTCTTTCAGTCATTAAATAATCTTGTTCCCTATATTAAATTTAAATATGAATGGGAGAACGACAAACAATTACCTTTTCTAGATGTTTTGGTCATTAACGAAAGCGGAAAGCCCAATTTCACGGTCTATAGAAAACCTACTCATTGTAATTCGTACATTCATTATTTTTCATATCATGATGAAGGGGTTAAAAGCTCAATTATTTCTTCCATGTTTCTAAGAGCACTCAGGATTTGTAGCCCACATTTGCTGGATCCGGAAAATTCAAAGATTTGGAACATTTTTAAGGATTTAAAATATCCTGAGTGGTTTATCAGAAAGGCGTATTTTAAAGCCAGAAAATCTTTTTATGCCCCTCGGGAACCTTCAGTTAACCAAAAACAATATGTGAGTTTGCCTTACATTGCCGGCTTAGAAAGAGTAAAACCGTTGACGAAAGAATTTAAGTTTGCTTTGGCGTTCAAATATTCGTCTACCGTGAAAAGTAAATTGGTTAGGAATAACGTTGCAAAAGAGGAACAAGCCTGTGTCTACAGCATTCCCTGTAAAAGTTGTGATTTAGTATACGTGGGAGAAACTGGAAGAAATATTGAAACCCGTATCAAAGAACACAAATATGCCTTCAGAAGTTGTAATACTAATAATGCCATTTTTTATCACGCTAGCCAAAATAATCATGCTATAGATTGGGAATCAAGTAAGGTACTTTATAAATGTAATAATTATGTCAAAAGAAAAATAATAGAATCTGTGTGTATAGAAAAAGTAGATAATTTTAATTTGTGCGAAGGTACTTATAAGTTAGACCCTTTAATGAGATTCTTGGTCAATAAATCCCTTACGGAGTCGTGGGAACGTGTTCGAACCTAAGTGTGAATTTCTTAAATGTCTCTGGATTGGAATGTTTCCTTACTCGCTTTTAGTAAATGTAATAATGGAAGTAATTAATGTGGAAATAAATATATGCAGTAATTATGTCAAACATTAGGATCTGTATGTATAGAACAAGAAGATATTTTTAATTTGTGGAAATGTAGTTATAAGCTGACCCTGTAATAAAATGCCCTTCTGGTTTCGCGAGAACGATATCTAACCTAGGTGCGAATTTCTCAATGGTCTCTGGATTATTTCCTAATCGCCTTTTTTCATTCGTTTTTCGGTTTATAATTTCTGTATAATAAACAACAATGTAATAACCAATGTAATAATAAATTTATAATTTCTGTAATTAATAATTATGCAATATTAAATGTAATAAATTTAATTATAAATGTAATAATTATGTAAAAATAATAGAATCTGTATGTTTAGAACAGGAAGATAGTTTTAAAATTTGTTCGAATGTACTTAATGAAAATGCCCCTCCTGTCTCGAGAGAATGGAATCCAACCTAGGTGCGAATTTCTTAACGGTCGATCCCTGAACTGTTTTTCCCTCTTGTTTTGTTTCATTTGTGTTTCTGTATCCACCCGAGGAGGATGCCAGTGGGCGTCGAAACTGTCGTGGAAATAAACTCTGTCTATTAGAGTGGGTTTTTATTCTCATATTTTGACCTTCACGTAAAAAAGTGAAGTTTTTGCATTTAACTGAAGATAAACTTTCCAAGACATTTTTTACGGATGAAAAACGTTTTACGGTAGAGCCACCAAGAAACTCACAGAATGACCGAGTTTATTCTGATGTTGCGAAAAAAAATGAAATCCAAGATGAAAGACTGTACGCAACAAGGAGTCACTTTTCTTCTAGCGTCATGGTTTCTGTTGGAGTGTCCAAGTTGGGAAAAACTTCAATATTTTTTATTGAGCCAGGAGTGAAAATTAATGCTCAATATTATTAAAATACCATGCTTGAGAAAATGCTTCCAGAAATGAGAAACTTGGCTAGTCAAGGTTACTTTATTTTTCAACAAGATGGTGCAACATCACATACTGCCAAAACAACCATCGAATATTTGAAAAAGAATGTGCCTGAATTTCTGGAACCGAATAATTGGCCACCTAACATCCCTGACCTAAACCCTGTAGGCTACGGAATATGGGAAAACTTGGCAGAGAGAGTGTATAGGAACAGAATAAGGGATGTCAATCATTTGCGTGAGTTGATTATCGCAAAATGGGCAGAGCTCCCCCAAGAGCAAATAAATCGAGCAATAGACGAATTCAGACCAAGATTAAAAAAAGTGATAGAAATGCAAAGGAATCATATTGAACAGTGCTTTTAATTTTATTAAACTAAAAATTATCTACAGTATATCGTAAAAAAATTTTTTTTCAGGTTAAGTAGGAGAATCTCACTTTTTAGTTAATTATTAATAAAATTAACAATTCTGAAGATATCGTCATAAAATTTTAAGGATAATAGGTGATTACCTATACTTTATTGTGTAAAAAATTCAACTTAATTAGATAAAAGGTTTTGTTTTAATAAACGTTTGAATATGGCTTAGTTTTTTTTGACAGACCCTGTATATATACACCTTTTCTTTCAACCTTTCAGGTGTTCCGTGCGATGGTTCCTCATTTCACGGAGGTCAGGCTTGTTGCCCCTCCTCTTGAGTTAGCCTGGCGGAGTAGAGCGTTGGTTTCTTGCACTCTCAACTTCCTACAGCCAGGTACTCCGACTCATCTGGTATTGTTGTAAGCCAGGCGTCTAATCTTCTTTTGAAGATTTCCACTACTTCAAAAGTCATGTTCCGTATTCTTGGGAAGCTGGTTGAACGGTCTTAGTCCTCTTACGGCAAAACTATTTTCTTTCATGATTGAGGATGTTCCCTGTCTAGCTTTTAGTTTGGGAACATGACACATTCTTCCTTTCCTACTTTCCACTCCCGTTTGAATGGTTATACTGCAGGGGTTCTTAACCTTTTTAGGCTGCGATCCAAATTCTGGTCTCGGGGGTTAACTCGGCGACCAATGCTTTCAAACAGTTCACTCGTAATAGATAATAAAATAGATGATAATGGCAAAATGATTAGGGATAACATAAATAAATGATGACAATTTAATGACCCAAGTTTGGGTCGCGAGCCAGAGGTTAAGAACCCCTGGGTTTTGGGCTGAAAGTGAAATTAGAGACTACTGTAGTTTCTCCATTATTTTCTATGCATAAAGAATGGTGTACCGCTCTCTTCTTTCCAACAAATATAAATTTAATTCACATGACGTTTATATATATATATATATATATATATATATATATATCGGGTGGGCAAAAAAAAAAGGAGACCTCGAACTTTGGCTGTAAAATCCAAAGTTATTGTCAGATTTCAATATTTTTTTCACACCCCACAACTAAGTAAATTTCCTATACGGTGAGCGGATTTCAAAGAAAACTAATGAAAATTACAGATTTATTGAACATTTCTTTATGCCACTGGAAATTCTCCATTTACACTACTACTACAGTACATTGTCGGGTTGGCAAAAAAAAAGGGAGACCTTTTAAATCTTTCATATCTCGGCAAATACGGTACATAGAACCATGAAATTTTAGTATGTTAGTACTAGGTAATTTTATGGTTTGTATGCCATCTTTTAGCATCTCCTGTTTTAGCGATTTTCTTGAGAAGCTTGTCCAAACCTCCTGCAGTTGGCTTACGTTAATTAAAATCGCTTTAATTATAATCGCAAGATTTTTCTGGAATATTCGCCATAAATCCAACTTCTCAGCTAAAATGCTAAAAACCCTCCTTCCAAATGCAAGAAAACAGTCATCTCAGATGAGGTAGCCCAGGCACTCGACCGTGTTAATCTAAGTGATCGCGACGCAGCCTTTGTTATTGCAGCATCAGCTAAGTCTCTTGGCCATGATCTGGGCTCAGTGTCATTTTCTCGAAGTACAATTCGTTGATCTCGAATTAAAGCTCGTGAAATTATCGCAACTGCTAAAAAATCAAGCTTTTCTCCTGACACTCCGCTTCTGCTTCACTGGGATGGGAAAATGCTTCCTGATATAATAGAGGGACATGAAAATATGGACCGCATCGCAATCGTTAAACTACTTGATGTTCCACTCATCTCTCACGGAACGGGACAAGCACAAGCTGATGTCTGCCTCAGGATGTTGGATGAGTGGAGCTTGAGAAACCAGTTGCAGGGGCTTGTATTTGATACAACAGCATCAAATACTGGGCTGATGTCTGGAGCTTGTATCCTGCTAGGGAGAGCTGTAGGTCGCTCTCTGACGTGGATAGTATGTCGTCATCATGTGTATGAAGTCGTTATGGCTAACGTATTTTCTAGTATTCTTGAACCTTCGAAAGGACCACAAGTCTCATTGTTTAAGCGATTCATGGCACAATGGCCAGTTATCAATAAAGAAAAATTTATATCAGCAGGAATGGAACTTTTTGAAGGAAACTTGGGGGAACTTTGTCAAGAGATGATACAGTACCTCTCCGACGCTTTTCAGAACAACAGCTTCTCAAGATATGACTACAGTGAATTCCTCCATCTTTCTCTAATTTTCCTGTGAGGAAGTTTGCCTAAGAAGTACAACATCAGAGCTACAGGAGCTCTTCATCAGGCTCGCTGGATGGCAAAAGCTACCTATGCTTTGAAGATCTTTCTCTTCCAGGAACAAATGAAACTTACTGCTCATGAAAAAAAGGATCTGAAAGATTTTTGTCTCTTTGTGGCACTTGTTTATAGTAAATATTGGCATGAAGCACCCTTGGCAGTAAGGGCCCCTAGAAACGACTTAGCTTTTCTAATAGTTATGGAGACTTATCCAAACAGGGTTTTGGCTAAATTTGCACTCGAGGCTTTTAAGAGACATCTCTGATACTTCTCGGAAGAGCTGATTGGACTGTCACTTTTTGACGATGGGTTGGACAGCAAAGTAAAAGAAAATATGATTAAAAAATTACCTCATCATGCAAAAGCGAAAGGTCTGAAGCGCCTCGATTCAAAGCTGTTCAAAACAGCAAACCCATTGGAAAGTTACGTCGGCGAGAAAACGTCTCAACTCTTCGATGTATTGGATAAAAACGGAAAGAAGATCGCTAAAGAGTTTCTTTCGAAACCACCAAGTGATTGGCCAAGTAACGACAACTACGAGTTGTTGAGAAAAAGAGCATTGAAGATGAAGGTTATCAATGACTCTGCAGAGAGAGCGATTGTATTCAACGGTACGATACAACGCTTACCAAAGATGAGCAGCAAAAACAGTTCTTTCTCCGCATTGTTAAGACCCATCGACGAACGTTTCCTACCCCCTCTAAAGCGTCTTTACAGAAGTAAAAGCCATTTGCATGCTCTTTTGTCAAATTTCGTTATTGTTATCATTTAAGAGAAAAGTATTCATTTTGTAGCGACTTCTAAATATAGTCGGAATGAGCTCATATTTTGTAGCAATTATTCTTTTATGATTTCAAACAAGGGCAGCCTCGAGGAAGTACAAAAATAAAACTTTTATTTCTTGGACCACCCTAATGAGGGGGGATGGCATCCCCCTTGTTATCTAAAAAAAAAAATTCGAAAAAATAAGATAAAGAATCGCATGAATTGATCATGTCGTTCTAATTAAAATAAATTATGTTGTACGTGGAGTCGTACAAGGAGATTGTAAAACTTTAAAACTGTAAACTGTACTTGCCGAGAAAATATATAAATAGAAAATAGATTATTATATTAGCCTGCTAGCTTTGTAAGCTGATGATATGGCACATATTCAATGTCCATCTGGTACGTTGGGCAAAATGCACGCGCCAGTCAAGTGTCCGTGGGAGCATGCCAATGTGCATGCCACTGTTAGAGACACCAGACCAGTCAGATGTTGAATTCCGTCTAAAGCGCAGAAAGTAAAATAAAATATCTCAGTATTACTTTTGTTTGGTTTACTGAAAGACTAATATAATATTTGTATGTTTTTACGTGATTTAACTGGTTTAAAATAAATATTCTATGGTCATATAATGTGTTGTGATTAAGGGAAGGGAACAAGGGGGAGCAGGGGTTGATTGTGATTAAAGTGGCTTTTATGATGGTATTTCAAAATATAAGTTCCGAGTCACGTGTCATAATTTACTTTCATAAAAAAATACAAAAATCGCTAAAAAAAAAGTTTTACTGAAAATGATTATTTTGTTGCGTATCTTTCTCTGAAAAGTCACCAAAATGTAGCATTATGCAGTTACATTTTTTAAATTTTCACCGGGGCATGCCCTCAGACCCCCCTACTCTACCCACTCTCGCCACCATCCTCCCTTGTTAAAATTTTACAATTCGACCACTGTATATATATACACACACACACACACACACACACACACACACACACACAATTTACAGACAGCACGTGATCTTTTTAATAAGCAAAGAACCACAGGCGAAAATCAAATACTGCATTTGAGGAAAAGAACATTTTTTCTACGGTTAAACATGGTACTGGTAGTTTGCTTCCTTGAGGATGCTTTAGTGCTTCTTGTACAGGAAAGCTCGTTGTCATCAATAGAATCTTGAATTCGGAAAAAATATCAGAAAATTTTAGAAGAAAATGTATTCGGGAGTTGCGAATAAGTGGCACTTGGATACTGCAACGAGATAATGATCCAAAACATAAAAGTAAGACCATGAAATGGCTTCAACAAAAGAATCTCAAGCTTCTCGAGTGACCCATTCAAAGCCGAGGTCAAAATTTAATCGAGAATTTATGATTTGGAAAAAAAGTTGTCCGAGAGAGAAACCCTTCGAATCTGAATGAATTGCAACAATTTTCTTTAGAAGAATTGATTAAAATTTCTACTGAGAAGTGTCGAAACTTCGTAGGAAAATACCAAAAACGAATCAATGAAATCATTCAAGGAAAAAGTGGACACACAAAGTATTAAATTTTGTAAAAAAATGTACAAAAACTTTTTCATTTTAACTTTTTTTTTTTAATTTTCCTCAAATTCTTTGTTTTAAATTATGTGTTGGAATTAAACTAATTTTTCTTATTTGCTAAAAATTTCCAAACAAACGTAAACTGTTCATAATTATCCTTTGCATGGTACTAAATATAAGGACGAATACAACCGAAATTTTTCTCTGTACGAATACTTACGAACGCCACTGTGTATATATATATAAGGTTGTAACATATATTCTGCTCGATGTTTTAGTTCATTCAGAACAAAAATTAAATGACATAATGACAAATTAATCATCAATATAATTCCCTTCTTTTTCTATAACCTCCTCCCACCTGAAGAAAAGTTTTTTATGCCACGTTCGAAGAAATCCCTTGGTTTCGAGTTAAAAAAAAGCGATCACTTCGTTTTCGATAGCTTCCCTGGATTGCAACTTTTGTCTATCTAGGTGGTGTTGCAGACTTCTGAATTAAATGGTAGTCTGAAGGTGCGATGTCCGGAGAATGAGGTGGATGAGGCATTTTTTCCCAACCAAATGCCTCCAATTGGGCAGTGGTGATTCGAGCAGTGTGAAGGCGCGCGTTATCCTGGTGGAATAGAACACCTCTGCGATTAATTAATGCGGGACGTCTTTCTTGTAATGCCATCTTCAGTCTTTGGAGTTGTTGGCAGTAGACTTCAGCTGTAATTGTTTGGTTATCTGGCAGAAGCTCAAAATGAATAATTCCTTGCCTATCCCACCAAACGCATACCAAAATTTTCTTTGGATGGGGTCCATTCCTTCGCTGAGGTTCAGGCTTTGTTTCGCGGCTAAGCCACTGATGTCGAAGCTTAATATTGTTATAGAGGACCCATTTTTCATCCCCAGTGACGATCCAATTCAAAAATGGTGCCTGCAGTTGCCGAGAATGCAGTGATGTGCAAATATCGATTAGATGTTGAAGATTCGCTCGTGACCAATCATGCGGAACCCATTTTCCAACCTTCACTACTTTTCCTAACAGTTCCAAATGACGATAAATGGTCATATGGCTAACGCCGAGTTGCAGGCCAAGTTTTCTTACAGTTACCGTTGGGTTTTCCTCCACTGTTGCTTTCAGCAACTCTTCATCTAACTCATTTGGTTGTCCTGTTCGTTAATAATCTTTCAGACTGAAGTCTCCATTTCTGAACTTCTCAAACCATCTCCTACACATCCATTCGCTCACATCATTATTTCCATAAACTCTTTGAACGATTTTTGCGGATCCTTTATGGAACTCATACATCACATGTTGAATATGCTCTTTCGTGGGCTCCATGTTTTTTCAATTACTGTAATATCGTAGGGGTGGCGTTGTAACTGTATGAAAAACACTAGAGAAAATATTCATTAGCCTAATCCTACACTAGCTTAAGTCATTCTGTATCATTCTGTATCGTGATAAAACCTGTGCGAACCTGTCGCCACGTGTATTTTGCAACATACCTAAAACTATTTCACATTATCTTGGTTATTCTATTACACTGGTATGCATCAATTTTGCTGTCAAGGGTTTTGTAAGTGATTCTTATCGAGTTTTTCCTGCTGATTTCGAATCTGCAATCCGTTTTTCTCAATCAGCTCAGGTTATCCGGCTATGGCCTCATAAGTAAAATAGAAGTTTTCGTGATTTTGTCAAAGCGGAATTGGAACAGTAACATCTATCATCACTTGTTTCACTTGTATAATATCTTTTTTTACTTTTCAGGCATATAGATAAAATATTTCGTAATGAATAGAGCGTGTAAAAATGATCCCAATAGATTCTGCTACATATGTGGGACGGTTACCATGCCAAATAACCAGTCCCAAATCACTAAATTTGTGAAGACAATGTATAGAGCATACTTTGGAATTAAGCTAGGGGACCAGGACAAACATTTCGCCCCTCATATGTGCTGCAAGACGTGCATTGAAAATTTGAGAAGATGGAGCAAAGGCAGAGCGAAATCTTTGCCTTTTGGAATTCCCATGATTTGGAGAGAAGGAAAGGATCACGTGACAGATTGCTATTTCTGCATGACAAACCTCCAAGTGGGCTTATAAATTTATTTTTCTTAAATATTTTGAAATCCTCGTATGAAACTTGACATAATATTCACCATAATGTAATATTCACCATATATAGCATAATATTCACCATAATGATAATCATACATTTACACAGTGCTGGGCACTTGCGCAAACACTTGCGCAAAACGCAAATTGCGCAATTGCGCAAGTGTGATTTCGGTTGCGCATTTGCGTTTGCGCCAATTCTTACTCAAACTTGTGCATTTGCGTTTGCGCAAGTACTTGCGCAAACGCAAACTTGTGCGCAAACGTGAAAAAAAAACAAATATTAAAAATAGTGGATTTAGCTCATAAACACGTGACTGCCAGACAGGTGGCGCCGCCAGACAGCAGTGAGCACTCAGTATACCCAACGCTAGTGAAACACGTTTGTTTGATTAGTTGATTTTAATTTTATTTCAGAGTTCAAACTACTAACTACTCTAGTAACTTCTAGAAACTTCATAAGTCATAACTACTGTCTATAACTAGTGAACCATGGACAGCCTCAGACACCAGTCTCTGTCCAGCCCCACCTCTGCCCCCAGCCCGGCCGGCAGCGTGACCAGCCATGGCTCAGAGCCTCACCAGGAGGAAGAGGACCTCAACAACCCCTGGCCCCACCTGGACACCTTCTTTGGACCTTTGACCAGCAAGAAGAGGGTGGTTGAGAGGGGCAGGGTGGTCTACAGGGGCAGCATCATCTGTAAGAGGTGCAAGGCCAAGGTCAGCTTCAACACCATCAGCATGTACACCCTCAAGAGCCACTACCAGCATGTGAGTTTAAGTTTATTTATAAATTTAAAATTTTAAAAAAACTTGATAAGTAGTTAACTTTAGAAATTATTATTATTAAAATATAATTAAATATTAAATAATAAATTAACTTTGTCTCAATTCAAACACTTCTGTTGTATATCACTGTCATTACAATATAATTTATAATTTTTTTTTTCAAGGTTCACCCCAACCAGAGCAAAGACCTCCTCGCTGCCATCACTGGTGGGTCCAAGCGCGGCCGGTCCCCCTCTGGCGACACCAAGGACTCTGGCTCCAAGAGAATGCGCCAGGCCAGCAGAGAGTCCTCCTTTGCTGGATCTGCCGCCTTCAACAATAGCAAGGCCCGGACCTTTTGCACAGGTAAATAAATAATAATTATAAATCTTAATTTTATACACTAATAATAGAATAATTTAAATAATTTATTAAATATATCAAATATTTATATGATATAAAAATAAAAATTCATTGTAAAGATAAGATAAAGACTTTCCTTACAATCATACCTAATCTTTTTTGTAACTTATGTTTTAACTCCTTTTATTGAAAATGTTCAAAATGAATTTAATTTTCAACTTCTCCACAGGTTCATGGTTGAAGAGATGTTGCCCGCCAAAACCACGGAGTCCCCATCTTTCACCAGGTTCCTCAAGTACCTGAACCCCAGCTTCAAGCTCCCCTCCAGGCGGACCTACATGAGGAACCTCAAGAAGAAGGCCGAGGCAGGGAAGACAGAGCTCACCTCCATCCTGGACGAGGTCAACTATGTGGCCACCACCGCTGACTGCTGGACAGCCCACAACCGCTGTTTGCGTTTGCGCAAGCGCAAGTTTCGAGAAGTTTGCGCATTTGCGCTTGCGCAAGGTATGGGTTTGGGTTTGCGCATTTGCGCTTGCGCAAGTGAATTTTCGTTTGCACTGCCCAGCACTGCATTTACATATACATATTGTTATAGAAAATACATTTACACATACATATTGTTATACAAGTTACATTACATGTACGATGATTGTATATTTTCTTTCTTTTTCATTCATATTGTCCCCGAAGGGACAATATGAATGAAAAAGAAAGAAAATATACAGACTCCATCGACCTATTTCATATCTTACAGACCGCAGCCTTCCCTCACGAGCCACCACTGTCTGAATGCTTCTTCTATTTCATATGCAAGTTTTATATCCATGTTTCTGTGTTTCTATTTTCAGGAGTTAACAAGAAGAATAAACACATTGTTGTATACCCTGACATTCCTTCTGCTATGAGACCTGTACCCCATGGTCCTGGAATTCCAATACCCGACCTACTCAAACCCTGGACTTCGATGATTCTGATGATGAATCAATGACCAATGCCAATGACCAGTCCCAGTCGTATATACCTCAAAATACCGCTTCAAATGAGCCGAGGCCTCTCAACCAGGCCAAACTTAATGATCTTACCAGGGATTTAGGACTTTCCAAATTAGCTGCCGAGATCTTGGGCTCACGACTTCGAGAGGACAACTTGCTGGCTCCGGGAACAACATTCTCCTGGTATAGGAAACGAGAGGAAGAATTCCGCAAGTTTTTTGCAGTGCACGAAAATACCTCTTCCTTAGTGTACTGCTGCAATGTTGAGGGGCTATCGAATCCTTGGGCCTGCCATATAACGCATCAGAATGGAGGCTATTTATAGACTCGTCTAAACGAAGTTTGAAAGCATTACTGCTCAACATTGGGAATAGGGTTGCATCAGCTCCCTGTAGCACATTCCGTACAACTTACTGAGAGCTACGATAACATGAAAATTTTACTGGATGCTCTCGTATACGACCAACATAACTGGAGGATCTGTGGAGATTTGAAGGTAATACTAATATCATAAGTAAACTATTGCTATTGACTATGTTGTTTTTCCAAAGGTTATTTGAGAGCGTATAAGAACACTTAACTTCCCCACAGAAGTGATACAGTCCAATGCATAGATTTTTTTTATCTGATAGAACAAATTCTCTAAATTCTTTAAATATTTTCATTTTTTTTCAGATTGTGGCATTTGTATTGGGAATGCAAGGGGGATACACGAAATACCCATGTTTCCTCTGCAAATGGGATAGCCGAGCGGATGAGAAGCACTATGCACAGCGTGAATGGGCATCCAGAGAGAATTTGAACCTGGGTCACATAATGTCGTTTCAGTGCCCCTTGTACCACCAACAAAAATTTTGCTCCCACCACTTCATATTAAGCTGGGCTTGATGAAAAATTTCATCAAATCAATGAATAAGGAGGGTTCAGCATTCCGATATCTCGAGAGTAAATTTCCTCATATATCTGATGCTAACTAAATGCTGGGGTTTTTGATGGTCCTCAAATTCGAACTTTGATCAAGGATACTCAGTTTCGAAAACGCATGACTCCAACTGAGAAGAATGCCTGGCAGGCATTCAAATCAGTTGTCACTGATTTTCTTAGCAAGCGTAGAAGTCCAGAATACGAGTCCGTTGTCGAAAACTTGATGGAAGCTTTCAAAGCTCATGGGTCGCGCATATCCATAAAAATGCACTTTTTGTGGTCCCACTGGACTATTTCTGAAAATTGCGGGGATTATAGTGAGGAACAGGGTGAACGATTTCACCAAGATATCAAAATAATGGAAGAGAGGTACCATGGAAACTGGGATATCAATATGCTGGCGGACTATTGCTGGTGTTTGAAGCGAGACGTGCCCGAAGAAAAACACGGACGGAAAGCCAAAAAAACTTCATTCCTTCCTCAATAAACTTTTTTCCATATTCATTGTATGAATAAAGTATTATTCACACAATGTTTTCATTTTTCACGAGTGTTCTTATAATTACTCGTATCTACAGTGTTTAAGCTAAAAAAATCAATAAATTTGGGGATAAAATTGGACTTATAATAAATGGCCAATAGAGAAAAAACCTGACCTGATTGAGGAAACTAATGTCATTTTCGAATTCAGCATGGTCGAATTATATAATATGAGTTGAAAAAACCCTCACAGCAGACAAAAACATTTCATATGCATACCAGTGTTATCTATCATCCGTTTTCTAATCGAGCAGAATTTGTTACAACCTGATATATATATATATATATATATAAAATAAATAATTCTTTGAATCAAATTTACATACATTTACATTAACTTTCTACACACACACACACACACACACACACACACGATTAAATAGAGTTTATATGGTATCTTGTATCGATCAATGAATAGGTCCTACATTGTCAGACGTTATCTATTGAATATTTGTATCTATTCTTAAATGGCATGTAAATAACTGCAATTACTCACGTCATACACTAATAATGAGGGACAGGTGAAGCTCGAGCCAATTATACAAGTGAAACGAACCACTGTAATCATAATGATGATAATATAATAATGATGATGATGATGATATTTGTTTTAGCGATAATTTTAATGATTTTTTGGTAAAAAATTTCGTGATATTTTTACTAATGATAATGTATCATAATACTGTATATATATACAGGGTGGGTAAAAAAAACGTGACCCCTTAGAGGTAAACTGTCATATTAAAAAAAGTAAGGGGACTAGATCTCCCAAACTTCATCGATGCTTACCTTAGCATGTTGTTCGTCTTAATTGAGAAGTTGCTCGATGTGTCCTCCTTCCTGCTCAACGCAGGCCTCCAAACGTGGACGCCACTGATCAATACACCCGTTTACATATCGTTGAGACACCTCCTCCCAGCCGAGCAGAATTATTTCGCGTAGTTCATCTATGTCTCTTATATTGGTACTAGGGATGTAAACTTTGGACTTCAGGGCTTCCCAAACACCATATTCTAGTGGTAAAAGATCGGGGCTACTAGCCGGCCACATATTTGGTTCGATAAAATCCGGTGTTTCGTTCTCAAGGAATGTGACAGTTCGGCGTGCTCTGTGAGCAGGGGCTCCATCTTGTTGGAAAGTATATCTTTCACTCTATCTAACTGATATTCGACGAATTAGTGGTGAAAGATATACTTTCCAACAAAATAGAGCCCCCTGCTCACAGAGCACGCCAAACTGTCACATTCTTTGAGAACGAACCACTGGATTTAATCGAACCAAATATGTGGCCGGGTAGTAGCCCCGAGCTTTCACCACTAGAATATGGAGTTTGGGAAACCCTGAAGGTCCAAAGTTTACATCCCTGGTACCAATATAAGAGACATAGATAAACTACGCGAAAGAATTCTGCTCGGCTGGGAGGAGGTCTCAACGATATGTAAACAGGTGTATTGATCAGTGGCGTCCACGTTTGGAGGCCTGCGTTGAGCAGGAAGGGGGACACATCGAGCAACTTCTCAATTAAGACGAACAACATGCTAAGATAAGCATCTATGAAGTTTGGGAGGTCTAGTCCCTTACTTTTTACCTCTAAGAGGTCACTTTTTTTTTACCCACCCGTATATATATATATATATATATATATATACATTCAAACTGCAAAGAACACGCAGTATAAATAACGTAAAGAACGACGCTGTATAGGAGATATTCCGCGCAAGACGAGAGAGAGAAAACGGACAAAATGAAAAAATGAGGTAACCACCTGGGAATCGAACCCGGGATCTTCCGATTGCCGGTCAGACGCGATACCATTACACCATGGACCTCACCCTTCAAATGCCGTAATTCTTCTACATACTCGCAGAAACCAATGCCCAAGGGGGCACCTCCGCATGCCGTAACATTATATACATTCAACTGCAAAGAACACGCAGTATAAATAACGTAAAGAACGACGCTTGTATAGAGATATTCCGCGCAAGACGAGAGAGGAGAAAACGGAACAAATGAAAAAATGAGGTAACCACCTGGGAATATATACACAAAGAACGACGCTTGTTTAGAAGAGTGTCCGTACAAGAGGAGAAGAAAACGAGCAATGAAAAATGAGGCACCTCCCGGGAATCGAACCCGGGATCATCCGATTGCCGGTCAGATTGTTCGTTTTCTCTCCTCCTCTTGTGCGGACGCTCTTCTAACAAGCGTCGTTCTTTGTATTAATATACTGTGTGTCGTTTGCAGTTAAAAGATGTAATATATATATATATATAGATATATATATATATATATTGTGTCGAGTTCTCCCCGAAAAAGAAGTTTGCGGTTATATGGGTTTGTACAGGGGGATTCAAAAGTCCTTGTTTAGTTTTAAAAAAAATATATTAGTAAAAACAAAGGAAATTTACAAAAATCAATATATTCGTACAATTTTTTAAATCAATATTGAGATTTAATGTTTTGTAAATGTTTCGTAACTTTGAAGCCACTTCCACATATGCACCAAAATTTAAAGGTACCTATCTAACCTAACCTGAAAACAACCTCAGTTAAACATTCTTCTGTTATTTTAAACATAGAATTAAAAAGTTTTATGGGACTTGTGGGACACCCTGTATATTTGATGTTTGATAATCCTGTTTATAAGATTAAGCAGTCGGTATGTGATGGGAAGTATATTTTCATTAATAATATCATAATGAATGAATACCTTCCAAGTCTCAATGATAATTAATGATAATGATCAACTTTATTGGCAGGAGACACATACCATAAAAAAAAGTGCAAATGTGAAGCATAACGAATTATTGCCGAATCTACCATATATATATATATATTAATATATATATATATAATATATACACCCACACACCATAATTAGTCATATTTGTATCAATTAACGCGTTTCATTTGAGTTAATTTTCTAAAAGTTTCCATTATATTCTTGCGTAGGTGTTGGGTCCAATTAAAGAGAGCAACTCTCTGACCTTTTGGTGATTCATATCTTCATCTACAGTAAGTCATGCACGAAATATAAATTGTTCAGTCTCTAGCTCAGTGGTTCTTAATCCTTGGGTTGCCAAGCCATTTTGATTGGGTCATTAAATTATTATTTATTTGTTATCCCTAATTATTTTATTATTAATTATTTATTTTATTATTTATTACAAATGAAATGAAGGCATGGGTCGCCGAACTAGCCCCGCAACCTAAAAAGGTTAAGGACCACTGCTGAAGCTCATCACATCACTGTAAAAGAAATCTCGTGTGTGTATATATATATATATATATACACAAACACAGCATATATATATATAAATTTACTCTTCGAACGACAGTTCAGGACCGACCTGCGCGTAGGTTGACCCTTCTGCAACAACCTCCATGCGCCTCCTCTCGGGGATCTGATAGAGGAGAGAGTTGCTTCCTATCCTCATCCTGCTCTCATCTTGACGCATGGCTGGTCATGGTTATTCAGATTGGTGTGCTGGAGGTTCCTTAGTTCTTCCGGCACCTCGTTAAAGAGTTCTTGGCCCCGTATTCTGAGTATTTTTCACTTTCGTTTCCATGGTTCGCTGTCTCACCGCAGCTGGGATAGTACAGCATTTACCTCCTCCCTCATTTCAGTGTATATTTACTTAATTTCTAAAGTTTAGGACACATCTTTGAGTATCTTCCATACGTATATTATTGCGTATCGCTCACGTCTTCTTTCGAGGGAGTAGAGTTTCAGGGTTTGTAGTTGAAACCAGTAGTTATCATCTTTCGTTTCCTCTATCTTAGACGTAAAAGTCCTTCGTATGGTTTCTACGTTTGCAATGCCTCGTTGTTTTCTGCATGTACTTGTAAGTATTGAGTAATACTTAATTATTGGTAGGACTAAACTTTTCCATAATTTTAGCATAATGTTTAATTGCTTTTCTGCTATCGAAGCTCTTTCATATAATATATATACTGCATATATATTCTATCTGGAATTCCTAATAAAAAAAATAACCCTATTAATAAAGGTAATAATACTTATGATAAAGATAATTCTAATTATGATGTTAACGGTAATAGCAGGAATAGTGGTGCAGAAAAAACGAAATAATACTTGCAGCAATTAGGACGGGAAAACCAAATTGAATTATAATGAAGTGTGTAATGGACAAATATTAAAATCGTAACTATAGAATGAAGAAAAATGTAAAGTATTGAAGGTTTTTCGAAATTTTTTTGTGGGTTTGAGTTTTTTGGGAAGTTATTCCACCTTGAGGCGTAGTCCTCTTTAGATTCGATTCCATTTGAGTTTACAAGTACACTGTTTTTCCGTGTTGAGGCTACAGATGTATCAAAAAATATATTCTAAGCTAAATACAGGCCTGTATATGGACTGTTTGCAGTTGCGGATACTTGTGGTTTTCAGTCCAGTTTGTGTGTGTGGAGCAAGCCTGAGGTAGTACGAGTATGAATGTGATTGATACGGGTAAATTTGTGCTGCCTAAGGGATGAGAGTTTTTTTTTGTTTATTTAATTAAGCAAAACCATTAATGGAGAATCTTATCTCAGAATGTTAAGAGTTCTTTTTTCCTCTTTTACGCCAAATTCCAAGCCCATGTGTTGCGGGATGTAGTACCGCCTCATTTTGCTTGTAGACGAAACATTCCCTGGACGGTGGATTGGCCGAGAAGGACCTAAAAAGATGGCCAGCTCGTTCTCCGGACTTCTCTCCTTTAAATTTTTATCAGTGGGGTCATGAAAGACGAACTTATATCACGACAAACCAGGGAATATTAATGACCTAAATATGCGTATTAGAGATGCCATGACATCAGTTTCTATAACTGCTTCGCTCAATGTTTTCACTGAATTAGAGCGTAGATTTCGTTTAATTATTGAAAATGATGAAAGGCATGTGAAGATTTACTAAACATCAGATATAAACTTTAAACATTAGTGAATCATATGCCTTTTAAATTTTCTGAATGTATCAATTCAGTAAACAGATATTAATTTTTTTTTTTGCACCATTCATTTATATACACCCTGTAGATTCCAACAATGAAATGATTAATATTAGTATGTCCACAGTTCGTGCGATTGCAAATGTTGTATGTAATAGAAAAAGTATGGTCGGGTGCGACTTTGCAACATTACAATGTTGCAATTTGCAAATAATGTTACACATTGCAATGTTCAACTCCCTACCCTTCATAGCTCTGAACCTTTTCTTTTTTACCCGGATGCTGCCATAGTAAATAATAAAAAAAATTAAATAATAAAATATGTCAAATAATATCATATATATATATATATATATATATATATATATATATATAATACACACACCTTTCAACCTTTCAAATGTTACGTGCGACGATTCCTCATTTCACGAAGGTCAAGCTTGTCGCCCCTCCTCTCGAGTTGGCCTGGTGAAGTGTGTATATATATATATATATATATATAAATTAAATGAAAAAGTTTATTGGCAGACTATAGTCCATATGACAAATAATATCAATACAATGACAGTTGACATACTAAGGATAAAAATATATACAACTGATTAGAAATAATACAGTAATGTCGAAGTTAAGTGGAGCTACAGACAGATGTTTTCGGACCAAGAAGTCCATCGCTTAGAGAATAAATGGCAGGACTCATGGATAGCTTGGATAATTGGGTTAGTTGATTTTTTAATTCTTTGCATTAGACTGTATTGAGCACGTCTTATTACCTCCGGGAAGCTCGGGACATTGCGGATAGCAAACATTTGTGAAGCTGAGCATCTCGGGGGTAATTTATGTAAGAGTCTAAAAGACCTGTTGTACAGCAAATTTAGAGTTCCGTCAGGACCGTTTCTTATAATTCACCCAGAGTTGCTGTCCGTATATACTGGGTGATCCAGATAAATGGGACCCATAAAAAAAAGCCAAATATTCTTAATATTTAATTCCTTTCATAAAAACTATATCATTCGAAAGAGTAGAGTTACAAGTTTATTATGAAATATTTATTTTTTAAAAATGACTCCTTTCAAATGTGCTCCATTAGTTGCCAAGCATTCGAGTGTTCTCGCTTGTAAGTTCTGCATCACTTTTGCAAGAGTGTGCGGTGGTATGGCCTGTATCTCATTTGTGATGGCGGCCTTCAATTCTTGCAAGGTCGTTGGGTTATTTCTGTAGACCCTACTCTTTAAATATCCCCAGAGATGATAATCTAAGGGAGAAAAATCCGGAGACCTTGCGGGCCATTCAACGTCTCCAAATCTTGAGATTAACTCGCCTGGAAACGTTTGACGCAAAACTGCCATGCAGTTCCTCGTGGTATGGCAGGTAGCTCCGTCTTGTTGGAAACAGTGGTTTTCTAGACAGATCTCTTAATTTAGGAATAAGGAAATCGGTCAACATTTTTTCGTTGCGATCACCATTTACAGTGACCGTGTTTCCGGTGGAATCCTCGAAAAAGTACGGCCCTATGATCTGAGATGCAGTAAGACCACACCAAACAGTTACACGCTGACTATGCAACGGGACTTCGGTAATATTCAATGGATTTTCTGTTGCCCAGAAACGACAATTTTGTTTGTTTACAGTTCCATTCAAGTGAAAATGGGCTTCGTCTGACATAATCAACGTTGCTAGAAAATTGGTGGTGTCATTTACCTTCTGTTGGATCTATTGACAGAATTGTCGTCTTCGTGCGAAATCTCCATCGTTTAGTTGTTGCACTGTTTGAATTTTATATGGAAAGAGCATTAAATTTTGCTTGAATATACGGTGTGTTGTTCCATATCCAACTCCTAACAGCTGAGAAGCACGTCTGATGCTTATGTTAGGATTATCCTGTACAATTTCATGAGTTCTGTTAATGATCTCGTCTATCCTTGCTGTGCGCACTCTTCCAGTTGGTTCTTTTTCCAATGCTGCCAGTTAGGGAAAAATTTCTGACACACCGACGGATTACTTTCTTAGAAGGTGATTTTGACATCTGAAAATTTGTCTTGAAAGATCTTTGAGCTGAAACTACACTTCTTCCATGCTCATAATATTGCTCAGTTATGAAACGCAGCTGTTCCACAGTCCATGCAGTCATCTTGAAGGGTTAGTTTTAACTAACACTTTTATTTTGTTTTGTATCTTATTGTCTTGTATTGTCGAAACCTATACAATCCTGTACAAACTTGTAACTATCCTCTTTCGAATGATGCGTATGATTTTATAAAAGGACTTATACTTTAAGAGTTACAGGGGTTTCTTTTGGGTCCCATTTCTCTGGATCACCCTTTATTACTGCAGAAAATACGAAAGAGAGTGTCTTTAGCTTCACTTGTACAGAACCGAAAGTTCCTTATAGTCATATTCGCTTTAGCACAAAGGCTTCGAGATTGTTTTCTTATATCCGAGTCATCACTCAAGGAGCTGGTAATAGTGTGACACAAATACTTAAACTCTTGTACTTCGTCAATTACTTAAACCTCATGTTAGCTGGCTGATTATAGCTTTTAGGATGAAATTGCATAACCTTAGTTTTTGTAACATTAAAAAGAATATCATGTTTCTGCGAATACACTTCGCAGACTTTTAGTAGCCGATCCAGACCTTTAACAGAGGGACTTATTAACACCATATCATCGGCATAAACTAAGTTATTTATCCTTGTGTTATCTATACAACATCCCACTGTTGCCTCATTAAGTGAAGCAATTAATCCGTCAATATACACGTTAAACAGCATAAGGGAGAGCAAGGAGCCTTGTCTCACCCCGCAAGAGAAGCCAAAACATTCAGATAGTACATTGCCCCACCTAACGGTAAAAGATTGGTGGGAATAACAAAATTTCAATAAAAATATGTGCATAGGAACCTTCTTGTCATCTAGTTTTTAAATGAAATATTGTGGTTCACCCTATCATATGCCTTACTTATATCTAGAAAACAGCTATAAATAGTTGAATTACTGTCAGTGTATTTAGATATTATTTCTTTAAGTACATAGATACATCGGTCAGTTGAGTGGGACCTTTTAAAACCAAACTGATTAATTAAGAGATGTCCATAGGTAATCATTTAATCGGAGTAACAAGAGTTTTTCTAGTAGTTTCGAGAAGCAGGAAGTGACAGCAATAGGCCTGTAATTATTGCTGGACAGAATGTCTCCATATTTATTTTTGAACAGGGGCAAGATATGAGGGGTCGCGCGTCTTAAGGTACCAAAGCGCCATCACAGGCGAAAACGTGTTTTTGATGGATATCACTATTTTCACCCTTCCTCTATCGCGTGGTTTGGGTTATAATGACCTTACGATACTAGAAGTATGGTTGAAAACCTTATGAAGCGAACTACGTTTTTCACCTCTATCGCCAGCCAAAAGTTCACCCAAAGTTCGGCATAATAAGAAAATCAAAAAATTAAAAAAAATATATATAAAATATAAAATATGAAAATCTATTCCAAAAACTCATCAACATCTTCATTAGCATACTTAGAACTCTAATTTAGCCGAAAATGAACGTTCTAGCTCAATTAATAACAGAGATACTATTGCCAGAATATTGCTGAACTTTGGAAGCGATTTCTGACGAATTTTAATTTTGGCGCTTAGGTACCTTAAGACGCGCGACCCCTCATATATACCCTCATGAACTCTGCATGGATATGACTATGAGCAAGCATGGCTGATAAGAGCAATGATATATGCAGACATACCACGTCATTGGCATATTTTAAGTGCTCATTCGATAGGTCATCTACCCTGACGCAGAACCAGGCTTTAACTCTTTAATTAACCTGTCTACTTCAGAAAATGAGATCAAAATATTTTCCCTTGTCCTTCCCACAATCGTTTCGCTGCAATCTATCTTAAGATTATCCCTACTCACACTGTTAAGAATGTTAGAGTAGTGGTTTTTCCACAGCTTTGCAATTTCATCCTCCCCCGACACCCCATCGATTGTCGGAGGGAGGACATTTTTGACACCGTTTGATTCTTAACAAATTTCCAAAATTTTTTTATTATCGTTATTTATGCGAGTTTCACAGGCTTTTGATGCTCGAATAGACTCTTCTTCCTGTTTACATCGCCTTATGGCCGCCTTATACTGACCCCTAATTCTACACATATTCATGTATACTTGTCTAATCTGGGTCTGCCATGAATGCACCACAAATCATAGGCGTCTTTCGATTCCCTCAGGGGAGCAATAAAATCATTCCATCCAGGAATAATCTTAGTATGATAGTTGTAAGATTTAATCAGGGGGCTTCCTGCTTCTCTTAACATGGATATAATATATATATATATATATATATATATATATATATATATATATATTATTTGAAATATTTAATTATTTAATTTTGAAATGATTTTTTCCTTTCATTTTATAATAAAGAAGTCGGCTCCAAAGCCAAAGCCGTTTTCATTCATAAAAATTCATACTAAAATTAGCTCGTAGCGCCCCTTCTTCGCACTCCCCCCCTAATGTCAATATTTCAAATTACGGAACAATAGAAATCTCATTCATAAGGTTTTATCGTAGTGGGGATTTATCATTAGCGGAACAGATTCTATGGGAAAATCTCCATGACGGGATTTAGATGTCATGACGTCATACACTTTTTTCATACTAAACGTCGCGACCATTCTATGTTCATTTACTTGTTGTACTTGTTGTTGTCGTTGTTACTATTATTATTATTATTATTACTAATGGAATTATACTTCATTTAACTAAAATAAATTTTAATGTCACAATTCATTAAACAGGTATTACGTCATCACGGCCCCAGGTTTCTTAGAAACCATAATTATAATAGAACTTGTTCCGCCATTCTACGTTATTATGTCATCCTTGAATAAAAATACTACATTTTTCTCATTTTCTGAACTTTTTTTTTCTAATCTGTAATATTTTCATTTACGATCAAACCTCATGAATGAGATGGGGTGACTTCTCACATTATATTAGACTATAATCACGTGACCAATAATGGTCGGAGGAGGAGGAGGAGGGGTTATATTCAGTTAGGATCATTCTTGAGTGTGGGCTGCGAAAGTAAAACCCATTTTCTTCGTGAGTTGATTTTTGTTTGATTTTTTTTACGTCTCTCGAAAAGTTTATCTAAGATGGATATGTAATCTTGTGAATTTAAACGTCCCTCTACGAACACAGGGTCAGTTTTTTGAGAGTACCAAATGCCTGACTACGGCATAACAGCACAACCACCGAATTTCACATTCGGTTGCATCAATTTAGTATTGAACATATCGTCACAGGTTCTCCATACCCAGATCCGTCCTCCTGAAGCAAACTGCTGGAATCTTCGTTCATCTGAGAACGCGAAAGAGTGCTTAAACTTATCAGACTTGGTTCTTCATTTGCGTGGACCACTTATATCGTTTCCTTTTATTACATTCAGACAGCAATGGCTTCCGTATAGCTCCACGTCCTTTGTACACAGCTCTATGTAGGATGGCTTATGCAGAATCTCTCTCTCTCTCTCTCTCTCTCTCTCTCTCTCTCTCTCTCTCTCTCTCTCTCTTCTCTCTCTCTCTCTATATATATATATATATATATATACATATATATATATATATATATATATATATACACCTTTTCTTTCAACCTTTCAGGTGTTCCGTGCGATGGTTCCTCATTTCACGGAGGTCAGGCTTGTTGCCCCTCCTCTTGAGTTAGCCTGGCGGAGTAGAGCGTTGGTTTCTTGCACTCTCAACTTCCTACAGCCAGGTACTCCGACTCATCTGGTATTGTTGTAAGCCAGGCGTCTAATCTTCTTTTGAAGATTTCCACTACTTCAAAAGTCATGTTCCGTATTGTTGGGAAGCTGGTTGAACAGTCTTAGTCCTCTTACTGAAAAACTATTTTCTTTCACGATTGAGGATGTTCCCTGTCTAGCTTTTAGTTTGGGAACATGACACATTCTTCCTTTCCTACTTTCCACTCCCGTTTGAATGGTTATACTGCAGGGGTTCTTAACCTTTTTAGGCTGCGATCCAAATTCTGGTCTCGGGGGTTAACTCGGCGACCAATGCTTTCAAACAGTTCACTCGTAAATCGTAATAGATAATAAAATAGATGATAATGGTAAAATGATTAGGGATAACATAAATAAATGATGACAATTTAATGACCCAAGTTTGGGTCGCGAGCCAGAGGTTAAGAACCCCTGGGTTTTGGGCTGAAAGTGAAATTAGAGACTACTGTAGTTTCTCCATTATTTTCTATGCATAAAGAATGGTGTACCGCTCTCTTCTTTCCAACAAATCTAAATTTAATTCACATGACGTTTATATATATATATATATATATATATATATATCGGGTTGGCAAAAAAAAAAAGGAGACCTCGAACTTTGGCTGTAAAATCCAAAGTTATTGTCAGATTTCAATATTTTTTTCACACCCCACAACTAAGTAAATTTTCTATACGGTGAGCGGATTTCAAAGAAAACTAATGAAAATTACAGATTTATTGAACATTTCTTTATGCCACTGGAAATTCTCCATTTACACTACTATTACAGTACATTGTCGGGTCGGCATAAAAAAAGGGAGACCTTTTAAATCTTTCATATCTCGGCAAATACGGTACATAGAACCATGAAATTTTAGTATGTTAGTACTAGGTAATTTTATGGTTTGTATGCCATCTTTTAGCATCTCCTGTTTTAGCGATTTTCTTGAGAAGCTTGTCCAAACCTCCTACAGTTGGCTTACGTTAATTAAAATCGCTTTAATTATAATCGCAAGATTTTTCTGGAATATTCGCCATAAATCCAACTTCTCAGCTAAAATGCTAAAACCCTCCTTCCAAATACAAGAAAACAGTCATCTCAGATGAGGTAGCCCAGGCACTCAACCGTGTTAATCTAAGTGATCGCGACGCAGCCTTTGTTATTGCAGCATCAGCTAAGTCTCTTGGCCATGATCTGGGCTCAGTGTCATTTTCTCGAAGTACAATTCGTTGATCTCGAATTAAAGCTTGTGAAATTATCGCAACTGCTAAAAAATCAAGCTTTTCTCCTGACACTCCGCTTCTGCTTCACTGGGATGGGAAAATGCTTCCTGATATAACAGAGGGACATGAAAATATGGACCGCATCGCAATCGTTAAACTACTTGATGTTCCACTCATCTCTCACGGAATGGGACAAGCACAAGCTGATGTCTGCCTCAGGATGTTGGATGAGTGGAGCTTGAGAAACCAGTTGCAGGGGCTTGTATTTGATACAACAGCATCAAATACTGGGCTGATGTCTGGAGCTTGTATCCTGCTAGGGAGAGCTGTAGGTCGCTCTCTGACGTGGACAGTATGTCGTCATCATGTGTATGAAGTCGTTTTGGCTAACGTATTTTCTAGTATTCTTGAACCTTCGAAAGGACCACAAATCTCATTGTTTAAGCGATTCATGGCACAATGGCCAGTTATCAATAAAGAAAACTTTATATCAGCATGAATGGAACTTTTTGAAGGAAACTTGGGGGAACTTTGTCAAGAGATGATACAGTACCTCTCCGACGCTTTTCAGAACAGCAGCTTCTCAAGATATGACAAAGGTTAATTCCTCCATCTTTCTCTAATTTTCCTGGGAGGAAGTTTGCCTAAGAAGTACAACATCAGAGCTACAGGAGCTCTTCATCAGGCTCGCTGGATGGCAAAAGCTACCTATGCTTTGAAGATCTTTCTCTTCCAGGAACAAATGAAACTTACTGCTCATGAAAAAAAGGATCTGAAAGATTTTTCTCTTTGTGGCACTTGTTTATAGTAAATATTGGCATGAAGCACCCTTGGCAGTAAGGGCCCCTAGAAACGACTTAGCTTTTCTAATAGTTATGGAGACTTATCTAAACAGGGTTTTGGCTAAATTTGCACTCGAGGCTTTTAAGAGACATCTCTGATACTTCTCGGAAGAGCTGATTGGACTGTCACTTTTTGACGATGCGTTGGACAGCAAAGTAAAAGAAAATATGATTAAAAAATTATCTCATCGTGCAAAAGCGAAAGGTCTGAAGCGCCTCGATTCAAAGCTGTTCAAAACAGCAAACCCATTGGAAAGTTACGTCGGCGAGAAAACGTCTCAACTCTTCGATGTATTGGATAAAAACGGAAAGAAGATCGCTAAAGAGTTTCTTTCGAAACCACCAAGTGATTGGCCAAGTAACGACAACTACGAGTTGTTGAAAAAAAGAGCATTGAAGATGAAGGTTATCAATGACTCTGCAGAGAGAGCGATTGTATTCAACGGCACGATACAACCAGTGGTGTAGTGCTGTGGGAACGCGTGAGAACGGCGTTCCCTTACTTTTTATGGTAGACGGAACGGCGTTCCCTCACTATTTCAAATAAATCCGAACTTACAAATCTCTAACGTCATGAAATTTTAATTCCCACCCTAGAAGAAATATGAGAAAGAATCATTAACTGTTTCATTTCTTTTAGCTTCGACTGAGGCAATGCTAGCCTATAAAGATCTGGTGAAACAGTCACCACGGCGTACCAGTTGTTAACTTTTTTTTAGTTAATCATTCCAGTTGTTAGCTATTTTTATTGATCGTACTGGATGTCGTATATCTAATGACACTGGAAATACTGCATCTTCAACCTTGGAATATATCCTAATATCCAGTGCATATGACCTCAAAATATCCCTGAAATTGGTCAGATTTCAAAAGATTTCCCGGGGGCTTACAGTACCCCCGGATCCCCAGCTGTATGTGCTCGCCGCGCTCGCCATTGTCCCCCCCGCATCTGAATAACACTTTCAAAATGCGTTCCCTCACTTCTTTATTTAGCACTACACCACTGGATACAACGCTTACCAAAGATGAGCAGCAAAAACAGTTCCTTCTCCGCATTAAGACCCATCGACGAACGTTTCCTACCCCCTCTAAAGCGTCTTTTCAGAAGTAAAAACCATTTGCATGCTCTTTTGTCAAATTTCGTTATTTTTATCATTTAAGAGAAAATTATTCATTTTGTAGCGACTTCTAAATATAGTCGGAATGAGCTCATATTTTGTAGCAATTATTCTTTTATGATTTCAAACAAGGGCAGCCTCGAGGAAGTACAAAAATAAAACTTTTATTTCTTGGAGCACCCTAATGAGGGGGGATGGCATCCCCCTTGTTATCTAAAAAAAAAAAAAATTCGAAAAAATAAGATAAAGAATCGCATGAATTGATCATGTCGTTCTAATTAAAATAAATTATGTTGTACGTGGAGTCGTACAAGGAGATTGTAAAACTTTAAAACTGTAAACTGTACTTGCCGAGAAAATATATAAATACAAAATAGATTATTATATTAGCCTGCTAGCTTTGTAAGCTGATGATATGGCACATATTCAATGTCCATCTGGTACGTTGGGCAAAATGCACGCGCCAGTCAAGTGTCCGTGGGAGCATGCCAATGTGCATGCCACTGTTAGAGACACCAGACCAGTCAGATGTTGAATTCCGTCTAAAGCGCAGAAAGTAAAATAAAATATCTCGGTATTACTTTTGTTTGGTTTACTGAAAGACTAATATAATATTTGTATGTTTTTACGTGATTTAACTGGTTTAAAATAAATATTCTATGGTCATATAATGTGTTGTGATTAAGGGAAGGGAACAAGGGGGGGACAGGGGTTGATTGTGATTAAAGTGGCTTTTATGATGGTATTTCAAAATATAAGTTCCGAGTCACGTGTCATAATTTACTTTCATAAAAAAATACAAAAATCGCTAAAAAAAAAGTTTTACTGAAAATGATTTTGTTGCGTATCTTTCTGAAAAGTCACCAAAATGTAGCATTATGCAGTTACATTTTTTAAATTTTCACCGGGGCATGCCCTTAGACCCCCCTACTCTACCCACTCTCGCCACCATCCTCCCTTGTTAAAATTTTACAATTCGACCACTGTATATACACACACACACACAAACAATTCACAGAGAGCACGTGATCTTTTTAATAAGCAAAGAACCACAGGGGAACGGAAAATAAAATACGAAGTCCGAGCGCTTTCGTGATCTATTTACATCTTCGGGAATCTCTCCCTTGTCCCTGAAGATGTGAATATATCACGAAAGCGCTTGGACTTCGTGTTTTATTTTCCGTTTCCCTGTGGTTCCTTGCATATATATATATATATATATAATGTGTGTGTGTGTGTGTGTGTGACATATAGTGTCATTTACTTATAATAAAGCGCAACGATTCTAATATTGTATTCAGATATAACTAAGGTTATCGTACTGTCCAATAAAGATTACTGTAATCGCCTCTTTATCGCCTTATCGTCGTTTCAAACGTAAATTACGGTTTCAAGCTTATTTTCCTTTTGGGTGGGTGGGGGGAAGGGGGTGTTTAACCTCCTTCGTTACACCAAAGGTCATTTGATAGACGGGACCTTAGACTTTACGTGGAATCCGATCGCTACATCATCTGAACGCGGAGGACGATCCCCTTCATCCAACTCCTACCCAGATCCAACGTCGCTTAACTTTGTTGATCGAAAGGAATCGGTTTTACGGCATGGCCACGACGTAGTGGCATTAAAGCTTATCATCGTGGATATATATATATATAATATATATATATATTTTGTGTGTGTGTGTTCGAAATGTCCCAACCCCAACGGAAATTACCAGACAAACGACATCGGATCGAGAAGCTATTATGGGTTAGATTAAATTAGGTTGCATTAAGTTAGGTGACACTAGGCTAGGTTAAGTTAAATTAAGTTATAGTGTTTTAAAGTGTCAATTGTTTTGTCTTGTTGATAAAATGAGTATAGGTGTGAAGTCACATTGATTAAGGTGTTTTGAAGTAAATGGAAGTCATTTTGGTCATGTATGTGTATATATTTAGTAAGAAATGAGAATAATTATATTATTTATTTCAATGAAGTGATATCGGTTTAAAATAATTTATATCAAACTAAGTTAAAGCCTATGGTTAATTAGGGGAAAGGAAAAATAGGATCACCTGAAGATCAGGGTCCCCAGCCTTCGTTAGTTAGCTTTATAAGGCTAACTAACGAAAATATCACGACGTAACCTAACCAATCGTTAGGTCAACTGTACACTTGACGAGTGGTTAGGTTAAGTCATGATATTTTCGTTAGTTAGGCTTATAAGGCTAACTAACGAAGGCTGGGGACCCTGACCTTCGGGTAATCCGAAAAATAATATTAAGTTTATTAACAAAATTAATTTCAGAGTAGTACAGTAGGTACTAACTTACTTTTTAACAAAGTTAACTAAATTTTAACCAGGTTCCTCTACAGATCATTTCAGTTCAAGCAAAAGATAAATAATGGATCCGAAGTGACGCGTGAATAATAGTATACAAAACTCTATTTTGACAAATTTAACTGTACTTTGTCAATATTTGGATATTTCTCAGCTATTGCGTAACCAAAGTCTACTGATATATGTATAGTCGGTCCACGCTCGCATTATATCATACAAATACTTTCATATACAAACGATTCTGAATAAAAATTTTAAGCCACTGAGACTAACATATTTATACG
Source organism: Bathynomus jamesi (assembly GCA_023014485.1). Lineage (NCBI taxonomy): Eukaryota > Metazoa > Arthropoda > Malacostraca > Isopoda > Cirolanidae > Bathynomus > Bathynomus jamesi. The sequence goes on from JAJOZX010001047.1 coordinate 95,331, forward strand.
TTAATCTCACGAACCACCTAAATTTTGAGGGCAGCTTCACAATCTGCTTATAGAACTAGACTTCATTCTTAAATTATTACGAAATGTGAATTCCCTATAAAGTTCATTGAGTCATTTTAATAACATTAAATAAATTATGAAAAACAAGGGAGGATATTGCTCAAACTGTAAGGAAAGACTTTTTTTTTTTCTATTTTTCACAGTAAGAAATACCTTACTAAAATTTCTCGTGTCTTATTTAAGGTTAGTTTTTATTCATACAGAACCATTAACAGTTTTTTAAGGTCTTTAAAGAGTCCATCCCTGACCATTTCAGATTTTCCATAGTATATTAATGTAAATGTAACCATTGTATGGGGTTGTGCATAGGGAAAAAACCATGAGACGTTTAAGAATTCTCATTTCTGAGTATCTTCGAATCTCTGCTATTACCATATAGCAATATTCATTCAGAGAATTAGGAAAAATAAATGAAATTGCAATTAATATGTTGGTCTATTTCAAAAACTAATAATTTTCAAAGCTGCAAAGTTTGTCTCGAAATTTAAGCATTTCATGAAAAGACTAAGAAAATGTCTCGGAATTTTAATGATAAAATTAAATATAATCAAAGTTTGACGTTCTTCAAAAAATGGCTGACTCGTGGAGTATGCCAGGGGGGGTGGGGGGGACCAGTGCTATATTTTGGTAATTTGATGATGACTCTGACATTTTCAAAAACAGTTTTTGTTTGTTTGTTGTTGTTAATTTGGAGACTGAAGTAAAATGTGCAGCACGTAAGAGGTTTCGCCATAGTATACCAATATCTAGTCTGTCCACGCTCGCATTATAACGCGTAATGATTTCATGCAAAATATTTTCAACGGAAATTTTTAAGCCAGCTGGTCGTTAACATTTGCTTTAAACTCACGAGCCACTTACATTTTGAGTGCAGCTTCACACACTTGGTCTCGCTAGCTTTTAATGAGGAGCTCAAAATTTTAATGGCTGTGGTATTAATGTGGTTTAATGAGGCGCTCAAAATTTTAATCGCGGTGGTGTTTCTGTAAATTTATGATCTCACTGGCTTTTTCTCAATTTCATATACGTGTATGATATTTTATACAAACGTGGCTTGACTAGGTACGGGTAAACTTTGGTTTTGTTCGCGAGCACGCCTCTTACCATTACACCATCCGGGGAACCCCACAAATTTTCTCTCGAGTGTGGCTTTTGAGCGTACCTCATTTTATCATGATTCACTAATAGAAATGCATTAGTTAACCCCTTGGTAATTATTATTATTACTACTGATATTGTTTCCATATATCGTATTCATGAATAATCACTTCGTTAACAATAATAATTAGGCTACTATCTGCAGGATTGCTTTGTTAACCTTTTTCTTACCAATCTTCTGGTGAAGTTAAACGGCCACTTGAGTCATTTTACTCTCTCTCCATACGAGAGAATAAAAATTGGTCCCGACAACCCAACTCCTTTAACACAGATGCAAAAGTTGTTAATTTAACTAAACAGTGATTAAGCATCAGCCATTCAGGTTTGTTACCAGAAAAATAACCGTTGCTCGTCAAATTCTGCATAGTTCAGTAATTTACAATCGAGAATTTTTTTCCTGCGTATACGCCTTTAGTATTCTTATTAAAAAAAAAAAGAATTATATATATATACACGGTGAACCAAAAGTAGGTGGACAGTAGGTTGAATACGGTTTGTGTTATATTATATTATAACTATGGTGTTCATTATAACTATGGTGTTTGTGTTATATTATATTAAATATTATAACTAAATTTATTTAAATTTTATTTTGTATTATAGTATACAAAAAAATTAAATATGTATTCTCAAAATAAACGTTATCATTTACTGTCCACCTACTTTTGGTTCACCCTATATATATATATATATATTAGGGTTATTTAACCTCTTTCGCAACAACTAAGGTCATATGACGGAGGAGACCTGCAGTTTTATATTGGTTTCCTATCCAACTGCTCTCCAGACCGAATGTCGCTTAACTTTGTTAGTTAATGGAAAGCGGTGTTACGACATTGGCCACGACGGAGCTATATATATATATATATATATATATATGATGAATAAAACCACGAAGGAAAGGAAACACAAAATGGTGCTCAAGCGCTTTCGTCTAATGACATCCTCAGGAACACTGAAGTACATAAAAAGGTTACAGCTATATATAGGTTACAGAAAGAAAAAAAAAAAGAAAAATAAATAACATACATACACACAACACATATATATATATATATATATATACATACATATCTATATATACAAATACATACATACATACATACATACATACATATATATACAATAAACAGAGAAGTAAAAATAAAAATAAAAATTAAAATTAAAGGATTACAGAGGCATACAGATTTGTAAGGAAAAATATCGATTTTTAGCACAAGATCAAATGATTATAAAAATACAAATTTATACTGGAATCTGCCCGGGTTTTAACACACTGCTGCCTATGGTCAGTTTCGATATATATAAAAAAATAAAATGAAATTAAAAGTTAATAAAGTAGAAGACAAGTTTACCAAAGATTTATGTTTACCCTTCTTATCTAAATCTGTTTTAAAGGAATTCAAAATAACAGGATCGAGTTGAAAAAGACCTTTGCTTATGTTGAAGTTATTTGAAAGTTGGATAATGGCAGACTCAAGAATATTTCTATTAACAATGTTGCTGAATGGAATAAAACTGAAGCATTATTCCAATCAATACAGTGGGATAACTCTGACAAATGGACAAAAAGGGCACTGGACAACTGTCCTGTTCTAACGGAATATTGATGCTGTTTTATACGTGTGTGCAAATCCTTTCCCGTCTGACCTATGTAAAAGGAATCACATTGTTTACAACCAATTTTATAGATAATGCCTGAATTATTGGTAGGGCTATTTTTTACTATGATATTTTTCACAATATTGTTATATGAAAATACTACATTAATATCCAAAAGTTTAAGTACATTAGCAATGCCTAAAAAGCCCGGGAAAAATGGAAGTACTAAAATATTTTTTGACAAAGTACGAGTGTTATATTGACACGATAGAAAGTTCGTTTTGCCTTGTTGAGACAAGATTCCATAAACGCAGATGGATAACACAATCACTTCCAATACCGTTGATTTTTTCCAATTCGGCATCGATGTATTCCGGACTGGCGATCCTAAGGGCGCGGAGAAACATTGATGAAAATATGGCCTTCTTAGTGGGGGTGTCATGTCCCGAGTAAAAGTGTACGTAGGACAAATTGTTTGTGTTTTCCGATAGATACTAAACTTAAAACCTGGGCTTTCCCTATGTACACGCACATCCAAAAATGGGATTGAATTGTCTTGCTCCACTTCTAAAGTAAACTTAATGGAGGGGACTTGATCATTTAACTGAAGGAGGAAGCTATCCAGGTCACGATTCATGGGCCAGATACACAAAATATCGTCGACGTACCGCAACCAAGGGATGCCAACCCCCAGGATTCTCGGAATATAGTAATTTCGAAAAACTCCATATAAATATTGGAGAGGAGGGGCGATAAGGGGTTGCCCATGGCCATCCCAAAAACTTGTTGATAATACTCGTTATTGAAAGTGAATTTACAGTCTTTGATGCAAAGCTTAAAGTTCCAAAACAATGTGTGAAGGTAGTGGCAGGTCATACTTATGTAATTCTTGGGAGAGAAAGTCAAGCATATCGTCAATCGGCACTTTTGTAAACAATGAACAAACATCAAAACTGATCAATTATCGTTAGTTTCAGTACGTGCATTATTCAATTTTTCAGTAAGATCCATGGAATTTTTTACATGTGAATCAGAGATAGTTCCGAGAATGGGGGACAAGACTTTGACAAGCCATTTGGAGAGTTTATAAGTAATAGAGCCCACCGAGCTAATAATAGGGCGCATAGGGTTGCCAGGTTTGTGGGTTTTAATAAGACCGTAAAGGTAGGGCAGAGAAGGTGAAGTGGACATGAAAAGCGGAATTAAGTCCTTATGATCTTTGAGAATGCGTTTCAAGCCACTATTAAATGATTTGATGACGTCATCCTGCGGGTTCTTCCTAAGTTTGGTGTATGTGGCGGGGTCCTGGAGAAGCTCGTTCATCTTTCCGATGTAGTCCACTTTGTCCATAAAATTAAAAGCCTCATTCGAGATAGTCAGTGGAGTAAAAAAGCAAGCTCAAAGTGTGTTTTGAACCTTTCTTCGAAAAACATTAGTGACGATGCAAAAAGTGCCCTTGGATATGGTATGTCCTTTTTTATTGTTAAAAAACCTTCGGCTTTACAAATTTGTTACAGTCTCGCGTGTTTTGAAAAACAGTGTAATCTCCCTCAGTATTTGTTTAACATAGTTAAAGGCCTCGTTTATAGTGCGGCGAATGGTAATTACGAAGATAACTTTCCTAAACGTTTTCGCAATAGCCTCTCACAATTAAAAAAAGATGGGGAGCTCCATATTACTAAAGCAGACAAGGCTAACACCATAGTTATTATGGACAAAGTGGACTACATCGGAAAGATGAACGAGCTTCTCCAGGACCCCGCCACATACAGCAAACTTAGGAAGAACCCGCAGGATGACGTCATCAAATCATTTAATAGTGGCTTGAAAACGCTTCTCAAAGATCATAAGGACTTAATTCCGCTTTTCATGTCCACTTCACCTCTCTGCCCTACCTTTACGGTCTTATTAAAACCCACAAACCTGGTAACCCTATGCGCCCTATTATTAGCTCGGTGGGCTCTATTACTTATAAACTCTCCAAATGGCTTGTCAAAGTCTTGTCCCCCATTCTCGGAACTATCTCTGATTCACATGTAAAAAATTCCATGGATCTTACTGAAAAATTGAATAATGCACGTACTGAAACTAACGATAGATTGATCAGTTTTGATGTTTGTTCATTGTTTACAAAAGTGCCGATTGACGATATGCTTGACTTTCTCTCCCAAGAATTACATAAGTATGACCTGCCACTACCTTCACACATTGTTTTGGAACTTCATTAAGCTTTGCATCAAAGACTGTAAATTCACTTTCAATAACGAGTATTATCAACAAGTTTTTGGGATGGCATGGGCAACCCCTTATCGCCCCTCCTCTCCAATATTTATATGGAGTTTTTCGAAATTACTACATTCCGAGAATCCTGGGGGTTGGCATCCCTTGGTTGCGGTACGTCGACGATATTTTGTGTATCTGGCCCATGAATCGTGACCTGGATACTTCCTCCTTCAGTTAAATGATCAAGTCCCCTCCATTAAGTTTACTTTAGAAGTGACAAGACAATTCAATCCCATTTTTGGATGTGCGTGTACATAGGGAAAGCCCAGGTTTTAAGTTTAGTATCTATCGGAAAACGACAAACAATTTGTCCTACGTACACTTTTACTCGGGACATGATACCCCCACTAAGAAGGCCATTTTCATCAATGTTTCTCCGCGCCCTTAGGATCGCCAGTCCGGAATACATCGATGCCGAATTGGAAAAAATCAACGGTATTGGAAGTGATTGTGTTATCCATCTGCGTTTATGGAATCTTGTCTCAACAAGGCAAAACGAACTTTCTATCGTGTCAATATAACACTCGTACTTTGTCAAAAAATATTTTAGTACTTCCATTTTTCCGGGCTTTTTAGGCATTGCTAATGTACTTAAACTTTTGGATATTAATGTAGTATTTTCATATAACAATATTGTGAAAAATATCATAGTAAAAAATAGCCCTACCAATAATTCAGGCATTATCTATAAAATTGGTTGTAAACAATGTGATTCCTTTTACATAGGTCAGACGGGAAAGGATTTGCACACACGTATAAAACAGCATCAATATTCCGTTAGAACAGGACAGTTGTCCAGTGCCCTTTTTGTCCATTTGTCAGAGTTAGCCCACTGTATTGATTGGAATAATGCTTCAGTTTTATTCCATTCAAGCAACATTGTTAATAGAAATATTCTTGAGTCTGCCATTATCCAACTTTCAAATAACTTCAACATAAGCAAAGGTCTTTTTCAACTCGATCCTGTTATTTTGAATTCCTTAAAACAGATTTAGATAAGAAGGGTAAAACATTAAATCTTTGGTAAACTTGTCTTCTACTTTATTAACTTTTAATTTGCATTTTATTTTTTTATATATATCGAAACCTGACCATAGGCAGCAGTGTGTTAAAACCCGGGCAGAGTTCCAGTATAAATTTGTATTTTTATAATCCATTTGATCTTGTGCTAAAAATCGATATTTTTCCTTACAAATCTGTACGCCTCACTGTAATCCTTTAATTTTAATTTTTATTTTTATTTTTACTTCTCTGTTTATTGTATATATATGTATGTATGTATGTATGTATGTATTTGTATATATAGATATGTATGTATATATATATATATATATATATGTGTGTGTATATGTATGTTTTTTTTTTTTTTTTTTTTTTCTTTCTGTAACCTATATAAGCTGTAACCTTTTTATGTACTTCAGTGTTCCTGAGAATGTCATTAGACGAAAGCGCTTGAGCACCATTTTGTGTTTCCTTTCCTTCGTGGTTTTATTCATCATAAATATTTTTCACGTGTTACTTTCGTGAAATAATTTTCATATATATATATATATATTTATGAAGGAAGGAGAGGCCAAGGGCAAATGCCCGCAAAAGCGCCTCCCCCATAGAAGAAGAGGAGAGCCAAAATCAAGATCCGGGGTTTTTGAGATGCCTAGACACTGCATTTGAAAGATGGGAGGTCATAGACAGGAGGAAAACTGGATTGAGGAAGAGTGTTCCAGAGTTGACAGGTTCAGTAGATGAAAGATTGAAAATACCGATTAACCCTTGCATTAGATAGTTGGACAGAAAAGGAATGAGAAAGTGTAGAAAATCTGGTGCTGCGTGGTCTCCTTAAAGGAGGAGGCATGCAGTTTGAGAGTTCAGAAGAGCAATGACCGTTATGATAGCGATAGTAAAGAAAGAGTGAGGCAACATTGCGGCAAAGAGAGAGAGAGAGATTGAAGACAATTAGTAAGAGGCGGGGAACTGATGAGACGAAAAGCCTTTGATTCCATCCGGTCAAGTACAGCTGTGCGGGTTGAACCACCCCACACATGAGAAGCATACTCCCTACAGGGGCGAACGAGACCCTTATACAGAGACAGCAACTGAGTGGGGGTGAAGAAACCGCGGAGACTGTACAGCACACCTAACCTCTTAGAAGCTGTTTTAGAAAGAGGGTATATGTGATCTTTCCAGGAAAGATCACGAGAAAAGGAAACGCCAAGAATGTTAAGCGAAGATGAAGGATTGAGTTGTGTATTGTTGAAAGTAAGGAGATAGTTGTGTAGAAGATTGTGACGAGTAGACAGATGGAGGAACTTAGTTTTCGAGGCATTGAAAGCCACAAGGTTTTATCTGCCCCAATCAGATATAGCAGAAAGATTAGAGGTCAGGTGTCCCATAGTCGTCCCACGCGAATCATGAAGTGACTACTGTGAGGGACGGACGCTTTGGGAATGGGTAGAGAAGTGAAGAGTGGAATCATCGGCATAGGAGTGAATAGGACAGGAAGTGCGAATTAAAAGATCATTAATAAATAAAAGGAAAAGAGTGGGTGACAGGACAGAGCCCTGAAGAACACCACTGTTAATAGCTTTAGGAGAAAAACGGTAGTCATCTACAACCGCCGCTATAGGTGGTTGAGAAAAGAAATTAGAGATGAAGGCACAGATGGATAGAAACCGAAGGAAGGCAGTTCCGAAATTAAAGATTTGTGCCTAAAAGCTTTTGATATGTCTAGTGCAATAGCAAAACAAAAGTTTCACCGAAATCCCGAAAGGAGGATGACCAAGAGTCTTAGAGATATGCGAGAAGATCGCCAGTTGAGCGTCCCTTGCGGAACCCATACTGACGATCTGAAAGAAAATTGTGAGAAGGGATGTGTTTAAGAATCTTCCTATTAAGAAAAGATTCAGAAACTTTGGGAAGGCAAGAAATCAAAGCAATTGGACGATAGTTGGAGTGTTGAGAACGGTCACCCTTCTTTGGGACATGCTAAATGAAAGCGAACTTCCAGCAGGAAGGAAAAGTACGAGATGAGAGACAAAGACGTAAGAGTTTGCCTTGGTAGGGTGTCAACACAGAACCACAGTTCTTAAGAACAACAGGAGGAACACCATCAGGACCGTACGCCTTCCTAGAGTTGAACACAGCTAGAACAGAAAAAACATCTTTGGAAGAGATTCTAATTTCAGATATAATTGAGTCAGAGCGAGGAGATGGAGGAACAGCGGCGAAATTGTCCAGGGTTGAGTTGGAGGCGAAAATCTGACCGAAGAGTTCAGCTTTAACAGGAGAAGAGACAGCAACTGAACCATCGGAATGGAAAAGAAAAGGGAAAGAGGTTGTTGGAGACGTTCTTGGCTAGGTGCCACAAAGAGCGAGAAGTATTAGAATTGGATAGATTTTCACATTTTTGTCTGATTAAAAATTTTTTGACGAGTCGAAGAAGAGATTTTGCATGATTCCAGGCAGAAATATAAGCTAAGTGAGAGTCAGGAGTTGGACGGGGACGGTACCTTCGGAAAGCCTCCTATCTGATGCAGAGGGCATTAGAACAAGCAAAGATGAATCAAGATTTTTTTGCATTAGCAGTAGGAATAGAATATGGAATGTACGCCTCCATGCGCGAGAGAATCACCTCCGTGATGTGCGCTCAGCACACTTGGAAGGGCCCCAGCCACGGGAGCAGTAATCATTCCATGGGAAATCAGAGAAGTACTGCCTAAGCGCCTCCCAATCAGCGGCGCCGAAGTGCCAAAGGCGCCTCATCTTGAAAGGATCCAAAGGCTGAACTGGGGCGATTGGACAGGAAACAGATATAAGATTGTGATCGGAGGAACCCAACGGAGAAAAAAGTTTGACAGAGTAAGAAGAAGGATGAGAGGTAAGAAATAAATCTAGAATGTTGGGCCTATCTCCAAGGCGATTTGGGATACGAGTAGGGTGCTGCACAATCTGCTCCAGGTTGTTTAGGATGGAAAAGTTGTAAGCTAGTTCACCAGAGTTGTTAGTGAAATGGGAGGAAAGCCAAAGGTGGTGGTGAACATTGAAATCTCCTAAAAATGAAGATTTCAGCAAAGGGAGAGCAGGAAAGAATGTATTCCACTTTAGAAGTGAGGTAGTCAAAGAATTTTGGAGTCAATATATATATTATATATGAATAGAAACGACATAAGTATTAAGGAACGTTTCTGCACACGAGGAGGAGAGTAAGGCGGTTCGCCTCATTTTTCATTATTTCGTTATCTCTCCTCCTCGTGTGCAGAAACGTTCCTTAATACTTATGTCGTTTCTATTCATTTATATACTGCGCGGTCATTGCAGTTATTTGTTGCATATATATATATATACAGTAACAGGGCCGTTTCTAGCCACTAGGGGGCCCTAAGCAGTATACCCATTTGAGGCCCCACCCCTCCATTCACCAACTCATGCCTTACTACATCACCTCAGCACACATACAAAAAATGGCTGTGTTAATAAAAACCAATTATGAAACAATTTTAATGAAACATTTATGTCCAAAACAACAAATATGTACTTTCAGAAGACAAACAGAAAAAATACTCTTCATGAAATTCCTGAAAATTAGCTTATACATTATTTAGAATAAATGACACAGAACTATGTATAAAAAATAATGCAATTATCAACTATCAAACAATTACTAACTCTACGATACAATCGTGTAATAGCTAACAGTTATACAGAACAGTTTGTATCTTCAAAATTTTTGCCTCCTAGATTTTTTCTGGGCGAAATCATCAATAACATCATCATATGAAATCTCCCTGCCAACGTCCTGGTTGATGCCTATGATGCCAAGGCCACTGAGGCGATCCTGCCCCATTAATGATCTGAGGTAGTTCTTGATTAGCTTCATCTTAGAGAAGCTCCTCTCGGCTGACGCTACTGTCACAGGTAGAGTGCAGGCAATTCTTAGTGCAACCCAGAGATTGGGGTATAGTTCCTCCAGTTGCTTCTGATGAATGAAGGAGAGAAGCTCCAATGCAGTCATGTTGTGTGAAGGTAAAGTCGGCAAGTTCTTAATTTCGAGGGCCAGTTCTCTTCCATCAATGTCAGAGTCAGCTCCAGAGCTCAGTATCTTAGAGAGCTTTTCACACTTGCAGGACAAGTCTTCCTTGTTCATTGTGGTGAAGTTTAGGAGAACCCCCAAATATGTCCCTCACATCATCTTATGTTTTGAATCGCTCATTTATTGACCCGATGGCACAATCCACCACCACATTGAAAAATTTGACTTCCAGCCTCTTTAAGGCTTCTGTAAATGGTTCGTCAGGAGCTTCGTAAGCAAAGTGCTTTTTTGTGGATCTGAGCCTCTTCTCCTTCAGCACAGCCTCCACATTCATTTTCTCACATATGTTCCTAGCTACGACTTGTACTGCAACAAAACCTGTGTTTCTGTAGCTGGTGAGTGAGTCTTTTGTTTTTGTGAGGAGGTTGACTGCCACATCAAACTGCATTGTAGGAGACTGCAGAAGTTTGCTCACATGGTTAACTGCATGAAGAATGTCATACCATACTACTGTGCAAATCTGAAAGCGCTAAGACCCTACCTCCTCTGCAAGTGCTTGTGCTTCAGTCCTGGCTATGGCATCTGTGGCATTGTTTCTGACTTCCAACAGGGCCTCTCTGATGTTGTGGCTCTGGCATCGCACAGCCTCAATGCTCTTAAGCCGGCTTTCCCACCTGGTTTCATTCCAAGATTTGAGTGTTATGTTCACGTGCTTCTTTAGGATTGTCCATCTCTGTGTAGCTGCTGCAAGAAGGTTGTACAATTTTTGTACGTTGCCAAAGAAGCTGATGGCATCTGTGGAAGCTTTAGCTGCATCAGCCACTACAAGATTCAGAGTGTACGTGCACGACAGTTCTTCTCTAATAACCATGCCTGAACACCTTTGTTATTGCCCTTCATGTTCGCTCCGTTGTCATATGACTGTCCTCTGCAGTCATCAAAGTGAATATTCAGTTCATCTAGTCTCTTCAGAATCAGAACTGATAAACCCAGGCCTGTACTTTCTGAAGCCTCAAGAAAGCCCAAGAAGTATTCTTTTATTTCTGGTACTTCACCCATTTTAACAGTTCTGATAATAATCGACATCTGTTCTTCGTGGCTTATGTTTGGAGTGCGGTCTAAAATGAGTGACTAATATTTAGCTTGTTTTATTTCTGCAACAATGGCGTTCAAGATCTTCCCACTAATGGACCCAATGAGCTAATTTTGAATGATGTTTCCTAGGTAACTTGAATGACTATATTGGCCACTTTCGACTCTGCTGATGTGTTGTTTCATCACTGGATCAAATTTGGCAAGCAGCTCAACCTCCTTCAAGAAGTTGCCATTGTCTCGATTGTACAATGTAGAGGAAGACCCCCTGAAAGCAAGGTTTCTCTCTGCCAGTGATTGGATTATACTTACAAGACGTGTGAGAACATCTCGCCAGCGTCTTCGCTCTACCTCCATTAATGACATTTCAGTTTGGTCAATGGTCCTCCCAGTTTTTAGCCGCAGTTCCAGATCCTTCCATGTTGCCATGTTATCTGCATGTTCTGAACTATTTCCATGGCCTTTCAGAAGCGAACTAACGTCTATCCAGTCGGAAAGTCCATCCGTAATTAGTTTGTACGACTTCCTTGAAAACACCTTGCAGCAGAAGCAATAAAGAGCATCATTCCTTCTAGAGTACATCAGCCAGCTTCGCTTTATTTTTCCCCATTAATTAATGTTCTGTACATGTAATGGTGATGAAAGCTTCTACCGTCCTCTCTTTTAGGGAATGTGAAATCTGGACTGATTTGAAATGGTCCTCGAGACACCAGATCTGTCTTCAAGGCATCTGACAGGACAACTGGCCAGTCATCTGGATCAAGCGGTGGAGCAGATCTTGGTTCTTGTTGCTCAGTAGAAATGCCTGTGTGTGGTGTTTGAAGCTGAACAGAAGATGAGCCACTTGTTGGTTCATCAGGCTCTACTTCTACTGGTGTTTGAGGTTGTATAGAGGATGGTCCTGCTGTTGGCTCATGATGCTCATCAGGCTTTGCTGAGGATGGCTTTTCCAAATATTTCAGTAGTGCTCCTGAGAAGAACATAACATTACATATTCTGTTAATTTTTGCTAAAATACTCTTTCTTATCTTGTTTGATAATTGATCTGTGTGAACAGAATTTGAAGTGATGTGATCCATTAAATTTCACATTTCGAAATATTATAAATATTAGAGAGACTAGCTTACTCTACACGATTCCTGAGCACTTGCCTAGCTTGATGGTCTACCTAACGTAGTTGCCTGAACTGTAATCATAAGAATATACAAGTGGCACATCTCACCTGTGCTACTGGAAAGCTTCTCCTCTATTTTCTCCTTTTCCCGTTTTTCAGCTCCTGATGGATAATGTCGTTTCATTTTCCAAAATGCACGAAGTCACATCTAGTTAACCACAACTAATCTGCTAAATAATAATAGTCATAATGATCATAATAATAATAATAATGATGATAATGTTTTACAATACTAGAAAAATTAAGCATTAAGGGGTGGGGGTAATGGGGGAGGGGATTAACCCCAAGTTGCATAAAGGGGGGGTGAGGGGTTTTTGGGGGCATTCAGTTGACCTAACTGGGTATTCAATTAACCCGGGCAACGCTGGGTACCTCACCTATCCTGGGCAGTAATGGTGGAAGGGTGGGGGAGGGGGTTGGAGTAATGGGGGAGGGGTGGGGGTAATGGGGGAGGGGGTTAGCCCCCAAGTTGCATAAAGGGAGGTGAGGGGGTTTTGGGGGGCATTCAGTTGACCTAACCGGGCATTCAATTAACCCGGGCAACGCCGGGTACCTCACCTAGTATATATATATATACACACAGTATATATATATATATATATATATATATAGAATGCTCGCTGCACTTTGCGCAGCCAAATCCCCCCCAACACAACCTAGGGTAAGGCTGGGAGGGGCGAGTATGTTACTAAAACCTTCCCTGGTTTTCCCTTAATGTGTATACTAAATTGGTGCCGATTACCCCAGCCATTTAGACATGAATAAATGAGCAAACATCATCATTATCATCCTATATGATATACACACACACCCTTGATACCTTTGGTTAGCTTCCGCCCGAATTGTTCATTCTGACGAAGGTCAAGCTTTTTACTCCACCTTAGACCTACAGTTTAACGTGGAATCCGAACCACGCCCCATCAGCAGCACAGCGTCTTAACCACTAGGCCACCTAGGGTACTCACTTATCTACCAACCACTTTCTTTATTTTGTGGAAGGATGAACAGCTGGGTTTTGCTGCGCGCCGGCTGCCGTCGGGTCTCGTACCCGGGGCCGATGGATTCGTAGTCAGCGACTACTACACCACCGAGGCGCATTTTCCTTCGTGGTTACTGTCTATATATATATAGTGGAGCTAGTTTTAGCCGTTTAAGGTGATAATGATTTAATTGTATGCAACGATTGATTAAGGCAATGACTGATTGCTTTATAATGATAGGCTGGGTTAATAATTTATATTGTTATACAGTATCACCGATTGGAATGAATGGTTATTTGATTAGATCCACCATACTATTGGAAGTGACCGGAAATGCAGCGTGGGTCACCAGCTTGATTTACGCTCAAGCAAATTAATATTAAGGTTATGAAAGACACCTTACTTTTGTAGTTATTATGAAAATAAATCCGTTATTTTATTCACTGTGATATAACAAAGAATTGACAGTAATTAATTGGTAGTTTTACGTTATGCTTATGGCATAGGCTTAGCTAATAAGATGAAATGTTAATCGCTTAATTGACACGTAATAAATAATGTAATACTCATCGATGGTATGTAAATGGCATGCAACATAGAACATTGAATAGGCCTAGTTAATGATATAAAGAATGCACGTGCGTTTGGTACATTGAATGGAAAACATGACACTGATTAAGTAGGCTAAATGATTGCATGGATGCACATAGAATAATTGATGTGGCCTAATAATAATGAATTGAAATGCTTGACAAATACACAAATATCATTTTATATAGAAGATCATTATGTGATGTTAAATGATTACGTCAAAAGAACATTTGGTTAACACGTAAATGTGAACTGAACATAATGACGGATGATACGCGGACTAACGGTATTGAAATGACACTTGAATTGGATGATAGGCCTACTGCGTTCTTTCACGAGAGTCAGTTGGAACGCGTAAATACACAATTTGGGAGTATAGCCTACCGTTCGGTGGTAGGCTAATGTAGGCTTGAAGAGTACTTAGAAAAGGGGGTACTTAGCTTATGGTGACGTAAACTTTGTTGAAGGCAGGTTGACGACGAGCCTATTACGCAGATTCGAGCTGTCGTTGTTCGTTATGCCTCTTGAGATGATGGATGTAGGCTTCGTGGAGGCCTGAGCTGATGTTACTTCTCGAGGTGCAGGCTGGCCTTATGATCAGCCTGTGGTGCTGAATAATCTCGAGGAATGTAGAGAAACTTGAAGGCCGACCCGGCAAACTGCAGGCCCGAAGTGATTCCGGTTGGGCCTCGAAAGATTGCTTCTGCAGGTGGTCTTTAGATCTTACGTGAAGACAAATTGTAGGCCCTGAAGAAAGTAGCGGCCACGGCCCCTCGGCCAGGGGGCCGGAAAGCGGTTGGTGGACGCGCTCACGTGATGACGTGCGTCCGAGTGTGAGAGTGAGTGAGTGAGGGTGAGTATAAAGTGGAAACTCCTTTTATACCGTAGGCCTGTGACGTAGACTTCATTCTAATGACGGTTTGTCCACGCGTCTTTTAGTCGTTAACGGTTTTTGTTCGCTCCCATTGGGGAAAAATAGACGCTCCATTGTTTTACTCTTGCCCACGTGTGTTCCAACCTGTTTTATGGTAGCGTGGAAAGAAAGTATGTCTGTCGATTTGTTGGTCTATTTCTTGTCGATCCGCTACAAGTAGTTCCCTCTCAGAGACGAAGGAACGATACTGAGAAGAAATACCATTCTGTTGGGAGACCTGATGAGGCCACTCCGAGATTTGACGCTTGGCCTGGTATATCGTGGAATTCCTGACGCAGGAAGGAGTGAAAGGTCGTCAGATGCTCGGAAGAGGAACGCTGGTGTATGGGGTGGGGGTTCCGCAGAGGGGTGGGGTTGGGGTACGGCAGGAATGGGGGACAGTGAGGAGCGAACGGAGGAAACGAGAGGGGCGGGGGGACTGTGTTGGTGGTCGAATGCTGTGCCCGTAACTCGTCGCGTGGTGGTTCTCGTTGAGGTCGCTCCTGCCGCAGGGGTTGGACTTCGGCAGGAATGTGGAGCAATGAAGAGTGGACGAAGGAAACGAGAGGGGCCGGGGGACTGTCTGAGTTCGAATGCTGTGCCCGTAACTCGTCGTGTGAATGTTGTCGTCGAGGTCGCTCCTGCCGAAGGGAGAAAAGAAACGTCGTTCAAGTCCACGAGCAGCAGGAATTAATCCACGGAATGATGCAAAGAGACAGTTGATGAAGGCAGGGGATCGCCAACCCTGTGCCTGAAGTGTCTGTTTTGCAGTTTGCTTGTTGCGTGGAGGCATGTGTGCACTCTGCTCGTTGATTGAAGAATGCTTTCTTTTAGGCCTTCCCGTAGGGAATGGGGAAGGGAAAAACCCGTCGTGCTTACGGAAAAAAAATTCGCTGATCAATGAGGCGCGTCACCAGATTTATCGCCAAATGATTTACCGTACAACGGCCGAGACGGGACCGTTGAATATTTTGGACGAGGTGGTGACGAAAGAATGCGCCGTTTGAAACGAATTTGGGACTGACTGCAGCGCTGGGGGGGTGGGGGGTGAGTGTTGTCCTGAGGCGTTAGGTGGTGAATTTCGTGAGTCCCTCCACGATCCGTTGACGGCGGAGCAGGACCCAATGCCAGTGGTGGCTTCTCCAAGGGGTCGCCGCGCCCCTGCCGTCAGGAGGCAGTGAGACTCGACTCAGGGGGACGCACTCGGGAATTTGAAAGTTGCGGTGATTGTGCGACGGCACATGACCGCGAGACAGTAAGGCATTAAAGTACCGCGCGGAACGAATATCACTGTTTGCAAGTAGGCCTATTTAATTTCACTGAATTTATGAATACGTACGTACATAGAAATTATTTGATATGGCTGCAGAAAATCACATTGAATTTATGAATACCGTATTTACATAGAAATTATTTAATGTGGCTGCAAAAAAATGAAATGGTCAATAATAGCTAAGCACAAGGATCGCTGTGAATAAATAACGTAAAAATAAGTTCGAGTCACTCCGGGGTTACACCAATTTATAGTGGAGCTAGTTTTAGCCGTTTAAGGTGATAATGATTTAATTGTATGCAACGATTGATTAGGCAATGACTGATTGCTTTATAATGATAGGCTGGGTTAATAATTTATGATGTAATACAGTATCACCGATTGGAATGAATGGTTATTTGATTAGATCCACCATACTATTGGAAGTGACCGAAATGGCAGCGAGGGTCACCAGCTTGATTTACGCTCAAGCAAATTAATATTAAGGTTATGAAAGACACCTTACTTTTGTAGTTTATTATGAAAATAAATCCGTTATTTTATTCACTGTGATATAACAAAGAATTGACAGTAATTAATTGGTAGTTTTACGTTATGCTTATGGCATAGGCTTAGCTAATAAGATGAAATGTTAATAGCTTAATTGACACGTAATAAATAATGTAATACTCATCGATGGTATGTAAATGGCATGCGACATGTAACATTGAATAGGCCTAGTAATGATATAAAGAATGCACGTGCGTTTGGTACATTGAATGGAAACTGACACTGATTAAGTAGGCTAAATGATTGCATGGATGCACATAGAATAATTGATGTGGCCTAATAATAATGGATTGAAATGCTTGACACATATCATTTTATATAGAAGATCATTATGTGATGTTAAATGATTACGTCAAGAGAACATTTTTAACACAAATATGACTTGAACATAATGACGGATGATACGCGGAATAACGGTATTGAAATGACACTTGAATTGGATGATAGGCCTACTGCGTTCTTTCACGAGAGTCAGTTGGAACGCGTAAATACACAATTTGGGAGTATAGCCTACCGTTCGGCGGTAGGCTAATGTAGGCTTGAAGAGTACTTAGAAAAGTACTTAGCTTATGGTGACGTAAACTTGTTGAAGGCGGTTGAAGACGAACCTATTACGCAGATTCGAGCTGTCGTTGTTCGTTAAGCCTCTTGAGATGATGGATGTAGGCTTCGTGGAGGCCTGAGGTGATGTTACTTCTCGAGGTGCAGGCTGGCCTTATGATCAGGCCTGTGGTGCTGAATATCTCGAGGAATGTAGAGAAACTTGAAGGCCGACCCGGCAAACCGCAGGCCCGAAGTGATTCCGGTTGGGCCTCGAAAGATTGCTTCTGCAGGTGGTCTTTAGATCTTACGTGAAGACAAATTGTAGGCCCTGAAGAAAGTAGCGGCCGGCCCCTCGGCCAGGGGGCCGGAAAGCGGTTGGTGGACGCGCTGCTCACGTGATGACGTGCGTCCGAGTGTGAGAGTGAGTGAGAGTGAGTATAAAGTGGAAGCTCCTTTTATACCGTAGGCCTGTGACGTAGACTTCATTCTTAAGACGCTTTGTCCACGCGTCTTTTAGTCGTTAACGGTTTTTGTTCGCTCCCATTGGGGAAAAATAGACGCTCCATTGTTTTACTCTTGCCCACGTGTGTTCCAACTGTTTTATGGTAGCGTGGAAAGAAAGTATGTCTGTCGATTTGTTGGTCTATTTCTTGTCGATCCGCTACATATATATATATATATATATATATATATATATATAATGAGAGAGAGAGAGAGAGAGAGAGAGGCCAACTGGACCTGACAGAGACGTATTCCAAAATCCTTATGCAATATGCCATCAAACAAGAGTGATACAACTCATCAAACCAAACTCAACAAAGATGACGTCATACCAAGCGAGCAAAACATGACGTCACAGCGCGGGACCCTCAAGACGAGCGTCGCAGCGCCTTCGCTTTCCGAATTCGAACCTCAGTGATCCACGCGTTACTATCATGTAAATATCACTATGCAAGGCCCCATTGGCCTTTTAATATCACTCAATTAACTTTATATAAAGAATCTATCAATCTGCCGCGCGTTATTATTCGTCATATCGAAAGCATTAATTCAAGTGTGCACGTTTATATCCAATGTAAACAATCAACAATTCTGTCGTATTCATAAATCATACGAATCAATATATTTTGTATTAAATAAAAGAAGAAAACTTAATTAATAACATTACTTTGATCTGAAAGATCTGGTAACCTCAGCCAAAGCATTCATTAATAACATTCGTAACAGCATATCAATATCTAATTTCGTTATATTGGTAATTATAGTGGGCCTAATCATTATCATCTCACTCGGCTAATATTAGGCACACTATATATATATATATATATATATATATGATGAAAATAACCACGAAGGAAAAAGGAAACACAGAATGGTGCTCAAGCGCTTTCGTCTAGTGACATCCTCAGGAACACTCATTAGACGAAAGCGCTTGAGCACCATTCTGTGTTTCCTTTTTCCTTCGTGGTTATTTTCATCATAAATATTATTCACGTGTTACTTTCGTGAAATAATTTTAATATATATATATATATATATATAATATATATATATATATTATTTCTGTTTTCTACATTCTTAAACTATTAAATCTTAAACTCTATAACTGAAAGGCTGGCGGAGGATGGAGAGCCTTGTCTGTTTTATTCTTTTCTACTTCTACCATTCGTGTGTGAATACTTTGCATGTTTATTTGGGTAAGTATAGTATCAGTGTTTTCAATATTCTTTATTTTAATATTTTTTTTTATTTTTTCCCTACTTCTTTCTTGGACTAACCTGGAATGGATCTTAGGGTCTTCATTAGGCTGTAACTCTCTTTGTCCAAAGTTTATCCGTACGCTGTTAATGGAACTCCGTTCTTTTCTACTTTTAATGGGATCGGATCGACAAGAATATAATGTCGATGCGCTAACCTAACCTAACCTAAATAACCTAACCTAACCTAAATAACCTAACCTAACCTAACTTAATCTAACGACCCACTTGTCGCTAGAAAGTCAAGTGAGTCAGCTGTAATCTCGCTTTTAATGTGCGTAGTTATAATGTTATCCCCTGATATAAAATAGGATAAAATAAAATATTTTACTATAAATTGAAGTTATTTCGCAATTGATAGAATGAATTATGAAATTAAATTAATTGGTGACTAAATGAGACCGGAATGCGGAAACATCTTCCGATGTAAATCGAGGAAAATATCTATTGAAAGAATTCTCTTCGATTCATGCTTCTTCAGCTTTATCGAACTTCAGAAAGTCAAGAATCTAGAATGAAGGAAAAAAAAAATCTTATTTTCCTCATAATTTCTGAAAGACAATACAATGAATTATGTTAATTGGTCAGTCTCTGATTGACATTATTTTAACTCTGCCAAGATGAAGCCTAAAGAACAAGATAATTTTCATAATTATTTTTATTCAAATAGAGGAATAAATTCGTTTTACAACCATTGATCAAAATGAATAGAAGACACGCTAAAAGAAATATCTACAGCATGTTTGAGGACTCGGAGGATTTGGATCAGGATATCATGCGAGTATGCCTGCGGGTCTCGGGTTACTCTTAGGCAAGGTGTAGTACCAGCCAGTTCCCTTTTGCCAGGGATACGGTGAAGCCATTGGGCAGCAGTAATGGTGGATAGGACTGCTGGCAGATGACTTCCTCAAGAGGCAATGGTGGGAATTCCCGGGTCCTAGTTAGCTGGACTACGCCCTAGTTAATTAGGTTTGTGATGAAGAAAGCAGTTGGTGACCACTCACTGTTCAATCCTTGTTTATTTCATGGACCTAGCTAATATCCATGAGGCTGGACCTGGCTACAAGTAGAACACCAAAGAAGAGGGTGATTTAAATCTGCATTTGGAGAGATTTTCTGTCAAAGGGAGTATCATACAAACTATGGATGTACAGCCGGTTCAAGAAAGACTTGTCACGAAACTCTGTTTTATGCTGATATTTATTAATATAAGAAACAAGGAGGTTTCACAGCAGAACTCTTTTAGCCGATTTTACGCTCGTATGAGTTATGACAAACTATAATAATATCTTAAATAGCGGTTAAATTCCTTTTAAAAGTAACCTTCTCAGCTGTTTCTAACGTAAGTTGAAGTTTACTTCATGGCCACTTCGCAACACCGCTTCCCGTTAGATCAACGAGGTTAAGCGACGTTAGGTCTGTTCTCTGCGTTCAGATGGTATGGTTCGGATCTCGCGTAAAGTAGTGGGCCCCTTCCGTCATATGACCTTTGCCGCTAGGTGCACATTGAAAAGTATATTTTTTCTTGTTTAATTTTGATGTCATCAACAGAAGACCCAGATTGGTACAAAAATAAACACCCTGTATAAGCAGAGACACCCAGTAAAAGTTACCTTATACCTAGCTGGTGTAGAGCAGTCCCTGGCTTATTCCAGTGGTTCCCAACCTTTTTGAAGCTACCGCACCTTTTCACTAAAAAGTGTTTTTGAACGCCCCTTCAGGCTTCATGGATATAAAACTTAACAAACAATATTATGATTAGCGAGTGTAACTGCATTTGAAAAATACTCATAAACAATGAATACATTGACATTCATTGCTCTAATTAACTAATTTTACATTACCCTACATTACAAATGTTACAACGTGGAGTTAATACTTAAGTTTGCATGTCATTCAGTTCTTTCTCCTAGCGTCCCTTTAAAATCCTATAGGGATAGACTAAAGGAATTACTAATGCTCTCTGCTGAACGTACGTGTATTAGAGGCACTAAACTCTTCAAACTGTGGGTATTGCTCAAGGATTTGTTTTCCCATTAAACTCTTATGCTCAATGCATTATTATGGGCCTACTAGAGTTTTTAAAAAAATGGTAGTACCGCACGAGAATTTTGCGGATTGTGCAGTCTATGATAATAGAATTAGAGGTTGCAATAAAAAAATTGGAAGACTTTTAGATTAGATCTACTTGGATAACCTTGACAGTCTTAAGTGACTTCCTGTCTTAATATAATGTAAATATTCCTTTAGTTTTAACGTGGTCGATTTTTGGAATTACTTTACCAACTGCAGTGGTAAATAGTAGTACCTTGGATAGCTTTAAGCAGCTTTAAGAAAGGACTTGAATTTTTGTAATCAAAAACAAATCTTGTAAATAGTAGAAAAGTGACGTTTAATTGGTAATGACATAATTCAGTAGATGGAGACATAATTAAGAACAGTTTATGATTTAAGGAAAAAAGAGTGGCCGATTCAAACAAGACCGCGACACCCTTGAACACTTGTCCTTGGACACTTTTTACGAGAACACTCGTTCTTCCAATTCCGGAACTAAATGTTATCTCTTGTTCATAAAACGTTCACAGTGCATTTCGCTGAATTGCGTTTTTAATGGGTAATTTTTATTTTTTGTTTTGTGATAGAAAGATACCATTTTGCTGTAACCTGTCCTATTTTAAAAATAGTTACTAAATACATTATATCAGTAAAATAATTTTATCATGTCATCTAATTAGTATGTTTATTTTGGATCACCTGAAGATCAGGGCCCCCAGCCTTCTTTAGTTAGCCTTATAAGGCTAACCAACGAAAATATCACGACTTAACCTAACCAATCGTCAAGGGCGTACAGTTGACCTAACGATTGGTTAGGTTAAGTCGTGATATTTTCGTTAGTTAACCTTATAAGGCTAACTAACGAAGGCTGGGGGCCCTGATCTTCAGGTGATCCTTTATTTTTCTGTCGGAACGCATCAGAACGTGCCGGAACGGCGTTCCGGTACCTTTTATTTTTAACATGCAGAAAAAATTTCATGTTTTTATTTTCATTCCGATTTGATATTTTCTTTTTGGAGGGAGTTACATCAAAGCCTACTACAGAGTCTTATCATATCATTCATGAGAGATCATTCAAAATGAAATCTACAACTTACTCATACTATTTATTACGTTCCTTCCTCTCTGTTACCCATACTCTACAGTGGGATTTATCTTGTGGGAAGCAATGGAAAGTTATATTGTAAGGATTTCCTCTTATCTGGATGTTATTACACCCAAATAAAGCACAACGGGTTATAACATCTTGGCCCAAGCCAAAATTAGCATCCATTTCAGACCGACATCCACCCTCCTAACCTACATGACGCAGACTGGTCAGAAAAATACTGGAATTTGTATTTTATATACTGTATATAAATCATTTCAGAGAGCGCTGCGAGTCAATTTTTATATGAATGTTTATCAATGAAATGAACCTTTATGATGAGACTCCGTAGGAAGGCTTTGGTTACATGACAAAATTTTAGGAATAGGAAGGACGCTTTTATTTTGGATTGGGATGGTCACAGGGTAGGATGAGGTAACAAGTATCAAAGGTTGTAGGCAATTTATAGCAGAGTTCCGGAACCTTTCTTACCAGAAAAAAGCATTGTATATAACATATACTAGCTGAAGTCGCGGGGTCTTTTGTATGGTATTGTTAGTGCGAAGGCATCTTAAGCCCGCTACAGTATTTGTAGCTAGTTAGTCCACACTAGCTAGCATTATAACTTATCAAATTTCATGTAAAGTATTTTTAACAAAATTTGAAGGCAGTGGCTTAGAAATTTTCAGGTTGCATTTAAATTTCAATGTTGCTTCACAAATTATGACCCACTAACTGGATAACAAGCACTAATTTTGTTAGTTATGGTATTTTGTAAATTTATTGTCTGAATAATTCCCATAATTTCATAATAACCCCATAATTCATCAGCATTTTTATTAAACTCTTTTTTTTTATTTTCATAATTTCTCTTTCTTCATTAAGCTACAATTATTTTCTCCAACGTATACAAATGATCTTTTTCAATTAATGATGTCTCATGTAATAACAATATACATAAAATTGTCAGATAAATAATTAATCAAACAGTATGCCAGCATGCTAGGTTAAGTGGATATGTTGGCCTTATTTTTGTATTAAGTTCAGTGTATAATATGTAAGATTGTACTTGTATGTTAGGTAAAGTGGCTATCGATTGTGAATGATCCTCAATAAAGATGTTTTTTTTTTGTTTTTTGAATGGCTCTTCTGTGATTTATAAAGGTGTATGAAATTTTGTAGAAGTCTGGTAGAGAACATTAATCATGTTACCTTGAAGAAAATAAACCCTGTACCCGTTGTACTGGGCTTGATGTCTGTACACAGAGACTTAGTAGCGCAGTCAAAATAGCCCAAAATTTGCCGTAACCTAGAAAAAATTGGTATAGAAGGTTTCTTGATAACAAAAGAAGCAGAATTTTGTCCTCTATAACATATCCAAAATCCGCAAACATCCGCCTTGGGTAAACATTTTCATGTGCAAATTAGTTAATTGACATATTATAGCCTTTTGGAGTGAAAAAGTTCTATATACATGTTTGTAAAATCACACATATTCATCATAAATTATTGTGAAATTATTTTATGAGAAATAAATCATCCTGTTCTTTATTTTGTGCAGTTATTTTTAGATAATTTAGTAATTTGACATGCTAATTAGCTAATTGTTGATATATATTGAGTATGTTGGTAAATTAAATATCTGGCATCATGGACTTGGCGTCCACACGTTTATTGCCTGATGTAATATATCTCTCATTTTCTCGGTATGTTTCGTTCTCTCGAGTTATGTTACTTGTGTTGATTTAGTTATTTGTAAATACGGATATCTTGCATAATTATGGTTTATCCGGAAGTTTGTAAACACTAATTAACCTTTTTTTTCTCTACTTTCAGATGATGATAGAAAGCAATGATGTCTGAAACACTTAATAGAAAGTCAAGAAAGAGAGTGTGCGATTTGCCAAACAGGATTCGATGTCAGCATTCCTGAGAGAAGATGTATTTTATTCACGGAGAAGGGGTTACAGATATTGGAACGATTTAGTGTTCACCGAGAGGATACAGAAACTTCGGAACGCATAAGAAAGTGTAGAGTTTCAACTTTAAGAGTTGCTGTACACCAGACATGTCGAAGAAACTACACAGATCCGAAACAGTTAAAACGAGGTTCCTCATGTAATCCTCCTGTTCTAAAGAAACTGAGATCTTCATTTTCTGGTGCCAGTAATACGTTCCAGTGGAAAAGTGCATGTTTTATATGTGCAGTACATTGTTCAATCGATTTAAAACATCCTGAGAGAAATATAGTATATGCAGTAAGAACCTTGCCATTCCGAGATTCGATAATCGCTGCGTGTGATAAAAGAAATGATCAATGGAGTAGTGAAATAAAACATAGAGTTGTCAATTGCATAGATCTTGTAGCAGAGGAAGCCATGGATCATAAGTCATGCTACACGCGATTAATGTTAGGCAAGCCAATGTGTTCATCATCAACAGCGCATACATCAATAGCTGGTCGCCATGTGGACAGTGATATGATAATTCATTTCAGTAGATTGTGTGACTGGTTGGAGAATGAAGCAGATGCTGAACTTTATTCTGTAAATGAATTGCATGCTAAAATGATTGAGCTGTCAAATGGCTGTGAAATTTACTGTAGGAAAACATTAAAAAAAAATTGATTGAACACTATGGTGAATGTATACACTTTGCAAATATTGGTGGTAAAAGCAATGTTGTATGCTTTCGCAATACTGCGAATTTCATTCTAAACGGTGGTACACTGATAGGGATGAAAATATCAACAAAGAAAGTGAGCGTATTGTCATTGCTGCTGTGAAAAATGCTCTGTATGAATTGGTCCACAATTAACCCACCCCTTATATCTCCAGTCTAACTATAGAGTAGATTAAGTCTAGCCCTGTAGGGGTCAGCCTAGAGATTCCGGAAATGGTCCAGAGCGGGCAGATAAATTGAGGTCCACAGTAGGATTCCTCACCAAATTAGGTTAGGGCAATCTACCTTCACCTTTGTTAAGCTATGAGTTGATACTAGGTCTTAGGCCACAATGTAGGCCTAATTTGTCTGACCGAGCTTAATTTAATGAGTTTACTTTAGACTGGGTTAAAACACAATTAGTCACTGCTAGTTATTAGAGAGTCCCTTTTCCTGTCTTGTTTAATTGTTAAGAGCGTACTTGCTGGTGGGGATCTTTTTTCGTTGCCTGTTCTTCTCCCTCCTCTCGTTCCGTCTTGTCGCCCCGTTCCTCGTTTTCGTTCTCCCTTGCCTTCCTTTTTTCGGGGCTTTTTCCACCAGCGTGGTCTTGGTTTTTTTTCGGTTGGTTGATCGGTAATGTATATCTATTACCGAGCACGCTCTTGTCACACAGTATGTAAATACTAGTGTGGAGAATAACTCTGGTGAGCAACCAATTGGTTTCATTCACCCAGTTATTGACATAAAAGGAATTTAATAATTGTTAGATTAACTACCTACCTACTCAGTGAACCATTTTCGTTACCTCCCAACTACCCACACATCAGTTTTCCATATACTGGGGGCCCCGGGAGATAAAAATGTTGGTGTCAGTGTCACCAATTTTTATGTCTGAGTGTAGACTAGCTAACTATTTGACTGAAAATGCCTGTTAATCTGATTAACAGTGCCTATCCTCACCTTCTCATGGAGAAGATGTAGCATTTAATTAGAAGAGAAAATATACATCCATAGGATGAAACTGTCTATGGTCTTTACCATAAGAAAAGAAAAAGTGAAAGTTAGAAGATAAAATTACAATTCCCCAGCATCTATTTTTTGTTGTAAAACTAGTCGCGCCTTTAATGCTGTTTGTCGCTGAGGTCTTGTGTCTGTCAATGTTGTAGTAGGATGCGTTACCACTCCTACTGTCAAAGGAATAGTTACTGGAAGTTCAGTGTCTCCAGTTGTTACTGTCAGTGGAGAAGGTTCTCCAAAGTCCATTGTTTTGGGTCCAGACTCTAAAAGGTACAAAAGAGAAATGTCTCTTGTGTCACCCATTGAAGTCCTTAATTTGACCACTCTTGTTACCCCGTCTGCCCCTGGTCTGAGTTCTAAAACTCTAGCCAGAGGCCAGTATTGTCTTGGAGTACTGTCATGTATGAGAACAAGGTCCCCTACCTTAATTGTGTCAGACCAATCCTTCTTAGTCATTTGTTTATGTCTCTCCCTTAGACCCATCAAGTACTCAGTTTTCCACTGTTTAATGAAATGAGCTTTAACTCTAGTTAAATGTTGTAACTTAGTCTGGAGCTCATCATGTCGTTGAGTCCAGTTTGGGTCTTCTGAAGAGTCTATATTGTAGTCCGGCAGGAGACTAACTTGTTCTCCCCGAATCAAATGATTTGGAGTTAATGGTTCCGGGTCATTAATGTTGTCACTCACATAAGTGAGTGGTCTATTGTTAATGATGTTCTCAATCTCAGCCAGGAGAGTGAGCAACTCAAACAAGTGTATCTGTTTTTTACCAATTGCTTTCTTCAAGCAATTCTTTATTGTTTGTATATTCCTCTCCCAGATAGAACCATACCAAGGAGAGGCAACCGGAATATACTTCCACTTTATGTTTGAATTTTGTATATATAATTGTGAGAGTTCGTTGCTTAACAAGTCGTTGATGACTTGTTCACCAGCCTTGAAATATGTAGCATTGTCAGTCCAAACTGTCTTGGGTACTGAATGTCGTGCACAGAATCTCTTAAAGACAGCAACAAAAGATTCTGCTGTAAGGTCCTCCACAACATCCAGATAAACAGCTCGTGAGCCAGCACATGTAAACAGTACAATGTACATTTTTTGTTCAGTGTCACCCACCCCTACAGTCAATGCTCCTGTATAGTCAATGCCTACAGTCTCAAAGGGTCTGTTGAGAGTAACTCTCTCCTCTGGCAAAGCAGGAGGATTTGGTTTCCTATAGGGCCTAGCATGAATACGCCTACATGTGACACACTCACTCATGACTGTTTTAACAGTGATCCTTCCCTTGGGTATCCAATAAGTTTTTCTTAATGTAGTTAGTGTCTGTGGTACCCCCATATGATATACTGTACATCATTGTGTGTTTTTCTGATGATTAATGTTGTCAAATAGCTAAATCTAGGTAAAAGGATTGGATGTTTGCTTTTGTATGACAGTTTTGATTTGTCTAATCTCCCTTTACACCTTAGAAGGCCTTCCTCATCTCTGAACAAGTTTAGATCCACAACTACTGATGGTACAGGTTCTTTTGTTTGTTTCCCATTAGTCAAGAATTCTAACTCTTTATTGTACTCTTTTGTTGTGCATGGCCTATCCAGTACTTGGTTGCAACTTCTGTATAATTATGATTGTTTTTATTTAGCTGTTTGTTTATTGTAGTTAAACAGTTGTGAGCAAACCTCAAACAGTAGGCTGTGACCCTGACAAGTTTACTGAGATCAGAATAACGTTCATAATTAGTGATTGGTTCAACCTTTTCATTTGAAAAGATTAAATTTAATGTCAAGTTAACTTGTTCCACAGGCCATTGGTCTGTATTACAGAGCCACTTAGGTCCCATGAACCAAGTTTTGTTTGACTTCAACAACTTGTAGGATAAACCTCTGGTCAGAAAGTCTGCTGGATTTTGTTTAGTTGGAACATAGTGAAAGTTTACTTGTTGGCTCTCATTAGCTTCAGCTATTTCTTTTAGCCTATTTCTTACAAAGATATTCTTACTATTAATGCTATCATTCCGTATCCAGGCAAGACAAATCTGACTGTCAAGCCAGATGTGGATATCAGTTATGTTCACATCATGGTAAGCATCCTTAAGCAATGAAATGGTTTTAATGGCTAATGCAGCAGCCAATAGTTCCAATTGAGGTATGGTTCGGGTAGGTTTGAGAGGTGCAACTTTCCCTTTTGCATAAATTAGATGACTTTCTGTAGGACTTAAAAGATACGCACAGCACCCATAAGCTTGTGTGCTTGCATCAGCAAACACATGAAGTCTCTGGGGCTTATCCCTAAACACCACAGCACCTTTGAATTTTAATGTTCTGCACTTTTGTTAAATCAGCAGCTAACTTCTTCCAAGATTTTTGATTTTCATTTGTTATTGGATCATCGCACCCAACATTTGTCCTCCAAATTTCTTGGAGGAGAATCTTTGATTTTATTGTTGAAGGCAGGAATAGACCCATAGGATCAAAAATTTTGGAAGCCTCTGATAATATTTGTCTTTTAGTATTTGCTTCCTCATCAAGTTTAAAACCTTTAGTACAGATTGAATCATGACTGTTAGAAGTTGCATCCAAATACCAGTTCATACCTAAAGTTTTAACTCTGTCTGATGGCTCAGTAAGACCATTATTATCCTTTAAAATCTTTTTGTTTAAATCCTCATCATTTGAAATCCACTCTCTAAGTTCAAAGTTACCTTGTTGCATAATGTTTTGAGAGTGTTCATAGACTTCAGATAATTCAGATTTTTTTTGTTGAGCCTATTAGATTGTCTACGTAAAAATGTTCCTTAAGGAAGTTCAATGTTAAAGAGTTATTAAACTGGTTCAAATGATGTCCAATTGTCAATGCTAATAAGCTAGGTGAGCAATTGGCTCCAAACAACACAACATTAAATCTATAGGTTATGAACCCTTTATTCAAATCAAATGGATCCTTGAACCATAAGAACCTAAGTTGGTTCTTATCATATTCATTTTTAAGATTTATTCTCAAAAATGCCTTTGAAATGTCACTTTGTACGGCATATTTATCTAACCTGAACCTCAGTAAGATCTTCACAAGGTCAGAAATGAGATTAGGACCCTCAATCAGGCAATCATTCAAACTGTGTTTATCACTGTCTTTGAGGCTACAGTTATATACTACTCTGAGTTTTGTTGTTGGGGCATCTTGTCGATAAACCCCCCTGTGGGTTAAATAATGACAACCATCTTTTTTAAAAGGGTTATTTGTTACTTCTTCAATGAAGCCTTTCTGTAGCTGTTCTTTGAAGACATCATTATATATTTGAATATTATTATCTTGTTTGAGTTTTTCATTACTTTATATAAATGTCCTTTAGCTACTTTGAGATTGTCTCTTAAAGTTGGACAATTTATTTTCCAAGGTAACTCAATAAAATAACTATTGTCTTTGCACTGAATGGTGTCTTCAAATCTTTCTACCATTAACTGATCTTCTGAAGTTTGATTTGTGTCATGTATACCCACAGATTCTAGCAACCATAAAGTTTGAATTGCCTCATCCAGAGTTTCATTTGATAGTGATGAATTAATGTTCTCAGTTGATATAATATTATTCAAAGTGTTGCTATTCTTACAGGTGTTATGTAGGACTGAGTTGAGGCACATAGTATTTGTTAGTCATGAACTATTTTGGTTTAGGTCTAGGTTGTATTTGGATAGGTCACCCAAAGGGGCTATCCCTGATGGAGTCTGATAAGCTATACCATCACCTATCTCTACTATGCCCTTATGAATAAGATTAATATAATCTGCCCCTATTAACATTTCAATGTTAGCTACTGTGTTGTTTGTGATATGTCTATCAGCTATTTTGTAGTGTTTTCCCAAATGATTTATGGTTTGTTCTAGTTTGGGTATAACCAGTTTGTTTTGTCCTACTTTAGAAATAATAACTGCTTCAATTTTCTCTAATTTATTTTCTAAATGTAGTTCCAGGTCAATTGTCTTATAGCTATTTTTGTCCGAGTTATCCTTAACAAAGGATGCAATATTGAGTTTTTGTTCATTCGGGTTTGGTGTCAAACCCAATTTATTAACTACATTTTGCGAAACAAATGTTTGTTGAGAACAACAGTCTATAAGACATCTCACTGGAGTGGTGCTACCCTCACTATTCAGTAAGTCCAAAGTAATAGTTTTCCCTATGGCCAAGGTAGGCCATAAGACCCTTGTAATAGTTTTCCCTATGGCCAAGGTAGGCCATAAGACCTTTATTGTTTGGCCCATGGCCAAGGTAGGCCATAAGACCTTTATTGTTTGGCCCATGGCCAAGGTAGGCCACAAGACCAAGGTTCAAGTGTTATTTGGCCCATGGCCAAGGTAGGCCATAAGACCCTTATTGTTTGGCCAAGGTAGGCCATAAGACCTTTATTGTTTGGCCCATGGCCAAGGTAGGCCATAAGACCTTTGTTGTTTGGCCCATGGCCAAGGTAGGCCATAAGACCTTTATTGTTTGGCCCATGGCTTTCTTGGAGTTGTATGCATTTTAAATGCTTGTTCACTAATGTTGTTTAACTGGGGATCGTAATGAAATATAGGACAAGAAGAAATTACCAGAGAAGAGAGAGCACAGACAAAACAGTCAAGTTTAAATTTGGTTTAATCCCCCCAAGTACTTATGTGTCACTCAGGTCTAAGCTTATAAGAGAATGAGACTCCTTAAATGTAAATGTTTCCTAGTTAGGCCCTAGGTTGTAGACCTAATTAGGCTTGATTAGGTTAGGCTTAGGCTAGACCATTTAGCCTAATTCTGCAATTTTTGTTAAGTAAGGTTAAGGTTTGTAAATTCCCCACACACGGACCACCAATGTGAAAAATGCTCTGTATGAATTGGTCCACAATTAACCCACCCCTTATATATCCAGTCTAACTATAGAGTAGATCAAGTCTAGCCTAGAGTGGTCAGCCTAGAGATTCCGGAAATGGTCCAGAGCGGGCAGATAAATTGAGGTCCACAGTAGGATTCCTCACCAAATTAGGTTAGGGCAATCTACCTTTACCTTTGTTAAGCTATGAGTTGATGCTGGGTCTTAGGCCACAATGTAGGCCTAAGTTGTCTGACCCAGCTTAATTTAATGAGTTTATGTAAAACTGGGTTAAAAACACAATTAGTCACTTACTGCTAGTTATTAGAGAGTCCCTTTTCCCGTCTTGTTTAATTGTTAAGAGCGTACTTGCTGGTGGGGATCTTTTTCGTTGTCTCTTCTTGTCCCTTCCCAGTTCCGTCCTCTTGCCCCGTTCCTCGTTTTCGTTCTTTTCTGTTCTCCTTTTCGCGGGGCTTTTTCCACCAGCGTCGTCTTGGTTTTTTCCTCGGTTGGTTGATCGGTAATGTATATCTATTACCGAGCACGCTCTTGTCACACAGTATATAAATACTAGTGTGGAGAATAACTTGGTGAGCAACCAATTGGTTTCATCCACCCAGTTATTGACATAAAAGGAATTTAATAATTGTTAGATTAACTACCTACCTACTCAGTGAACCATTTTCGTTACCTCCCAACTACCCACTCATCAGTTTTCCATAACTGTACTTTTGAATATTATTATCTTGTTTGAGTTTTTTTCATTACTTTATATAAATGTCCTTTAGCTACTTTGAGATTATCTCTTAAAGTTGGACAATTTATTTTCCAAGGTAACTCAACAAAATAACTATCGTCTTTGCACTGAATGGTGTCTTCAAATCTTTCTACCATTAACTGATCTTCTGAAGTTTGATTTGTGTCATGTATACCCACAGATTCTAGTAACCATAAAGTTTGAATTGCCTTGTGAAAAATGCTCTGTATGAATTGGTCCACAATTAACCCACCCCTTATTTCTCCAGTCTAACTATAGAGTAGATCAAGTCTAGCCTAGAGGGGTCAGCCTAGAGATTCCGGAAATGGTCCAAGGCGGGCAGATAAATTGAGGTCCACAGTAGGATTCCTCACCAAACTAGGTTAGGGCAATCTACCTTTACCTTGTTAAGCTATGAGTTGATGCTGGGTCTTAGGCCACAATGTAGGCCTAAGTTGTCTGACCCAGCTTAATTAATGAATCTACCTAAACCTAAACTGGGTTACAAAACACAATTAGTCACTTACTGCTAGTTATTAGAGAGTCTCTTTTCTCCTTCCTGTATAATTGTCGAGAGCGTACTTGCTGGTGCGGATCTTTCTTCGGTGTCTGTTGTTGTCCCTTCTCCAGTTCCGTCTTTTCGCCCCCGTTCCTCGTTTTCGTTCTCCTTTGTTCTCCTTTTCGCGGGCTTTTTCCACCAGCGTCGTCTTGGTTTTTTCCTCGGTTGGTTGATCGGTAATGTATATCTATTACCGAGCACGCTCTTGTCACACAGTATATAAATACTAGTGTGGAGAATAACTCTGGTGGACAACCAATTGGTTTCATCCACCCAGTTATTGACATAAAAGGAATTTAATAATTGTTAGATTAACCCCCCTACCTACTCAGTGAACCATTTTCGTTACCTCCCAACTACCCACTCATCAGTTTTCCATATACTGGGGGCCCCGGGAGATAAAAATTTTGGTGTCATTGTCACCAATTTTTATGTCTGAGTGTAGACTAGCTAACTATTTGACTGTAAATGCCTGTTAATCTGATTAACAGTGCCTATCCTCACCTTCTCATGGAGAAGGTGTAGCATTTAATTAGAAGAGAAAATATACATCCATAGGATGAAACTATCTATGGTCTTTACCATAAGAAAAGAAAAAGTGAAAGTTAGAAGATAAAATTACAATTCCCCAGCATCTATTTTTTGTTGTAAAACTAGTCGCGCCTTTAATGCTGTTTGTCGCTGAGGTCTTGTGTCTGTCAATGTTGTAGTAGGATGCGTTACCACTCCTACTGTCAAAGGAATAGTTACTGGAAGTTCAGTGTCTCCAGTTGTTACTGTCAGTGGAGAAGGTTCTCCAAAGTCCATTGTTTTGGGTCCAGACTCTAAAGGGTACAAAAGAGAAATGTCTCTTGTTGTGTCACCCGTTGAAGTCCTTAATTTGACCACTCTTGTTACCCCGTCTGCCCCTGGTCTGAGTTCTGAAACTCTAGCCAGAGGCCAGTATTGTCTTGGAGTACTGTCATGTATGAGAACAAGGTCCCCTACCTTAATTGTGTCAGACCAATCCTTCTTAGTCATTTGTTTATGTTCTCCCTTAGACCCATCAAGTACTCAGTTTTCCACTGTTTAATGAAATGAGCTTTAACTCTAGTTAAATGTTGTAACTTAGTCTGGAGCTCATCATGTCGTTGAGTCCAGTTTGGGTCTTCTGAAGAGTCTATATTGTAGTC
Source organism: Bathynomus jamesi (assembly GCA_023014485.1). NCBI lineage: Eukaryota > Metazoa > Arthropoda > Malacostraca > Isopoda > Cirolanidae > Bathynomus > Bathynomus jamesi. The sequence continues at coordinate 128,477 of JAJOZX010001047.1, forward strand.
CGGCAGGAGACTAACTTGTTCTCCCCGAATCAAATGATTTGGAGTTAATGGTTCCGGGTCATTAATGTTGTCACTCACATAAGTGAGTGGTCTATTGTTAATGATGTTCTCAATCTCAGCCAGGAGAGTGAGCAACTCAAATAAGTGTATCTGTTTTTTACCAATTGCTTTCTTCAAGCAATTCTTTACTGTTTGTATATTTCTCTCCCAGATAGAACCATACCAAGGAGAGGCAACTGGAATATACTTCCACTTTATGTTTGAATTTTGTATATATAATTGTGTGAGTTCATCGCTTAACAAGTCGTGGATGACTTGTTCACCAGCCTTGAAATATGTAGCATTGTCAGTCCAAACTGTCTTTGGTACTGAATGTCGTCCACAGAATCTCTTAAAGACAGCAACAAAAGATTCTGCTGTAAGGTCCTCCACAACATCCAGATAAACAGCTCGTGAGGCAGCACATGTAAACAGTACAATGTACATTTTTTGTTCAGTGTCAACCACCCCTACAGTCAATGCTCCTGTATAGTCAATGCCTACAGTCTCAAAGGGTCTGTTGAGAGTAACTCTCTCCTCTGGCAAAGCAGGAGCATTTGGTTTCCTATAGGGCTTAGCATCAATACGCCTACATGTGACACACTCACTCAGAACTGTTTTAACAGTGATCCTTCCCTTAGGTATCCAATAAGTTTTTCTTAATGTAGTTAGTGTCTGTGGTACCCCCATATGATATACTGTACATCATTGTGTGTTTTTCTGATGATTAATGTTGTCAAATAGCTAAATCTAGGTAAAAGGATTGGATGTTTGCTTTTGTATGACAGTTTTGATTTGTCTAATCTCCCTTTACACCTTAGAAGGCCTTCCTCATCTCTGAACAAGTTTAGATCCACAACTACTGATGGTACAGGTTCTTTTGTTTGTTTCCCATTAGTCAAGAATTCTAACTCTTTATTGTACTTTTTGTTGTGCATGGCCTATCCAGTACTTGGTTGCAACTTCTGTATAATTATGATTGTTTTTATTTAGCTGTTTGTTAATTGTAGTTAAACAGTTGTGAGCAAACCTCAAACAGTAGGCTGTGACCCTGACAAGTTTACTGAAATCAGAATAACGTTCATAATTAGTGATTGGTTCAACCTTTTCATTTGAAAAGATTAAATTTAATGTCAAGTTAACTTGTTCCACAGGCCATTGGTCTGTATTACAGAGCCACTTAGGTCCCATAAACCAAGTTTTGTTTGACTTCAACAACTTGTAGGATAAACCTCTGGTCAGAAAGTCTGCTGGATTTTGTTTAGTTGGAACATAGTGAAAGTTTACTTGTAGGCTTTCATTAGCTTCAGCTATTTCTTTTCGCCTATTTCTTACAAAGATATTCTTACTATTAATGCTATCATTCCGTATCCAGGCAAGACAAATCTGACTGTCAAGCCAGATGTGGATATCAGTTATGTTCACATCATGGTAAGCATCCTTAAGCAATGAAATGGTTTTAATGGCTAATGCAGCAGCCAATAGTTCCAATTGAGGTATGGTTCGGGTAGGTTTGAGAGGTGCAACTTTCCCTTTTGCATAAATTAGATGACTTTCTGTAGGACTTAAAAGATACGCACAGCACCCATAAGCTTGTGTGCTTGCATCAGCAAACACATGAAGTCTCTGGGGCTTATCCCTAAACCCACAGCACCTTTGAATTTTAATGTTCTGCACTTTTGTTAAATCAGCAGCTAACTTCTTCAAGATTTTTGATTTTCATTTGTTATTGGATCATCGCACCCAACATTTGTCCTCCAAATTTCTTGGAGGAGAATCTTTGATTTATTGTTGAAGGCAGGAATAGACCCATAGGATCAAAAATTTTGGAAGCCTCTGATAATATTTGTCTTTTAGTATTTGCTTCCTCATCAAGTTTAAAACCTTTAGTACAGATTGAATCATGACTGTTAGAAGTTGCATCCAAATACCAGTTCATACCTAAAGTTTTAACTCTGTCTGATGGCTCAGTAAGACCATTATTATCCTTTAAAATCTTTTTGTTTAAATCCTCATCATTTGAAATCCACTCTCTAAGTTCAAAGTTACCTTGTTGCATAATGTTTTGAGAGTGTTCATAGACTTCAGATAATTCAGATTTTGTTGTTGTTGAGCCTATTAGATTGTCTACGTAAAAATGTTCCTTAAGGAAGTTCAATGTTAAAGAGTTATTAAACTGGTTCAAATGATGTCCAATTGTCAATGCTAATAAGCTAGGTGAGCAATTGGCTCCAAACAACACAACATTAAATCTATAGGTTATGAACCCTTTATTCAAATCAAATGGATCCTTGAACCATAAGAACCTAAGTTGGTTCTTATCATATTCATTTTTAAGATTTATTCTCAAAAATGCCTTTGAAATGTCACTTTGTACGGCATATTTATCTAACCTGAACCTCAGTAAGATCTTCACAAGGTCAGAAATGAGATTAGGACCCTCAATCAGGCAATCATTCAAACTGTGTTTATCACTGTCTTTGAGGCTACAGTTATATACTACTCTGAGTTTTGTTGTTGGGGCATCTTGTCGATAAACCCCCCTGTGGGTTAAATAATGACAACCATCTTTTTTAAAAGGGTTATTTGTTACTTCTTCAATGAAGCCTTTCTGTAGCTGTTCTTTGAAGACATCATTGTACTTTTTAATATTATTATCTTGTTTGAGTTTTTTCATTACTTTATATAAATGTCCTTTAGCTACTTTGAGATTGTCTCTTAAAGTTGGACAATTTATTTTCCAAGGTAACTCAATAAAATAACTATTGTCTTTGCACTGAATGGTGTCTTCAAATCTTTCTACATTAACTGATCTTCTGAAGTTTGATTTGTGTCATGTATACCCACAGATTCTAGCAACCATAAAGTTTGAATTGCCTCATCCAGAGTTTCATTTGATAGTGATGAATTAATGTTCTCAGTTGATATAATATTATTCAAAGTGTTGCTATTCTTACAGGTGTTATGTAGGACTGAGTTGAGGCACATAGTATTTGTTAGTCATGAACTATTTTGGTTTAGGTCTAGGTTGTATTTGGATAGGTCACCCAAAGGGGCTATCCTGATGGAGTCTGATAAGCTATACCATCACCTATCTTACTATGCCCTTATGAATAAGATTAATATAATCTGCCCCTATTAACATTTCAATGTTAGCTACTGTGTTGTTTGTGATATGTCTATCAGCTATTTTGTAGTGTTTTCCCAAATGATTTATGGTTTGTTCTAGTTTGGGTATAACCAGTTTGTTTTGTCCTACTTTAGAAATAATAACTGCTTCAATTTTCTCTAATTTATTTTCTAAATGTAGTTCCAGGTCAATTGTCTTATAGCTATTTTGTCCGAGTTATCCTTAACAAAGGATGCAATATTGAGTTTTTGTTCATTCGGGTTGGTGTCAAACCCAATTTATTAACTACATTTTGCGAAACAAATGTTTGTTGAGAACAACAGTCTATAAGACATCTCACTGGAGTGGTGCTACCCTCACTATTCAGTAAGTCCAAAGTAATAGTTTCCCTATCCCTTAAGGTAGGCCATAAGACCCTTGTAATAGTTTTCCCTATGGCCAAGGTAGGCCATAAGACCTTTATTGTTTGGCCCATGGCCAAGGTAGGCCATAAGACCTTTATTGTTTGGCCCATGGCCAAGGTAGGCCACAAGACCAAGGTTCAAGTGTTATTTGGCCCATGGCCAAGGTAGGCCATAAGACCCTTATTGTTTGGCCCATGGCCAAGGTAGGCCATAAGACCTTTATTGTTTGGCCCATGGCCAAGGTAGGCCATAAGACCTTTGTTGTTTGGCCCATGGCCAAGGTAGGCCATAAGACCTTTATTGTTTGGCCCATGGCTTTCTTGGAGTTGTATGCATTTTAAATGCTTGTTCACTAATGTTGTTTAACTGGGGATCGTAATGAAATATAGGACAAGAAGAAATTACCAGAGAAGAGAGAGCACAGACAAAACAGTCAAGTTTAAATTGGTTTAATCCCCCCAAGTACTTATGTGTCACTCAGGTCTAAGCTTATAAGAGAATGAGACTCCTTAAATGTAAATGTTTCCTAGTTAGGCCCTAGGTTGTAGACCTAATTAGGCTTGATTAGGTTAGGCTTAGGCTAGACCATTTAGCCTAATTCTGCAATTTTTGTTAAGTAAGGTTAAGGTTTGTAAATTCCCCACACACGGACCACCAATGTGAAAATGCTCTGTATGAATTGGTCCACAATTAACCCACCCCTTATATATCCAGTCTAACTATAGAGTAGATCAAGTCTAGCCTAGAGTGGTCAGCCTAGAGATTCCGGAAATGGTCCAGAGCGGGCAGATAAATTGAGGTCCACAGTAGGATTCCTCACCAAATTAGGTTAGGGCAATCTACCTTTACCTTTGTTAAGCTATGAGTTGATGCTGGGTCTTAGGCCACAATGTAGGCCTAAGTTGTCTGACCCAGCTTAATTTAATGAGTTTATGTAAAAACTGGGTTAAAAACACAATTAGTCACTTACTGCTAGTTATTAGAGAGTCCCTTTTCCCGTCTTGTTTAATTGTTAAGAGCGTACTTGCTGGTGGGGATCTTTTTCGTTGTCTCTTCTTGTCCCTTCCCCAGTTCCGTCCTCTTGCCCCGTTCTCGTTTTCGTTCTTTTCTGTTCTCCTTTTCGCGGGGCTTTTTCCACCAGCGTCGTCTGGTTTTTTCCTCGGTTGGTTGATCGGTAATGTATATCTATTACCGAGCACGCTCTTGTCACACAGTATATAAATACTAGTGTGGAGAATAACTTTGGTGAGCAACCAATTGGTTTCATCCACCCAGTATTGACATAAAGGAATTAATAATTGTTAGATAACTACCTACCTACTCAGTGAACCATTTCGTTACCTCCCAACTACCCACTCATCAGTTTTCCATAACTGTACTTTTGAATATTATTATCTTGTTTGAGTTTTTTTCATTACTTTATATAAATGTCCTTTAGCTACTTTGAGATTATCTCTTAAAGTTGGACAATTATTTTCCAAGGTAACTCAACAAAATAACTATCGTCTTTGCACTGAATGGTGTCTTCAAATCTTTCTACATTAACTGATCTTCTGAAGTTTGATTTGTGTCATGTATACCCACAGATTCTAGTAACCATAAAGTTTGAATTGCCTTGTGAAAAATGCTCTGTATGAATTGGCCACAATTAACCCACCCCTTATTTCTCCAGTCTAACTATAGAGTAGATCAAGTCTAGCCTAGAGGGGTCAGCCTAGAGATTCCGGAAATGGTCCAGAGCGGGCAGATAAATTGAGGTCCACAGTAGATTCCTCACCAAACTAGGTTAGGGCAATCTACCTTACCTTTGTTAAGCTATGAGTTGATGCTGGGTCTTAGGCCACAATGTAGGCCTAAGTTGTCTGACCCAGCTTAATTTAATGAATCTACCTAAACTGGGTTAAAAACACAATTAGTCACTTACTGCTAGTTATTAGAGAGTCTCTTTTCTCCTTCCTGTATAATTGTCGAGAGCGTACTTGCTGGTGCGGATCTTTCTTCGGTGTCTGTTGTTGTCCCTTCTCCAGTTCCGTCTTTTCGCCCCCGTTCCTCGTTTTCGTTCTCCTTTGTTCTCCTTTTCGCGGGCTTTTTCCACCAGCGTCGTCTTGGTTTTTCCTCGGTTGGTTGATCGGTAATGTATATCTATTACCGAGCACGCTCTTGTCACACAGTATATAAATACTAGTGTGGAGAATAACTCTGGTGGACAACCAATTGGTTTCATCCACCCAGTTATTGACATAAAAGGAATTTAATAATTGTTAGATTAACCCCTACCTACTCAGTGAACCATTTTCGTTACCTCCCAACTACCCACTCATCAGTTTTCCATATACTGGGGGCCCCGGGAGATAAAAATTTTGGTGTCATTGTCACCAATTTTTATGTCTGAGTGTAGACTAGCTAACTATTTGACTGTAAATGCCTGTTAATCTGATTAACAGTGCCTATCCTCACCTTCTCATGGAGAAGGTGTAGCATTTAATTAGAAGAGAAAATATACATCCATAGGATGAAACTATCTATGGTCTTTACCATAAGAAAAGAAAAAGTGAAAGTTAGAAGATAAAATTACAATTCCCCAGCATCTATTTTTTGTTGTAAAACTAGTCGCGCCTTTAATGCTGTTTGTCGCTGAGGTCTTGTGTCTGTCAATGTTGTAGTAGGATGCGTTACCACTCCTACTGTCAAAGGAATAGTTACTGGAAGTTCAGTGTCTCCAGTTGTTACTGTCAGTGGAGAAGGTTCTCCAAAGTCCATTGTTTTGGGTCCAGACTCTAAAGGGTACAAAAGAGAAATGTCTCTTGTTGTGTCACCCGTTGAAGTCCTTAATTTGACCACTCTTGTTACCCCGTCTGCCCCTGGTCTGAGTTCTGAAACTCTAGCCAGAGGCCAGTATTGTCTTGGAGTACTGTCATGTATGAGAACAAGGTCCCCTACCTTAATTGTGTCAGACCAATCCTTCTTAGTCATTTGTTTATGTCTCTCCCTTAGACCCATCAAGTACTCAGTTTTCCACTGTTTAATGAAATGAGCTTTAACTCTAGTTAAATGTTGTAACTTAGTCTGGAGCTCATCATGTCGTTGAGTCCAGTTTGGGTCTTCTGAAGAGTCTATATTGTAGTCCGGCAGGAGACTAACTTGTTCTCCCCGAATCAAATGATTTGGAGTTAATGGTTCCGGGTCATTAATGTTGTCACTCACATAAGTGAGTGGTCTATTGTTAATGATGTTCTCAATCTCAGCCAGGAGAGTGAGCAACTCAAATAAGTGTATCTGTTTTTACCAATTGCTTTCTTCAAGCAATTCTTTACTGTTTGTATATTTCTCTCCCAGATAGAACCATACCAAGGAGAGGCAACTGGAATATACTTCCACTTTATGTTTGAATTTTGTATATATAATTGTGTGAGTTCATCGCTTAACAAGTCGTGGATGACTTGTTCACCAGCCTTGAAATATGTAGCATTGTCAGTCCAAACTGTCTTTGGTACTGAATGTCGTCCACAGAATCTCTTAAAGACAGCAACAAAAGATTCTGCTGTAAGGTCCTCCACAACATCCAGATAAACAGCTCGTGAGGCAGCACATGTAAACAGTACAATGTACATTTTTTGTTCAGTGTCAACCACCCCTACAGTCAATGCTCCTGTATAGTCAATGCCTACAGTCTCAAAGGGTCTGTTGAGAGTAACTCTCTCCTCTGGCAAAGCAGGAGCATTTGGTTTCCTATAGGGCTTAGCATCAATACGCCTACATGTGACACACTCACTCAGAACTGTTTTAACAGTGATCCTTCCCTTAGGTATCCAATAAGTTTTTCTTAATGTAGTTAGTGTCTGTGGTACCCCCATATGATATACTGTACATCATTGTGTTTTTCTGATGATTAATGTTGTCAAATAGCTAAATCTAGGTAAAAGGATTGGATGTTTGCTTTTGTATGACAGTTTTGATTTGTCTAATCTCCCTTTACACCTTAGAAGGCCTTCCTCATCTCTGAACAAGTTTAGATCCACAACTACTGATGGTACAGGTTCTTTTGTTTGTTTCCCATTAGTCAAGAATTCTAACTCTTTATTGTACTCTTTTTGTTGTGCATGGCCTATCCAGTACTTGGTTGCAACTTCTGTATAATTATGATTGTTTTTATTTAGCTGTTTGTTAATTGTAGTTAAACAGTTGTGAGCAAACCTCAAACAGTAGGCTGTGACCCTGACAAGTTTACTGAAATCAGAATAACGTTCATAATTAGTGATTGGTTCAACCTTTTCATTTGAAAAGATTAAATTTAATGTCAAGTTAACTTGTTCCACAGGCCATTGGTCTGTATTACAGAGCCACTTAGGTCCCATAAACCAAGTTTTGTTTGACTTCAACAACTTGTAGGATAAACCTCTGGTCAGAAAGTCTGCTGGATTTTGTTTAGTTGGAACATAGTGAAAGTTTACTTGTAGGCTTTCATTAGCTTCAGCTATTTCTTTTCGCCTATTTCTTACAAAGATATTCTTACTATTAATGCTATCATTCCGTATCCAGGCAAGACAAATCTGACTGTCAAGCCAGATGTGGATATCAGTTATGTTCACATCATGGTAAGCATCCTTAAGCAATGAAATGGTTTTAATGGCTAATGCAGCAGCCAATAGTTCCAATTGAGGTATGGTTCGGGTAGGTTTGAGAGGTGCAACTTTCCCTTTTGCATAAATTAGATGACTTTCTGTAGGACTTAAAAGATACGCACAGCACCATAAGCTTGTGTGCTTGCATCAGCAAACACATGAAGTCTCTGGGGCTTATCCCTAAACCCACAGCACCTTTGAATTTTAATGTTCTGCACTTTTGTTAAATCAGCAGCTAACTTCTTCCAAGATTTTTGATTTTCATTTGTTATTGGATCATCGCACCCAACATTTGTCCTCCAAATTTCTTGGAGGAGAATCTTTGATTTTATTGTTGAAGGCAGGAATAGACCCATAGGATCAAAAATTTTGGAAGCCTCTGATAATATTTGTCTTTTAGTATTTGCTTCCTCATCAAGTTTAAAACCTTTAGTACAGATTGAATCATGACTGTTAGAAGTTGCATCCAAATACCAGTTCATACCTAAAGTTTTAACTCTGTCTGATGGCTCAGTAAGACCATTATTATCCTTTAAAATCTTTTTGTTTAAATCCTCATCATTTGAAATCCACTCTCTAAGTTCAAAGTTACCTTGTTGCATAATGTTTTGAGAGTGTTCATAGACTTCAGATAATTCAGATTTTGTTGTTGTTGAGCCTATTAGATTGTCTACGTAAAAATGTTCCTTAAGGAAGTTCAATGTTAAAGAGTTATTAAACTGGTTCAAATGATGTCCAATTGTCAATGCTAATAAGCTAGGTGAGCAATTGGCTCCAAACAACACAACATTAAATCTATAGGTTATGAACCCTTTATTCAAATCAAATGGATCCTTGAACCATAAGAACCTAAGTTGGTTCTTATCATATTCATTTTTAAGATTTATTCTCAAAAATGCCTTTGAAATGTCACTTTGTACGGCATATTTATCTAACCTGAACCTCAGTAAGATCTTCACAAGGTCAGAAATGAGATTAGGACCCTCAATCAGGCAATCATTCAAACTGTGTTTATCACTGTCTTTGAGGCTACAGTTATATACTACTCTGAGTTTTGTTGTTGGGGCATCTTGTCGATAAACCCCCCTGTGGGTTAAATAATGACAACCATCTTTTTTAAAAGGGTTATTTGTTACTTCTTCAATGAAGCCTTTCTGTAGCTGTTCTTTGAAGACATCATTGTACTTTTTAATATTATTATCTTGTTTGAGTTTTTTCATTACTTTATATAAATGTCCTTTAGCTACTTTGAGATTGTCTCTTAAAGTTGGACAATTTATTTTCCAAGGTAACTCAATAAAATAACTATTGTCTTTGCACTGAATGGTGTCTTCAAATCTTTCTACCATTAACTGATCTTCTGAAGTTTGATTTGTGTCATGTATACCCACAGATTCTAGCAACCAAAGTTTGAATTGCCTCATCCAAAGTTTCATTTGATAATGATGAATTAATGTTCTCAGTTGAGATAATATTATTCAAAGTGTTGCTATTCTTACAGGTGTTATGTAGGACTGAGTTGAGGCACATAGTATTTGTTAGTCATGAACTATTTTGGTTTAGGTCTAGGTTGTATTTGGATAGGTCACCCAAAGGGGCTCCCTGATGGAGTCTGATAAGCTATACCATCACCTATCTTTACTATGCCCTTATGAATAAGATTAATATAATCTGCCCCTATTAACATTTCAATGTTAGCTACTGTGTTGTTTGTGATATGTCTATCAGCTATTTTGTAGTGTTTTCCCAAATGATTTATGGTTTGTTCTAGTTTGGGTATAACCAGTTTGTTTTGTCCTACTTTAGAAATAATAACTGCGTCAATTTTCTCTAATTTATTTTCTAAATGTAGTTCCAGGTCAATTGTCTTATAGCTATTTTTGTCCGAGTTATCCTTAACAAAGGATGCAATATTGAGTTTTTGTTCATTCGGGTTTGGTGTCAAACCCAATTTATTAACTACATTTTGCGAAACAAATGTTTGTTGAGAACAACAGTCTATAAGACATCTCAATGGAGTGGTGCTACCCTCACTATTCACTAAGTCCAAAGTAATAGTTGGTAAAAGAATCTCAGTGTTTTTTGTTACCTTGTTTGAACAAACAGAATGTCCCATGAAAGTGGCATTTTCTTGATTACCTTTGTTTGGTGGAGGTATCTTTTGAGTTTGAGTACCATTGTTTGGACACTTTGGTGAATCACACATTGATGAGACATGTCGTAAACTTTTACAAAACTTACACTTGAATCTTAACCTAGATTTACAGTCTTTCTTATAATGTCCCTGGCCAGTACACTTTTTACATAGGTTCAACTGTTCACATCTTTTAGCTCTTTGGTTAAAGTCTGAATATTTGTCACACCCAGTACTACTGTGTTCATTACTTGCACAAAATTTGCAATGTAGTGTGTAAGTTGAGGCAGCAGTTACATTAAAGTTCTGTAATGTAGGTGTTTGTGTATTACAGTTGGTCACATTTGATTCTACAGTATCAAGTTTTGTCTGTTTGGCTGTAGCTAGTTGGTCTCTGGGAACAGTCTTTGGTTTATCCATAGTCTGGGTCTTATTTTGTGTTGGAATATTTCTCAATTTGTAATTAGTTAGGATATTGGGAAAGTGTTTTCTGATATCTTCAAGATTAGGATAATTTTCTCCCGTCTTTAGAATTAAAATATCTTTAACCCTCAAAGGAAGGCACCTAAGAACTATGCCTTGTATAATCCAAGATGAAGCTTTAATATCTATCTCATTGCTAACCAGTTGTCCTATAATAGCTTCTAATTTTGTATAAAAATTTTCCATATCACTATGGTTATCTTTTATTTGGTGCAAAATCAAAAATTTGTTGAGATAATTCATATACAATCTCATCTTTATTAATGTAATTACGTTTTAAGAGATCAATAGCTACTTCATATGAATTCCCTACGGCTGGTAAATAGGCTATCAGGTTATAGGCTGGGCCTTTAAGGAAACTAGTTAAGTAGCTAAACTTATCAACAGTTGAAATATAAGGTTTATTACCTATTAAACTCTCAAATTTGTCAATGAAAGATGGGAATTGTACCGTGTCCCCTTCAAATGTTGGTACTAGCAAAATGGGTAACTGAGCCCTCAATTCTTGTGACTCAGGATTTAGCATGCCACTTAAATTTTGTTGAAGGTTAGCTCTACTTTGATTAAAATCAGAATTAGGTTTATTTGGTGTTAAGTCAGTCAAACGAGACCGTAGTCTCCTTATTTGCTGTTCATTTGAGATTACCTGATCATCATTATCAGCGTAAAGGTCTATCAATTGTTCTTCAGCCATTTCTGATTCAACTAACTCTGAAATACTCTCATCAATGGCTATTATTTCCTTCTTTTTAGTTTCCAATTTAAGAATTACACACGCTAAATCTTCCTTACCTGGTTGTGTAATATTGTTAAAAGTGTTCTTGGCCTTTGTAACAGCTCCCAACTTTGCCCCCCTTTTCTTTTTTAACTTTTTCAATTCCGCACTGTCCATGTTTAAGTCAAAATTGTTTAACTGGGGATCGTAATGAAATAGAGGACAAGAAGAAATTACCAGAGAAGAGAGAACACAGACAAAACAGTCAAGTTTTAAATTTGGTTTAATCCCCCCCAAGTACTTATGTGTCACTCAGGTCTAAGCTTATAAGAGAATGAGACTCCTTAAATGTAAATGTTTCCTAGTTAGGCCCTAGGTTGTAGACCCAATTAGGCTTGATTAGGTTAGGCTTAGGCTTAGGCTTAGGCTAGACCATTTAGCCTAATTCTGCAATTTTTGTTAAGTAAGGTTAAGGTTTGTAAATTCCCCACACACGGACCACCAATGTGAAAAATGCTCTGTATGAATTGGTCCACAATTAACCCACGCCTTATTTCTCCAGTCTAGCTATAGAGTAGATCAAGTCTAGCCTAGAGGGGTCAGCCTAGAGATTCCGGAAATGGTCCAGAGCGGGCAGATAAATTGAGGTCCACAGTAGGATTCCTCACCAAACTAGGTTAGGGCAATCTACCTTTACCTTGTTAAGCTATGAGTTGATGCTGGGTCTTAGGCCACAATGTAGGCCTAAGTTGTCTGACCCAGCTTAATTTAATGAATCTACCTAAACTGGGTTAAAAACACAATTAGTCACTTACTGCTAGTTATTAGAGAGTCTCTTTTCTCCTTCCTGTATAATTGTCGAGAGCGTACTTGCTGGTGCGGATCTTTCTTCGGTGTCTGTTGTTGTCCCTTCTCCAGTTCCGTCTTTTCGCCCCCGTTCCTCGTTTTCGTTCTCCTTTGTTCTCCTTTTCGCGGGCTTTTTCCACCAGCGTCGTCTTGGTTTTTTCCTCGGTTGGTTGATCGGTAATGTATATCTATTACCGAGCACGCTCTTGTCACACAGTATATAAATACTAGTGTGGAGAATAACTCTGGTGAGCAACCAATTGGTTTCATCCACCCAGTTATTGACATAAAAGGAATTTAATAATTGTTAGATTAACTACCTACCTACTCAGTGAACCATTTTCGTTACCTCCCAACTACCCACTCATCAGTTTTCCATAGCCTCATCCAGAGTTTCATTTGATAGTGATGAATTAATGTTCTCAGTTGATACAAATTATTCAAAGTGTTGCTATTCTTACAGGTGTTATGTAGGACTGAGTTGAGGCACATAGTATTTGTTAGTCATGAACTATTTTGGTTTAGGTCTAGGTTGTATTTGGATAGGTCACCCAAAGGGGCTATCCCTGATATAGTCTGATAAGCTATACCATTACCTATCTTTACTATGCCCTTATGAATAAGATTAATATAATCTGCCCCTATTAACATTTCAATGTTAGCTACTGTGTTGTTTGTGATATGTCTATCAGCTATTTTGTAGTGTTTTCCCAAATGATTTATGGTTTGTTCTAGTTTGGGTATAACCAGTTTGTTTTGTCCTACTTTAGAAATAATAACTGCTTCAATTTTCTCTAATTTATTTTCTAAATGTAGTTCCAGGTCAATTGTCTTATAGCTATTTTTGTCCGAGTTATCCTTAACAAAGGATGCAATATTGAGTTTTTGTTCATTCGGGTTTGGTGTCAAACCCAATTTATTAACTACATTTTGCGAAACAAATGTTTGTTGAGAACAACAGTCTATAAGACATCTCACTGGAGTGGTGCTACCCTCACTATTCACTAAGTCCAAAGTAATAGTTGGTAAAAGAATCTCAGTGTTTTTTGTTACGTTGTTTGAACAAACAGAATGTCCCATGAAAGTGGCATTTTCTTGATTACCTTTGTTTGGTGGAGGTATCTTTTGAGTTTGAGTACTATTGTTTGGACACTTTGGTGAATCACACATTGATGAGACATGTCGTAAACTTTTACAAAACTTACAATTGAATCTTAACCTAGATTTACAGTCTTTCTTATAATGTCCCTGGCCAGTACACTTTTTACATAGGTTCAACTGTTCACATCTTTTAGCTCTTGAGTTAAAGTCTAAATATTTGTCACACCTAGTACTAGTATGTTCATCACTTGCACAAAATTTGCAATGTGGTGTGTAAGTTGAGGCAGCAGTTACATTAAAGTTCTGTAATGTAGGTGTTCGTGTATTACAGTTGGTCACATTTGATTCTACAGTATCAAGTTTTGTCTGTTTGGCTGTAGCTAGTTGGTCTCTGGGAACAGTCTTTGGTTTATCCATAGTCTGGGTCTTATTTTGTGTGGAATATTTCTCAATTTGTAATTAGTTAGGAGAGTTGGAAAGTGTTTTCTGATATTTTCAAGAGTAGGATAATTTTCTCCCGTCTTTAGAACTAAAACATCTTTAACCCTCAAAGGAAGGCACCTAAGAATTATGCCTTGTATAATCCAAGATGAAGCTTTAACATCTATCTCATTGCTAACCAGTTGTCCTATAATAGCTTCTAATTTTGAATAAAAATTTTCCATATCACTATGGTTATCTTTTATGGGTGCAAAATCAATAATTTGTTGAGATAATTCAAATACAATCTCATCTTTATTAATGTAATTACGTTTTAAGAGATCAATAGCTACTTCATATGAATTCCCTACGGCTGGTAAATAGGCTATCAGGTTATAGGCTGGGCCTTTAAGGAAACTAGTTAAGTAGCTAAACTTATCAACAGTCGAAATATAAGGTTTATTACCTATTAAACTCTCAAATTTTTCAATGAAAGATGGGAATTGTACCATGTCCCCTTCAAATGTTGGTACTAGCAAAGTGGGTAAAGTAGCCCTAAATTCTTGTGACTCAGGATTTGGCATGCCACTTAAATTTGGTTGAAAGTTAGCTCTACTTTGATTAAAATCAGAAGTAGGTTTATGTGGTGTTAAGTCAGTCAAACGAGACTGTAGTCTCCTTATTTGCTGTTCAATTGAGATTACCTGAACATCATTATCAGCGTAAAGGTCTATCAATTGTTCTTCAGCCATTTCGGATTCAACTAACTCTGAAATACTCTCATCAATGGCTATTATTTCCTTCTTTTTAGTTTCCAATTTAAGAATTACACACTCTAAATCTTCCTTACCTGGTTGTGTAATATTGTTAAAAGTGTTCACGGCCTTTGTAACAGCACCCAACTTTCCCTCCCCCCTTTTCTTTTTTAACTTTTTCAATTCCGCACTGTCCATGTTTAAGTAGGCTGACCATAAGTACCGTTTTGAACGGGACAGTACCGTTTGTTTTATATTTCCTGGCCGTCACGTCGTTTTAATAAAAATGTCAATTTGTCCCGGTTTATGTACTTACTTTTTCATGAATACAGAATATTACATAACCCCGTCCCTTTTTTGCCATCCCAATGTCCCGTTTTTGTCTCAAGGAAATATGGTCCTATGTTTAAGTCAAAATTGTTTAGCTGGGAATCGTAATGAAATAGAGGACAAGAAGAAATTACCAGAGAAGAGAGATCACAGACAAAACAGTCAAGTTTTAAATTTGGTTTAATCCCCCCCAAGTACTTATGTGTCACTCAGGTCTAAGCTTATAAGAGAATGAGACTCCTTAAATGTAAATGTTTCCTAGTTAGGCCCTAGGTTGTAGACCTAATTAGGCTTGATTAGGTTAGGCTTAGGCTAGACCATTTAGCCTAATTCTGCAATTTTTGTTAAGTAAGGTTAAGGTTTGTAAATTCCCCACACACGGACCACCAATGTGAAAAATGCTCTGTATGAATTGGTCCACAATTAACCCACCCCTTATATCTCCAGTCTAACTATAGAGTAGATTAAGTCTAGCCCTGTAGGGGTCAGCCTAGAGATTCTGGAAATGGTCCAGAGCGGGCAGATAAATTGAGGTCCACAGTAGGATTCCTCACCAAATTAGGTTAGGGCAATCTACCTTCACCTTTGTTAAGCTATGAGTTGATACTAGGTCTTAGGCCACAATGTAGGCCTAATTCGTCTGACCGAGCTTAATTTAATGAGTTTACTTTAGACTGGGTTAAAACACAATTAGTCACTTACTGCTAGTTATTAGAGAGTCCCTTTTCCTGTCTTGTTTAATTGTTAAGAGCGTACTTGCTGGTGGGGATCTTTTTTTGTTGCCTGTTCTTCTCCCTCCTCTCGTTCCGTCTTGTCGCCCCGTTCCTCGTTTTCGTTCTCCCTTGTCTTCCTTTTTTCGGGGCTTTTTCCACCAGCGTGGTCTTGGTTTTTTTTCGGTTGGTTGATCGGTAATGTATATCTATTACCGAGCACGCTCTTGTCACACAATATGTAAATACTAGTGTGGAGAATAACTCTGGTGAGCAACCAATTGGTTTCATTCACCCAGTTATTGACATAAAAGGAATTTAATAATTGTTAGATTAACTACCTACCTACTCAGTGAACCATTTTCGTTACCTCCCAACTACCCACACATCAGTTTTCCATAGCTGCTACTAAGTTAATCATGGGAGAGATTAGAGAACGTGAATATAGCACTGATGAATACCCATAAGATGATGACATAAGTAACTGCAATAGTGACATTCTGCCACGTTTGTTGAAGATTCTGTTAAAAGGGTTGGTCACTACCAGTGGCGGCTTTTCAGAGGAGGCATGGGAGGCCGGGCCTCCTCCGTTTTATCACTATAAACTATGAAAAAGGATTTTATTCATAGTATTAATTCTATACGATCGTGACATGCAGAAAGTAGGGCATCTAACACTTTGTAATCTATTCTATTTATATAGTAGGCCTATATATTATAGACAATTTTGGACCTCCCTAACTCTCCCTGACCATCAGCCTGACCACCAGCCGCCACTGGTCACTACAAATTTAAGACAGAATAGTATTGGCCAATGTATATTACGTGTTGCAAAACCACGTTCAGTGATACCACCACTTGTTTTCGGTCTCGGTGTAGAACTTGATCATGTGTTTGGTTCTAGGTGGCTGATTAACGAACTATACAACTTGGGATTCTCAATATCATACTGTGAGGTTCAAAGATATAAACAGTCTGTTGTACAGAATGAAAATGATATTGTATCACAATACTTACCAGGAAGTTTTACACAATGGGTCGCTGACAATATTGACCATAACATAGCAATATTAGATGGCCAAGGCACATTTCATGGAATGGGGATTTTAGCAACGTCCACTTCCACCAATGGTGAATATGAAACTGTCTCTTGTCAAGGTTCTGTAAATATTCATGCAAATACACTCATCAAAGATTCTTGTAGTAGTCCAATAGTGAAATATATACTTCCAGACAAGCATGGTCTCTCGCAAATAAATTTCAGACCAATAATTGAACTATAAATGCCGTATGTTCTGCCAGCCATGTACTCAGAATCATTGTGGCAGTCAGGATCGTTGTTCCATGATTCTGCGAAGCCAAGACCAAACTGGCCTGGTTTTATGCAGGCTGTAACTGTCGGTCAACATTCACCAGCTGTTGCTATCTTATTCTTGCTAATTATAAATCTGGATCCATCAGATTTAAGTTGTATATATTCAACACTGCTTTACATAGAGGTACCATGTATAACATTCGATCAAGCGTTGTGGATCAAAACCATCGCTATAATCAAAGCCAAATCACTGAACATTGTATGTCGACTCGGCGGTTTTCATATGATGGTGAGTTTCCTTGGGAGTATTGGTGCGTTGATGAACGGTTCTGGATTGTCTGATGTTTTAGAGACGGCATATGGATCAAATGCGATAATACATATAATGACCGGAAAAGCCATAGCTAGAGCCATTCGGGGACATTTTCTTGTCGACAGCGCATTAAACCTGAAACTTCTCCGAGCAATTGTACCAAATGAAATCGCATTCAACACATATACTAGTGTGAAAAACGCTCTGTATGAATTGGTCCACAATTAACCCACCCCTTATATCTCCAGTCTAACTATAGAGTAGATTAAGTCTAGCCTTGTAGAGGTCAGCCTAGAGATTCCGGAAATGGTCCAGAGCGGGCAGATAAATTGAGGTCCACAGTAGGATTCCTCACCAAATTAGGTTAGGGCAATCTACCTTCACCTTTGTTAAGCTATGAGTTGATGCTAGGTCTTAGGCCACAATGTAGGCCTAAGCAAAGCTGGGCACAAACCGTTAATCCGTTAATCGTTAATTAACGAAGTTAACTTTTTCGTTAACGATTTAACTTTTAAGTTAACTTTGAAAATCATTATCGGACTAATTAACTTCCGTTACATTTAACTTCCGTTAACTCAAGTCCGTTAACCCAAAAAATTCATAAATAAACGTTTAAAAGTTTCTATTATTTTTAGTGCTGAGCAGGTGCGCAATTAATCCGCCACTGTTAATAGTGATGAACGAATTTCCATTTCCGCAGTGCAAAATCAGGCGATATATTTGTTTCCGTCGCCACAATTTGTGTCTTACCAAATATGGTAGTTATTTATGGCATTGGTTTGAGCAAAACATGGTCGACTGTAAAATCAGGCGGAAAGATTTGCCATTTGAGTTGAATGTTTCAACTTCTTTCAAGAAATATCACGAGCATTTTAAGGCACTTTCAATAATATATATGTAACAATTACAACAAATAACTACATTCGTTTCATTTGCAGTCTGTCTCTTGTGCAACATGTTTGTGCTAGTGAATATTTAAAAATAATCGTTGTCAAGTAAGTCATGTATATTTATAATATGTCTGAGTACCTTATTAGTAGTCTCCTTGATACATTTCAAGAACCATAAAACTGATCAGGTAAGATTTCAATTCTCATGTCACTTTGATGACATAAATTAAGTCAATTGATTTATGTCTTACAATGGAAGCGTTTTCACCTCATCTGGTTGGACAAGTATGACAACACCAAGGTCGCCAGGGTGAGGAAAAGCATGGAGGATACAGTCGAGGAGGCCATGAAGCAGCAGTCCAACGAAGTGGGCAGCAACAGTGGAGGCAGCAACAACGAGGAGGAGGAGGAGGATGACTTCTTCAGTGCTGTCATCCAGACAAAAGAGAGCAGCAGAAGCCACAGGTCACTCAAGGGCAAGGCCCAGAACTTGGTCAAGACCTGGCTGGAGACCAACTCCAAGGACTTGCTGACAGATGCTGCCTTCTTGGGTGAGCAAGTGTTGGTGGACTTGTTCATCAAGTTCAACACAGCCATCCCCTCCAGTGCTGCAGTGGAGCGTTTGTTCTCTATGGGCAAGGACATCCTGAGGGCCAAGAGATCATCCCTGTCTGATGAAAACTTTGATATGCTAATTTTCATGAAGGGCAACATGCATCTCATGGACAAAATGGAGAACGAGAAGAGGGAAAATTAAATTATATGTATATTGTGTTTTTCATTTTTTTTAAAATAAAAGTTAACGTTAACGGTTTATCGGTAACTTCCGTTACATGTTTAACGGATTAACGGATTAACGGTTAACGAAGTTAACTTTTTGGCTAACGGATTAGCGGTTAACGAAGTTAACTTTTTGGTTAACGATGCCCACCACTGGGCCTAAGTTGTCTGACCCAGCTTAATTTAATGCGTTTACTTCTAACTGGGTTAAAACACAATTAGTCACTTACTGCTAGTTATTAGAGAGTCTCTTTTCCCCTTCTGTCTAATTGTTGAGAGCGTACTTGCTGGTGGAGATCTTTTTCCGTTGTTTGTCCTTCTCCCTTCTCTCGTTCCGTCTTCTCGCCCCGTTCCTCGTTTTCGTACCCCCTTGTCTTCCTTTTCCCGGGGCTTTTTCCACCAGCGTCGTCTTGGTTTTTTCTTCGGTTGGTTGATCGGTAATGTATATCTATTACCGAGCACGCTCTTGTCACACAGTATATAAATACTAGTGTGGAGAATAACTCTGGTGAGCAACCAATTGGTTTCATCCACCCAGTTATTGACATAAAAGGAATTTAATAATTGTTAGATTAACTACCTACCTACTCAGTGAACCATTTTCGTTACGTCCCAACTACCCACACACAGAGATGGGCACGATCTTGATCTTCAAGATCAGATCGTGATCTTGAAGATCAAGATCGTGATCTGATCTTGATCTTGAAGATCACTTTTATTATGGTGATCTTGATCTTGATCTAAGATCACTTTATTTCTTGTGATCTTGATCTTGAAGATCACTTTAGACTTCAAGATCACTTTTAATTTCAGATTCTTAAATATGCCGCTATGCGAATGTCATTTGTTTTTTGTCCAAGCGACATCTGGTGGCAACTTTGTTCAACACCGACTGTTTATGTTTTCTGTTAGTTGGGTGACTTGCGTCATGCGTGGGCTCATGGAAGGTGTAGTTGCTGTGGAATTTAGGCTCGTAAAAAGTGTAATTTACTGTGCAATTATGTTAAAAGTGTTCTATTAATATATTATTATATATAGGCATAAAATATAGCCTATAGGTCCGTATTCATAATAAATTAATTCTAAACATATTTTATTTACAGATTGAATTTTTTAATAATGAGTGCAATTTTACAACTTCAACAGGCTCCCAAGGGAACCAAATATTCTAGGTTGTCACCAGAACAGTATTCAATATATTTAGATAACAATGTTGGTAATAAGGATCAATCTGTGCTATTGAACGGAAAATATTTTCAAATTGTCGAAAAAACTGGAAACAGTATCAAAGTTATTTGTAGGCAGTGTACAAAGAAAACTACAATTCTGTCTGCTGGCCTCGACTCAACAAGCAATCTTCTGAGGCACCTCAGGGTTAGTACTACTTAGTAACTAAGTAGTAAGTAGCAACATTAACATAATGGTTCAAGTCATATTTTAAGTGACTGGTGCCATACAAGACTAATGCTACATTTACATAGACGTCCATTTGAATATATTGTGCACTTCAGATATTAATAGATTATGGACTAGTAACTACATTAAAAACTGCCGATATCCAACTATAATAAAACGCCAGGTGTATCTGTCTTTCTCTCTGTCTGATCCATGTCTGTAATTTCTCCTATTTAGTTACTGAAGGACGAAATTCGGCTTTCAATTTAACATAGGATAAAAATGCACTGATCATGGTGAAAATAATTTTAGTTAAAGATAACAAAATTTTAGAATCTTGTTAAGTATTAATTTCAACTAGAAGTTTGATACTCTGATAAATATTATACAGGGTGTTCAAGAAGTCTCTCCGCATGATAATAATTTATTTTCTTGTGCAGAAACTACATTCGGATCTTTTGGGTGAATATGAATCGGAGAAGAAATCTCGCAAGCGTCCAGCTAAAGAAGAAGATGCCAGCGGCAGCAATGCTGGCCCTGCCAAAATTGCCAAGCAGTCAACACTAAGCATGTTCCACATTTCCAAGCAAAAACCAGGACCACCAATATGCAAGGATATCCTTGAAAAGAAGATTCTCTCGCTTGTGGCTAATGGGCTCCTACCATTGAGCCTAGTTGAACTACATGAATTTAAGGATCTTCTTTCATGTTAGTATAACTCAAATATTTTGCTATTTTTTCCATAGCTAATATCTGATTAAAATAATTAATCATATTATTTGTATGAACATTAGACTATCGCTAGCCTAGCTAAATATTTTGATATTTTTTCCATAGCTAATCTATTGTATTTGTTTTAATTTTTAAATATTTTTTTCAGACGTCAACCCGGCTGTTCAGGTGCCATCTAGACGCACCCTGGCTAGATCTCTTGCAACAACAACCAGTACAATGAAGGAAGACATACAAGCAAAACTGGCAGCAGTTGACCATGTGTGTGTTACATGCGACATATGGTCAACTAATCACCGCAGTTTCATGGGAGTCACTGCGCATTGGGTATGCTATTGATTTAGTGTATTATTTTTATATAATTGATAAATTGACCATTGGTGATAGACTGATAGTCTGATAGACTTATAGTATAATCTTTTCAATTATTCGACATGTGTTCCTCATTCATTAATTTGGTGAGTCTTCATTTTGCTGTGATTCACAGTAATTTCACACTAATTCACTGATTCTGTCATCTGTCATTGTGTCTGATTCACAGCAAAATGTGGAAGAGTCCATATTCACAGGCTGTGAATATGGACTCTTCCACATTTTGCTCTTATGGGATGGGTCACTGATGTGGTGGTATGGTAGGCGACTCATCGCTGAATTGCCTCCTTTATATCACATAGTTCTTCTCTTCAATGTTTGGTGGCGCAGTTTAGCTGGTGCGTGTCTAACCAATATTATTAAATTAAGCTTAAAAAAATGTTCATACAAACATTGATTTTATATTCTTACATTACAGATCAATGATGACTTGTCGCGAGGATCAGCTGCACTGGCATGCCGAAGATTTCGTGGAACACATAGCTTTGATAAAATTGCTGGAATATTGGACAGGATCAACTCGGAGCATGGTTTATCTTATAGAAAAGTTGTATCTACAGTCACCGACAATGCATCGAACATGGTGAAATGCTTTAAAGAGTTCGGTGTTCGTGTTCAGAATCGTACTGACGACATTGATCTACAGATCTACAGAAGCTAAGGCTAACAAAGACCCTAAGATCCACTCTAAGGCTAGCCCGAGAGAAAGGAAAGAGTAGGGGGTTAAGAGAAGAGAGAGAATAAGGGGTTAAGTAAGGAGCAACACCTATCATTCGTGGGTTAACATTCATTCAGAAAAAGAGGAAAAAGTCTCACCATCATCATCCGCCGGCCACTGCCGACAAGTCAGAAAAATAGTCGGAGATATAGGAGAGGGGTGAAAGATGAAAAGAAGTAAAATAAGAACGCTTACAAACCATGCAAACACAGTCTTAACTCACTGTCATACCATGCAAACTACAAACATGCAAGAAAAGAGTTAGAGACATGCAAAGTAAGGAGGATAAGAAAAAAAAAAAAAGTAGGTAAAGTTAAACAAAAAGTGGGTTAGTTTACGCTATGAGCTACATCTACATTCGTGTTAGTCTAATTTTTTTTTTTTTTTTTTTTTTTTTTTATTGCTGGCATCACGCTGGCATGTCACAAGCTGGCATTCATCGTCAACAGACTCATCCTCGAGCACCACCACCAGAGCTCCTGTTGTTAACTTTCTTTTTAATTTTAAACAACGTTAATATTTTTAAAATGTCTGTCAAGACGGTTCTTAAACATTAACGCTGGTAGAATGAACGACTGACGCGGGAAGATTATTCCATTTATCAATTACTTTAAACGTAAAGAAGTTTTTAGCGATATTAGTAATGAAACGTCTGCCACGCAACTTGAATCCGTTATTGCGAGTATTACTATTATCGAAAGTGAACAATTTGTCAAAATTTACGTTATCGATGTTATTAACGATTTTGAAAACTTCAATAAGCTCCCCCCTTAATCTCCTAGTTTCGAGTGAATACAAGTCTAACACTTTAATCCTATCTTCATAAGGCTTATTGCGCAATGACGGAATAAGTTTCGTGGCACGACGCTGAACCCTTTCTAACCTATCAATATCCTCACGCAAGTACGGGCACCAAAACTGAACGGCATATTCAAATGAGGCCTGACTAGGGACTTGTAAAGGGGCAATATAATATCCTTCGATTTAAATTCGAAATTACGCGCTATGAAGCCTAACATCCTATTAGCTTTTGCGCAAGACTCCAGGCACTGGTTCCTAACCTTTAAATCTTTAGTTACGCGTACGCCTAAATCTACTTCCTCGTCAACGCTCGCTAAATCCCTATCATCCATCGTGTACGCGTAATTATTGTTGCGAGAACCTATATGCAAAACTTTACATTTATCTACGTTAAATTGCATCTGCCACTTATCCGTCCACTCCATAATCCTATCTACATCGTCTTGGATCCTATTTCTATCGTCCTCGTTAACAACCTTACCGCCTATTTTAGTATCGTCCGCGAATTTTGACACGTTACTAGTCAATCCTACATCTATGTCGTTAATGTAAATTACGAATAACAATGGGCCTAACACTGAACCCTGTGGGACACCACTACCTACTCTAACCACCCCGATTCACTACCATTAACTACGACCCTCTGCCTCCTAGCACGAAGCCATTCTTCTAACCAGTTAGCTACCTGACCGCGATACCGTGCGCTTTAACCTTCGCAATTAGTCTCCTATGCGGAACTGTATCGAACGCCTTTTTAAAATCTAAATAAATAACGTCAGCTGCCCTATGCCTATCGTATTCGCGCACTATTTCGTTATAAAATTCTAACAAATTAGTTAAACAAGACCTATGGCGTCGAAACCCGTGCTGACTACTATTAATCAAACCCTACTTTCTAAGTGATCGATAATACGATCCCTAACTACGGATTCCAAAAGTTTACCGACAATTGACGTTAAGCTAATGGGCCTATAATTGCTAGCTACCGCGCGGTCGCCTTTTTTAAAAATAGGCGTGACGTTAGCTAATTTGAAGTCTTCAGGAATAATCCCCGTTTCGAGTGACTGATTAAAAATCTTCGCTAAGGGGCCTACGATAACGTCTTTCAAATCTTTCAAATGTCTAGGATAAAAAGCGTCAGGGCCTGGAGCCTTGCTAACTTTTAGCCTATCGATATAATGCGCAATCTCAGCCTCGTAAACAGTTATTTCATCTAAAATAGTCTCGCTACTAAATGGAACGATATCGTCAACGTCGGGGACATTATTTACGTCCTCTACGGTAAAAACTGTCGCAAAAAAGTTATTGAAAATACCCGCCATCGCCTGAGCGATGAAGATGATGATGAAAATGATGAAGATGATGATGAAAAAGATTCAGATGAAGAGGTTATCATCAGCAACTTTCCTGAACATTCAGGAGAGCATGGAGAGGAGTCAGTGAAACTATCATCCCATATTCGATGTGCCTCCCACACATTGAACTTGGTAGCAACAACTGATGCAGATAAAGGACTGAATTCACCTGGACTAAAGAAGATAAAGCATTCTGCAATGGGAAAATGTTCGGCGCTGTGGAATGCTGCTGGTAAACCCAAGTCAGCAGAAAAAATACAGGAAATAACTGGCGTCCAATTTAGGTACCCATGCGTCACCCGATGGAACTCAATGTACGACTCATTAAGCCAAATATATAAACATAAGAACGACGTGAATGTAGCTCTTGAAGAACTGAATCTACCCATCCTCAAAGACAATGAATTGGAATTTATTTCAGAATATTTGTCTGTTCTAAAACCAATTGCAGCAGCCCTCAACAAATTACAGGCAGAGAAAGAATGCTACTACGGTTGTCTTCTTCCAACAGTCCTAGTGACTCAAGATGCCCTCGCAAGATTGGAGCCTATCCAACCAAACGACCTGCGCTTGAGACACTGCATGCCATTACTGGCAGCAGTCGTCTCTGGCTTCAATGCCAGATTTGGTCATTTTTTGTCGTTGAGCCCCGAGGTAACTGATGCCGTTTTGGCCTCAGTATCTCATCCGTATTTCAAACTTAGATGGATATCATTGTTGCAAGGGCCTAATTTCGGCGATCATGAAGCAATCAAGTCTCAAGTAAAAGACAAGCTGCAAATGGCTGTAAGAAATTGTAATTCTGACAGCAGTGGTAATAGTTCGGTGAACTCAGACTCATCATCTGAAGACGATTTCTTCAGAACTATGGACGGCTCATTCTCTGCTCCTAACAACAAGGAAGACTTGGAAGTCCTCAATTATTTGCAGGACACCAGTAAGGCACTCGACTCTTTAGATAGGTATCCTGCTATAAAGAAGATCTTCAAGAGGTATAACACCACGCTACCTTCCTCTGCACCAGTGGAACGGTTGTTTTCGTTTGCTGGCATGGTTCATAGCCCCAAACGAAGTCGTCTCTCGGATGGTAACTTTGAACAATTGGTTTTGCTGAAAGCAAATGTTTACAGCGGTTGAACATTAAATTAACACTCTTAACTTGCGGTTTTTACCCTTATATTGTCAATAATTGCGTACTGCAGTAAAACTGTAAAATTAAATTCTATGTAAAAAATGTTTACTTATATATGCTGACCATTCATTGATATGGGTTATGGACCTGGTGAAATGAGAATTGAGAAAAATAGAACTAAAAACTATATGTAGGTCATTTAATAGTTTTTTCTTTGCTGATAAGTTATGATAATACTAAGTTTTAAGTTTACCACCTGAAAAACTGAAAGGGGAATCGTCAATCCCCGTGGTTTAGATCAGGTGACATGGGTAGGATGCGATGCTTGTATTGCCTCAGCCCTCAGGGGAGTATTAGGAGTGATACTTTTCAGGAGTGATTAACAAAATAATTTGTTTTTGTTTACTCTACAAGAGTACAACTTTTTTCAATTCATATAAAAGTGATCTTAAAAAGTGATCTTGAAAAGTGATCTTCAAGATCACGATCTTGATCTGGATCTTCAAGATCACATTTTTCTGGTGATCTGATCTTGATCTTCAAGATCACATTTTTCTGGTGATCTGATCTTGATCTTCAAGATCACCAAAGTTGGTGATCTTGCCCATCTCTGCCCACACATCAGTTTTCCATACTAGTATTCAATCACAGGATGAGATTTCTGAGACGGTGGCTTCAGAGGAATCTGACTCCAATGCTGAACTGACAGAAAAGCTGCAACTGTAACATTGAAGAAATCCACAGATTGTATGATAAATTAGTGGAACACGACCTATCGGAAGATGAAGTTGACAACTCACAAGCTCTTAAAAAGTTTGATGATTGTATCAGTGCCTTTAAAGAGAGAGTAAGTAGTAGATCAAGAACAGCATGCCTATGGCTGCAGTACATGAAATATATAGATGCGCTTAAACTGTTTATCAGAGCAGAACGAACTGGAAACTGGAATGCACATCTTGTGGCTGTAGGTCAGATGCTAAATCTGTTTGCTGCTACGGGACATAACAACTATGCCAAAAGTGCACGAATCTATCTACAAATGATGTTGAAATTGCCAAATGATCATCCGTGGCTGTTTGAGATGTTCTCTAAGCACGGATATCATACTGTCCGCCGATCAGACCGGTTCTGGGCAGGATTGTGGATAGATTTAATCATAGAACAAGTAATGATGAGGGCAATGAAAAGCCATGGTGGAATGACAAGAGGAAGGGGTATGACAGAATCGGTTCGTCTCTTATGGGTATACACTATGCACAAATGTGCTGGAGTACACACTGCTATGACAAAGTTAACGGAGAATAGGCATGAGACAAGTGAACAGCATGTTGATGTCAGCAGATCTAGAAAAAGCCATGACTACATTGATGTTGCAAACATGTTGGACTGGTTCGACACATATGACCCATTTGATACACAGAATCCGCGTTTACGTGGTTTGGCATCAGGATTAACGGCATCTGAAAGGGACAGCATCAATTGTGATAAAGTTGAGGATGTGGGTCTGAGTATTCATAGGAAAATAGATAATGCTTGCTTACAAGATGTCACAATGAAAAAAGTGACCATGTGCGGACATTAGTCAACTTACAAAAGGGTATAAATATTGGTAGAAAATCAATCCACCTGAACTCAACTTCTTTTTTCACGTCTTACGTATTGTATTAATTGAACAGTCAGACAATATTAGGCCGTACTTTGAGTACGAGCTTACCCCTATCCTAACAGCTCTATTCAAAAATTCGAAAATGCGCAAACCAAACAAAGCTGATCTTGCTGAACATCTAACATGCAACCTA
The DNA here is from genome assembly GCA_023014485.1 of Bathynomus jamesi. NCBI lineage: Eukaryota > Metazoa > Arthropoda > Malacostraca > Isopoda > Cirolanidae > Bathynomus > Bathynomus jamesi. Next base: position 155,768 of record JAJOZX010001047.1, read on the forward strand.
CCACAACCAGTGTCACCAACTGAGACATCCTACGTCATTGATGGAGGAGCACTACTCCATAGAGTGAGATGGCAGTCAAAATCGACATATTCGAATGTACTTTGCCAGTATGTCACATATGTAAGGTCAAAAATATGGTGGCAACTGTACAATTGTGTTTGATGGATACAAAAACGGACCATCAACAAAAGACCACGAACACTCCCGGAGATTTGGGAAGGCAGCGTCTGATGTAAAAATTGTAGAAAGTAGCACTGCACATAGTGATTAGCAGCACTTTCTCGCGAATGATAGAAATAAATCTTAATTTATCTCATTACTATGTCGCGAACTTGAATCAGATGGACATGGTGTAGAGACGGCCAAAGAAGATGCTGATACGTTAGTTGTAAAATATGCATTGGATCGAGCTGCTGTTGGAACCTTGACAGTAATTGCTGATGACACCGATATCCTGGTGCTCCTAGTCTATCATTTTAAATCGGAAATGCATGATATATACATGAAATCAGAGGGTAGGAAAAGTCAGCGAAAAGGGCTCAAGTTCTGTAACATACGGGACCTAATTAGAGTCATGGGAAACTTTGTTCGTGAGCATATTTTATTCATCCGTGCATGGGGTGGCTGCGATACCACGTCTGCCACACATGGCCATGGAAAGACCGCCATCATCAAAAAGCTTAAACTGTCTGAGTATGCTACGAATTTGAGCATGATTATTGGCGATAGTGAATTAACACAAGAACAAGTGTCTAATGCTGGTTTGAGAGTTTTCGTGATGATGTACGGTGGCAAGCCAACAGACAGGCTAAACCAGATGAGATACAACTATTTCATGAAGTATTCAGCTGGCGGGTCTAAGTTTGTGCCAGAGAAGCTTCCACCAACAGAAAGTGCTGCAATTCAGCATTCACTAAGAGTGCATTTTCAGATATTACAGTGGAAGAGATTCATGAATAACAATTTGTGCCCGACAGAATGGGGATGGAAGCTCGAAGATGAGGTTCTGGTACCTGTTATGACCGACAAAGAACCAGGTCCACCTGATATTCTAAACGTAGTTCGTTGCAAATGTAAATCGACAAGTAAGAACCAGTGTTCTTCAAATGTGTGTTCCTGCCAAAAGAATGGTTTAAAATGTGTTGCGGCTTGTTGCAAATTGACACGGCATGGATTGTTATAATTCTGTGGAAATGGTGTTAGTAGACAATGACGAGCATGAAAATATGTTGAACTTTTGAAATGATATATTTTTTCACCTGTGCCGTGCATATATATATATATATATATATATATATATATATATATATATATATATATATATATATATAAAATATATTTTTAATATACAGGGTGTTCCATAAGTCCGGCATCATAGGAGAAATTCATATTTTTCTATTTCTACAAACCAAAATTCATATTTTTCTATTTTTACAGGCCATAATGTCTGTGAGCAAGGAAGAACGAATCTAGATAATTCTACTCATAGGAAATCGGAGTCAAAGAGAGGCTGCTGCTGAATTTAACAGACTGCATCCAGACCGCGAGCCAATAACAGAGTTGTGTTAGCAGACTTGTTGCAAAATTTAAGGAAACAGGATCCATAGAAGATAAACCACGCAGTGGACCTTCAAGGAGGTCCACTAACGATGATACAGCGACTGCTATCCTGGCTCATTTTAACAGAAGTCCCAATAAGTCTCTTCGGCGATTGTCCGCCGAGACAGGAGTGTTGAAAAGTAGCATCCATCGCATTCTTCAGGCTCACAAATGGCATCCATATAAACTTCAGATCCTCCAGAAATTAAGCGAAGATGATCCCGACTGGCGGATGGAATTTTGTGAATGGACTACGGAACAATATGCTCGGGATGCCAATTTCCCATCCACCATTCTGTTAAGTGACGAGGCTGTTTTTCATGGAAATGGTGAGGTAAATCGACAGAACACCAGCTACTGGTCTCAAAACAACCCTCACTGGTATACCTCTTCAAAGGAACAAGATGCATTGTAAGAGTCCAGTTTTATTTATTTAGACCTTTACAAGTTTACGTAGATAATTAACTATATGCCAGGGTCACCAGCGCCCAAGTACTAGATTGGCATCCGGCACTGCGGCGCAAAGTTAATTTTAATAAAAGAAGGGAAGGACTGATTATTAAATCAATATGAATTTTTATATTTTATTGACAACAATTAATGAGTATATGCAAAGGGGATTTTTACCCGTAACAACTTTGATGGACTTATAATGGCGAGATTAAATAATGGCCCGTTTGGCTAATATATAACAGTCTGCAAATAATACTGATTATAATAATGAATAATAATACAGTAATAATAATAGTATAGTAATAATAATAACAAAGATAATAGCCACAATGACAACCTTGTCTGCAAAGATATAGACAAGAATACTGTAAGTGATATTTCAGAGAAAAAGAATAATAAAAATGGCAATAATTAATAATTAAAATACATATAGGTTATATAGGCCCCAGTAACCTGTGGATGATAAATTACAGTTAATTCTGGTTATGGGATTGTGTTAAGTTGAATGGGAAGACTAAAGGAACTATGTAGGCTACAAATGATTAGTAGGCCATCTGCTAAGAAAATAACGTGAAACATAATAGGCTTATAAAGTAAAATATACTATGAAATTTAATAGGCAGGCCTTTGCCTCTTCAACATATTGAGCTGAGGTTAATCTAAAACAAAGACTATGGTAGGCCTCAGTTAGGCTAGTTACAATTTGGCTTTAGCCTAGACCTAACTTAGCCTAAGTAATTTATTATATGAATCTTACATTACTATTTGTAGTATGAATCTTAGTACTAATTGCAAACGGTATAAGGCGTTAGTATCTGCAGTATGCGGTATTGCATACAGATATGAAATAGTAAAGAATAAATACTATAAACACAAAACATACCACAAAGGAACTTTGCTTGCTGGCGGGGTGATTTCGAATATAATGTGTAAAGTGGCGTCCTTTGTGTTGTCGTTGCACACAAGTTTGTTTTTACTTAATAATTTTACCAACCAGCCAAAATAATCCTTAAAAGCCCATTCATGTCTAGTCACACCACACTGAATTCTTAAGAATTAAATTTGATCACTGGACATATTTAACTTGTATTTATTTATTTATTTATTTATTTATTTTAGATTTAAATATTTCACTCATGCCAATTTGTGGCAGTTTTCACTAATAAAGATACTCTTGTGGTGCAAGGCACTACAAGTACTGCCCCCCAAAAACATGGTTGTCAGGGGTAAAAAAAAAACACTTAAATGTCAAAACGCACTGGCTTACGAATGACTCTTCCAGAACGAGTCGTTGTTTGCTTTTGGACGGCAATATCCTGCAGCACTGGTTCTGAAGGCATGGATGGTGCTACAGGTGCAGTAGGGACATTGGGGGAAGGGGATTCTTGGTGCCTGTGCGATGGAGCCACTGGCTGGTTCAAAGACAGTTGGTTGCGATAATGAAGGAGAATTGGAAGAGGGATGATAGATTGTTGTACCCTCGGATGAGGTGGTGGTACATAGGATTTAGGAAGGGTAGATTGCTGTACCTGTATATGAGATGAAGGTACAGAAGATTGAGGAGGGATAGGTTGCTGTACCTGTATTTGAGGTGGAGGTACAGAAGATTGAGGGAGGATAGGATCTTTTGTTGGAGAAAAATCAAGGTATGCTGGTTTCAAGCGGTCCACAGAAACAGTTTCACGCTTGCCCACCTTGTCAATGATGAAAGTTTTGGGTTTACGGTCTAGCACAAGGAAGGGACCATCATAGGGGCAGTGAAGAGGGTAGCGGTGAGCATCATGTCTCAAGAAAACATGTGTGCAAGTTTGTAAATCAGGGGAAACGAAGGTAGTTTGTGAAGTGGAAGTTCTAGGTGCTGTGGGACGAATTTGCTTCATAACAGAGCGTAATGTCTTAACATACGAAGCAGGATCACATGCGGGGTTAATGGGTGTAGGTGTGAAAAATTCTCCGGGTAACCGGAGTGTAGTACCGTAAACTAATTCTGCTGCAGAGCATGCAAGATCAGTCTTCAGAGCAGTACGAATTCCGAGTAGGATTAGGGGTAGCCTGTCCACCCATGTAGTAGATGGATCAGTGGCTCGCAAGGAACTTTTAAGTTGACGATGGAAGCGTTCTATCACCCCATTGGATTGCGGGTGATAGCTTGTTGTTCTGATGCGCTCAGTCCCAAGAAGGAGCATGAGTTCCTTCCATAAGGCCGATTCAAACTGGGCACCTCTGTCTGTGCAAATGGTTGCAGGTATTCCAAAACGGGAAACCCAACATGAAACAAAGGCGTGAGCTACTGCAGAAGCAGTACAAGAAGTCAAAGGAACAGCTTCTGGCCATCTTGTGAACCTATCAATGACAGTGAGAAGATAGGTATAACCTCGAGAAGAATAGAGGGGGCCGACTATGTCTAGGTGTATGGCCTCAAAACGAGCCTTTGGCAAAGGAAAGGTACCAATTTCTGACTTTGTGTGTCGGTGAACTTTGGCACGCTGACATTGAAGGCAAGATCGAGTCCAATTGCGGATATCTTTGTGCATACTTGGCCATACAAACCTAGCTGCAATTAATTTTTGGGTGGCCTTAATTCCCGGGTGAGAAAGGGAATGGAGTTTAGCAAAAACAGCTCTTCGCAGCCCTTGTGGGACCAACGGTCGAATATGCTCAGTCGAGACGTCACATAAAATTAGTAAGTCTGACTTGGGTTCAACTGGTAAAGAGCGGACTTGCAATGAAGTGGGTGAATTAATAAGAGTTTGGAGGTCTGTATCCGTGGACTGAGCCTTAGCCATCTCTGAAAGGTTGATGTGAGAGTGTCCAGGGTCAGAAATTGCTGAGATGCGAGACAGCGCATCCGGCACAACATTCAAAGAACCTGAAATATGTCGAATGTCTGAAGTAAATTGAAGAATAAAATAAAGGTATCTTCGCTCATTAGGAGCATGAGAGTCTGATTGAGAATGGAGAGCAAATATTAACGGACGATGATCCGTAAAAATGCTAAAGTCACGTCCTTCCAGGAATGACCTGAAATGACGGATGGAGAGGTATATCGCCAGCAACTCTCGACCGAAAGTGCTGTACCTCATTTGTGAAGGTGAGAGCTTGCGTGAAAAGAATGCGAGAGGTTCCCAAACGCCTGAAACAAGCTGCTGGAGCACTCCTGACACGGCAACGTCAGAGGCATCAGTGGCTAAGTTCAGAGGAGCGTCTGGTTGAGGGTGAACAAGGCATGTAGCTCGTGCTATAGCCTCTTTTGCTTGTGAAAAAGCGTTGGTAGCTTCGGGGTTCCACAGAACTGCAGTGGATCTGCCCCTTTTTGATTGGCGAAGAAGAGAGGTTATGGGTGCAAGAATGTTTGCACACTGAGGAATGAAGCGATGGTAGAAGTTTACCATCCCTAAAAAGCGGCGAAGTTGCTTTTGAGTTTGCGGTTGTGGGAAAGACCTTATGACAGATACTTTATTTTCGAGAGGAGAAATGCCCTTCGAAGTAACTTTGTGTCCTAAGAAGGTGAGTTCATCTACAGCAAAGACACATTTTTCAGGGTTTAGCAATACACCATATTCTGCCAACCGAGAAAAAACTAAGCGTAAATGTTGAATATGTTCTGAGGGAGAAGAACTTGCGATGAGAATGTCATCGACATATGTGAAAGTGAAGGAGAGACCTCTCAACACTTCATCAATGAAGCGTTGAAAAGTTTGGGCCGCATTACGCAGTCCGTATGGCATTTTTGTCATTTCAAATAACCCAAAAGGGGTTGTTATAGCAGTTTTATGTACATCATCAGGGTGTACAGGAATTTGATGAAAGGCTCGCACCAAGTCAAGGCGTGAAAATACTGTGGTGCCATGGAGAGCAGAAGTAAAATCGTGTAAGTGAGGAAGGGGATAGCGATCTGGAATCGTGTTGTCATTCAAAGCACGATAATCTCCACATGGACGCCAGTCTCCAGGTGTAGGTTTTGGGACCATGTGTAAAGCAGAGGCATACGGGCTACTTGAAGGCCGTATAATACCGAGTTCAGCATGTGTTCAAACTCTCGTCTCACAATTGCAAGACGATCTGGAGCTAAGCGACGTGGGCGGGTGAAAACAGGTGAGCCTACCGTATCAATACGGTGGACAGAGTGTTTAATAGGGGTATCCTTAGAACAGGGTTGAGTAAGGGAAGAAAATTCATTTAGGAGCTGCTCTATAGCAGGTGAGCACTGTGGCAGAGAACTTGCCAATAATGAAGAGGGGTGCACGGTAGGAGAACCAATTACTGAAAGATGTGTGACATTATCAATTAATTGTGCTCTACGAACATCAACTAATAAATCATTAGCAGAAAGAAAATCAGAGCCTAACATTGGAGTATATACATCCGCGACAAGAAATATCCAGCGGAAAACACGTCTAAGTCCAAGAGAAACTGAAATAGAACGATGTCCATAAGTGTGAATAGATGAAGAATTAGCTGCACGTAAAATGAAAGGAGAAGGTCCGTTTGCACGGTCTGCGGCTGTTGCAGGAATAACACTGTATTGAGCTCCAGTGTCAATAAGGAATGCATAGCCTGAAAGTGGATCATGCAAGGTGAATGTTGGACCAGGTGGTGCAGTAGTTTGTGAATCATTAAATTTTTGTGGAAGAAGGTTAGTATTGCTGTGGGAAGGAGTTTGTGTTGTATTTGGAGAATTAGTTGGGGGTATTAAATTAGCTGTGGTTGAATAAGTAGGTTGCGATTCTTTAACTTTACTTGCGTACGTAGGTGTTGGTTTGACAGTGTTAAATGAGGTAGTGGTAGGGTTAGTTGAAGTAAGGATAGGAGGAGAGGCTTGAGAGGCTGTAGCGTCAGACGCCTGTGACACCAGCCTGGTTAGTTTAAAGGAGGGTTAGGAGTCCATGGGCAAGGTGTGAGACAGCGCGTTGCACGATCTTTAAACTTTTCATGATACCAGCAAGGAGGGGTATGAACAGTAGACTGTGGTAAGGAAATAGGTTGAGAATGGGGCTGAGTAGTGGGGATTGAGGATTGAGGATGAGGTAAGGCTAATAGATTTGGATTAGGAGCAACCAACTGACCTGTTTGCGGTGGCTGTGGTTGTAGGAGAACGAGGCGTTGTCCAGGTTCATATTGGGAGGCTCTAATTGGACCAGAGGGTCGTCCTCGTCTTGAAGAACTTCTCTCTCGTTCCCTGTTGTTAGCTAGCTCTATTCGGAGAGCTTTAAATTCTTCTTTAAGTGTTCGTAGAATTTCGTTGGATACTTTAAGACCTTGTGCAGCCGGACTCAGATTGTCGTCCTGCGTGGCACAGATTTGGGGGTGATGGGTGTGGTTATCTACTTGGCCAAGGTGGATTTCAATCATCATCTTATCAGCTGTTTTGGCCATTGTGAGGAGGTCTGTATCATCTGGCATACAACGGAGCATTGGCCGTAGGGCAGTAGGGAGACCATTGAGGAAGCGGCGTCGCATTAAGGGTGAGTTTTTATCGTCTTCATTGGTCTGTCCAGCCAGGTCTTGCAGATGTCTCAGGAAGGCTGTTGGCGTTTGATCCCCAAGAACTTGGTCCTTGAGTAGAGCATTGAGTCGCTCTTCTTCTGATTGGCCGAGTCTCCTGACTAACTCGCTGAGGAGGCTCTCAAAAGCTTGGTCAGACGGAGGCAATAGAGTTACATCCCGCACTACTTTGTATACTTGTGTAGGCAGGAGGTTCTTTGTGACAAGGAACTTGGTTCGTGGGTCCGTAACTCCTTTTATCTCAAATAATCCCGCAGTTGACTCACAAAGATTCCAGGCTCTTCAGCGGTGAATTGTGGAGTGGTAGGCTGATACATTGTGAGAAAGTCCGTTATAGGTGGTGAATTTGGAGTACCACCATTGGATGACCCTAGGTTGTTATTGGTCATTGTGGCTATTATTTGTTACAAGGTACTAAAAAAAATTTAAAATGTGTCACAAACTGACAAGATTTCAACAAATGTTGTTGAATGTAAATAATGGCTTCAGGTAAGCTTGGTTGAGTATGAGACTCAATTTGAGTTATGAATGCCAATAACAAAAAGTTACGTGAAAATTTTTTTTTTTTTTTTTTTTTTTTTTATGATGTAGCCCAATATTAGCAGAAAAATAGTCTGCGTATAGGCTATTTGCAAATATAATAAAAAAATTTTTTATGATGTAGCCCAATATTAGCAGAAAAATAGTCTGCGTATAGGCTGTTTGCAAAATATAAGTAAATTTGCATAAAAAAACTTTAGAAAATGCTGAATTTATAAAAAGGCAAAATAAAAGGAATATATTTTGCAATAGAATACACTTCCAGTACAGGTGAGTGCTTTGTACTAGTGAATTTAATAAAATTATAGATGCAGACTGAATATATTGACAAAAATTGAGAAAAAACTTTTAGAATTTTTTTTTTTGCATAAATTACGGTGTTTGGTCACTCCAGGAGGTCACCAATTGTAAGAGTCCGGTTTTATTTATTTAGACCTTTACAAGTTTACGTAGATAATTAACTATATGCCAGGGTCACCAGCGCCCAAGTACTAGATTGGCATCCGGCACTGCGGCGCAAAGTTAATTTTAATAAAAGAAGGGAAGGACTGATTATTAAATCAATATGAATTTTTATATTTTATTGACAACAATTAATGAGTATATGCAAAGGGGATTTTTACCCGTAACAACTTTGATGGACTTATAATGGCGAGATTAAATAATGGCCCGTTTGGCTAATATATAACAGTCTGCAAATAATACTGATTATAATAATGAATAATATACAGTAATAATAATAGTATAGTAATAATAATAACAAAGATAATAGCCACAATGACAACCTTGTCTGCAAAGAGACAGACAAGAATACTGTAAGTAATATTTTGGAGAAAAAGAATAATAAAAATGGCAAAAATTAATAATCAAATACATATGCTTTATAGGCCCAGTAACCTGTGGATGATAAATTACAGTTAATTCTCATTATGGGATTGTGTTAAGTTGAATGGGAAACTAAGGAAGTATGTAGGCTACAAATGATTAGTAGGCCATAAATACTGAAACATAATAGGCTTATAAAGTAAAATATACTAAGAAATTTAATAGGCAGGCCTTTGCCTCTTCAACATATTGAGCTGAGGTTAATCTAAAACAAAGACTATGGTAGGCCTCAGTTAGGCTAGTTACAATTTGGCTTTTGCCTAGACCTAACTTAGCCTAAGGTAATTTATTTATGAATCTTACATTACTATTTGTAGTATGAATCTTAGTACTAATTGCAAACGGTATAAGGCGTTAGTATCTGCAGTATGCGGTATTGCATACAGATATGAAATAGTAAAGAATAAATATATATAAATACAAAACATACCACAAAGGAACTTTGCTTGCTGGCGGGGTGATTTCGAATATAATGTGTAAAGTGGCGTCCTTTGTGTTGTCGTTGCACACAAGTTTGTTTTTACTTAATAATTTTACCAACCAGCCAAAATAATCCTTAAAAGCCCATTCATGTCTAGTCACACCACACTGAATTCTTAAGAATTAAATTTGATCACTGGACATATTTAACTTGTATTTATTTATTTATTTATTTATTTATATTTAAATATTTCACTCATGCCAATTTGTGGCAGTTTTCACTAATAAAGAATAATCTTGTGGTGCAAGGCACTACAAGTACTGCCCCCCAAAAACATGGTTGTCAGGGGTAAAAAAAACACTTAAATGTCAAAACGCACTGGCTTACGAATGACTCTTCCAGAACGAGTCGTTGTTTGCTTTTGGACGGCAATATCCTGCAGCACTGGTTCTGAAGGCGTGGATGGTGCTACAGGTGCAGTAGGGACATTGGGGGAAGGGGATTCTTGGTGCCTGTGCGATGGGCCACTGGCTGGTTCAAAGACAGTTGGTTGCGATAATGAAGGAGAATTGGAAGAGGGATGATAGATTGTTGTACCCTCGGATGAGGTGGTGGTACATAGGATTTAGGAAGGGTAGATTGCTGTACCTGTATATGATGAAGGTACAGAAGATTGAGGAGGGATAGGTTGCTGTACCTGTATTTGAGGTGGAGGTACAGAAGATTGAGGGAGGATAGGATCTTTTGTTGGAGAAAATCAAGGTATGCTGGTTTCAAGCGGTCCACAGAAACAGTTTCACGCTTGCCCATTGTCAATGATGAAAGTTTTGGGTTTACGGTCTAGCACAAGGAAGGGACCATCATAGGGGCAGTGAAGAGGTAGCGGTGAGCATCATGTCTCAAGAAAACATGTGTGCAAGTTTGTAAATCAGGGGAAACGAAGGTAGTTTGTGAAGTGGAAGTTCTAGGTGCTGTGGGACGAATTTGCTTCATAACAGAGCGTAATGTCTTAACATACGAAGCAGGATCACATGCGGGGTTAATGGTGTAGGTGTGAAAAATTCTCCGGGTAACCGGAGTGTGTACCGTAAACTAATTCTGCTGCAGAGCATGCAAGATCAGTCTTCAGAGCAGTACGAATTCCGAGTAGGATTAGAGGGTAGCCTGTCCACCCATGTAGTAGATGGATCAGTGGCTCGCAAGGAACTTTTAAGTTGAGATGGAAGCGTTCTATCACCCCATTGGATTGCGGGTGATAGCTTGTTGTTCTGATGCGCTCAGTCCCAAGAAGGAGCATGAGTTCCTTCCATAAGGCCGATTCAAACTGGGCACCTCTGTCTGTGCAAATGGTTGCAGGTATTCCAAAACGGGAAACCCAACATGAAACAAAGGCGTGAGCTACTGCAGAAGCAGTACAAGAAGTCAAAGGAACAGCTTCTGGCCATCTTGTGAACCTATCAATGACAGTGAGAAGATAGGTATAACCTCAGAAGAATAGAGGGGGCCGACTATGTCTAGGTGTATGGCCTCAAAACGAGCCTTTGGCAAAGGAAAGGTACCAATTTCTGACTTTGTGTGTCGGTGAACTTTGGCACGCTGACATTGAAGGCAAGATCGAGTCCAATTGCGGATATCTTTGTGCATACTTGGCCATACAAACCTAGCTGCAATTAATTTTTGGGTGGCCTTAATTCCCGGGTGAGAAAGGGAATGGAGTTTAGCAAAAACAGCTCTTCGCAGCCCTTGTGGGACCAACGGTCGAATATGCTCAGTCGAGACGTCACATAAAATTAGTAAGTCTGACTTGGGTTCAACTGGTAAAGAGCGGACTTGCAATGAAGTGGGTGAATTAATAAGAGTTTGGAGGTCTGTATCCGTGGACTGAGCCTTAGCCATCTCTGAAAGGTTGATGTGAGAGTGTCCAGGTCAGAAATTGCTGAGATGCGAGACAGCGCATCCGGCACAACATTCAAAGAACCTGAAATGTGTCGAATGTCTGAAGTAAATTGAAGAATAAAATCAAGGTATCTTCGCTCATTAGGAGCATGAGAGTCTGATTGAGAATGGAGAGCAAATATTAACGGACGATGATCCGTAAAAATGCTAAAGTCACGTCCTTCCAGGAATGACCTGAAATGACGGATGGAGAGGTATATCGCCAGCAACTCTCGACCGAAAGTGCTGTACCTCATTTGTGAAGGTGAGAGCTTGCGTGAAAAGAATGCGAGAGGTTCCCAAACGCCTGAAACAAGCTGCTGGAGCACTCCTGACACGGCAACGTCAGAGGCATCAGTGGCTAAGTTCAGAGGAGCGTCTGGTTGAGGGTGAACAAGGCATGTAGCTCGTGCTATAGCCTCTTTTGCTTGTGAAAAAGCGTTGGTAGCTTCGGGGTTCCACAGAACTGCAGTGGATCTGCCCCTTTTTGATTGGCGAAGAAGAGAGGTTATGGGTGCAAGAATGTTTGCACACTGAGGAATGAAGCGATGGTAGAAGTTTACCATCCCTAAAAAGCGGCGAAGTTGCTTTTGAGTTTGCGGTTGTGGGAAAGACCTTATGACAGATACTTTATTTTCGAGAGGAGAAATGCCCTTCGAAGTAACTTTGTGTCCTAAGAAGGTGAGTTCATCTACAGCAAAGACACATTTTTCAGGGTTTAGCAATACACCATATTCTGCCAACCGAGAAAAAACTAAGCGTAAATGTTGAATATGTTCTGAGGGAGAAGAACTTGCGATGAGAATGTCATCGACATATGTGAAAGTGAAGGAGAGACCTCTCAACACTTCATCAATGAAGCGTTGAAAAGTTTGGGCGCATTACGCAGTCCGTATGGCATTTTTGTCATTTCAAATAACCCAAAAGGGGTTGTTATAGCAGTTTTATGTACATCATCAGGGTGTACAGGAATTTGATGAAAGGCTCGCACCAAGTCAAGGCGTGAAAATACTGTGGTGCCATGGAGAGCAGAAGTAAAATCGTGTAAGTGAGGAAGGGGATAGCGATCTGGAATCGTGTTGTCATTCAAAGCACGATAATCTCCACATGGACGCCAGTCTCCAGGTGTAGGTTTTGGGACCATGTGTAAAGCAGAGGCATACGGGCTACTTGAAGGCCGTATAATACCGAGTTCAAGCATGTGTTCAAACTCTCGTCTCACAATTGCAAGACGATCTGGAGCTAAGCGACGTGGGCGGGTGAAAACAGGTGAGCCTACCGTATCAATACGGTGGACAACAGAGTGTTTAATAGGGGTATCCTTAGAACAGGGTTGAGTAAGGAAGAAAATTCATTTAGGAGCTGCTCTATAGCAGGTGAGCACTGTGGCAGAGAACTTGCCAATAATGAAGAGGGGTGCACGGTAGGAGAACCAATTACTGAAAGATGTGTGACATTATCAATTAATTGTGCTCTACGAACATCAACTAATAAATCATTAGCAGAAAGAAAATCAGAGCCTAACATTGGAGTATATACATCCGCGACAAGAAATATCCAGCGGAAAACACGTCTAAGTCCAAGAGAAACTGAAATAGAACGATGTCCATAAGTGTGAATAGATGAAGAATTAGCTGCACGTAAAATGAAAGGAGAAGGTCCGTTTGCACGGTCTGCGGCTGTTGCAGGAATAACACTGTATTGAGCTCCAGTGTCAATAAGGAATGCATAGCCTGAAAGTGGATCATGCAAGGTGAATGTTGGACCAGGTGGTGCAGTAGTTTGTGAATCATTAAATTTTTGTGGAAGAAGGTTAGTATTGCTGTGGGAAGGAGTTTGTGTTGTATTTGGAGAATTAGTTGGGGGTATTAAATTAGCTGTGGTTGAATAAGTAGGTTGCGATTCTTTAACTTTACTTGCGTACGTAGGTGTTGGTTTGACAGTGTTAAATGAGGTAGTGGTAGGGTTAGTTGAAGTAAGGATAGGAGAGGCTTGAGAGGCTGTAGCGTCAGACGCCTGTGACACCAGCCTGGTTAGTTTAAAGGAGGGTTAGGAGTCCATGGGCAAGGTGTGAGACAGCGCGTTGCACGATCTTTAAACTTTTCATGATACCAGCAAGGAGGGGTATGAACAGTAGACTGTGGTAAGGAAATAGGTTGAGAATGGGGCTGAGTAGTGGGGATTGAGGATTGAGGATGAGGTAAGGCTAATAGATTTGGATTAGGAGCAACCAACTGACCTGTTTGCGGTGGCTGTGGTTGTAGGAGAACGAGGCGTTGTCCAGGTTCATATTGGGAGGCTCTAATTGGACCAGAGGGTCGTCCTGTCTTGAAGAACTTCTCTCTCGTTCCCTGTTGTTAGCTAGCTCTATTCGGAGAGCTTTAAATTCTTCTTTAAGTGTTCGTAGAATTTCATTGGATACTTTAAGACCTTGTGCAGCCGGACTCAGATTGTCGTCCTGCGTGGCACAGATTTGGGGGTGATGGGTGTGGTTATCTACTTGGCCAAGGTGGATTTCAATCATCATCTTATCAGCTGTTTTGGCCATTGTGAGGAGGTCTGTATCATCTGGCATACAACGGAGCATTGGCCGTAGGGCAGTAGGGAGACCATTGAGGAAGCGGCGTCGCATTAAGGGTGAGTTTTTATCGTCTTCATTGGTCTGTCCAGCCAGGTCTTGCAGATGTCTCAGGAAGGCTGTTGGCGTTTGATCCCCAAGAACTTGGTCCTTGAGTAGAGCATTGAGTCGCTCTTCTTCTGATTGGCCGAGTCTCCTGACTAACTCGCTGAGGAGGCTCTCAAAAGCTTGGTCAGACGGAGGCAATAGAGTTACATCCCGCACTACTTTGTATACTTGTGTAGGCAGGAGGTTCTTTGTGACAAGGAACTTGGTTCGTGGGTCCGTAACTCCTTTTATCTCAAAATAATCCCGCAGTTGACTCACAAAGATTCCAGGCTCTTCAGCGGTGAATTGTGGAGTGGTAGGCTGATACATTGTGAGAAAGTCCGTTATAGGTGGTGAATTTGGAGTACCACCATTGGATGACCCTAGGTTGTTATTGGTCATTGTGGCTATTATTTGTTACAAGGTACTAAAAAAATTTAAAATGTGTCACAAACTGACAAGATTTCAACAAATGTTGTTGAATGTAAATAATGGCTTCAGGTAAGCTTGGTTGAGTATGAGACTCAATTTGAGTTATGAATGCCAATAACAAAAAGTTACGTGAAAATTTTTTTTTTTTTTTTTTTTTTATGATGTAGCCCAATATTAGCAGAAAAATAGTCTGCGTATAGGCTGTTTACAAAATATAAGTAAAAAATTTTTTTATGATGTAGCCCAATATTAGCAGAAAAATAGTCTGCGTATAGGCTGTTTGCAAAATATAAGTAAATTTGCATAAAAAAACTTTAGAAAATGCTGAATTTATAAAAAGGCAAAATAAAAGGAATATATTTTGCAATAGAATACACTTCCAGTACAGGTGAGTGCTTTGTACTAGTGAATTTAATAAAATTATAGATGCAGACTGAATATATTGACAAAAATTGAGAAAAAACTTTTAGAAAATTTTTTTTTGCATAAATTACGGTGTTTGGTCACTCCAGGAGGTCACCAATTGTAAGAGTCCGGTTTTATTTATTTAGACCTTTACAAGTTTACGTAGATAATTAACTATATGCCAGGGTCACCAGCGCCCAAGTACTAGATTGGCATCCGGCACTGCGGCGCAAAGTTAATTTTAATAAAAGAAGGGAAGGACTGATTATTAAATCAATATGAATTTTTATATTTTATTGACAACAATTAATGAGTATATGCAAAGGGGATTTTTACCCGTAACAACTTTGATGGACTTATAATGGTGAGATTAAATAATGGCCCGTTTGGCTAATATATAACAGTCTGCAAATAATACTGATTATAATAATGAATAAATAATAACAGTAATAATAATAGTAATAATAATAATAACAAAGATAATAGCCACAATGACAACCTTGTCTGCAAAGAGACAGACAAGAATACTGTAAGTAATATTTCGGAGAAAAAGAATAATAAAAATGGCAAAATTAATAATTAATACATATATATAGGCCCAGTAACCTGTGGATGATAAATTACAGTTAATTCTCATTATGGGATTGTGTTAAGTTGAATGGGAAGACTAAGGAATATGTAGGCTACAAATGATTAGTAGGCCATCTGCTGAAAATAACGTGAAACATAATAGCTTAAAGTAAAATATACTAAGAAATTTAATAGGCAGGCCTTTGCCTCTTCAACATATTGAGCTGAGGTTAATCTAAAACAAAGACTATGGTAGGCCTCAGTTAGGCTAGTTACAATTTGGCTTTGCCTAGACCTAACTTAGCCTAAGTAATTTATTATATGAATCTTACATTACTATTTGTAGTATGAATCTTAGTACTAATTGCAAACGGTATAAGGCGTTAGTATCTGCAGTATGCGGTATTGCATACAGATATGAAATAGTAAAGAATAAATAATAAATACAAAACATACCACAAAGGAACTTTGCTTGCTGGCGGGGTGATTTCGAATAAATGTGTAAGTGGCGTCCTTTGTGTTGTCGTTGCACACAAGTTTGTTTTTACTTAATAATTTTACCAACCAGCCAAAATAATCCTTAAAAGCCCATTCATGTCTAGTCACACCACACTGAATTCTTAAGAATTAAATTTGATCACTGGACATATTTAACTTGTATTTATTTATTTATTTATTTATTTATTTTAGATTTAAATATTTCACTCATGCCAATTTGTGGCAGTTTTCACTAATAAAGATACTCTTGTGGTGCAAGGCACTACAGCATCTCGGGTGATGGTATGGTGTGGCATTTGGAAGGATCGCATCATAGGCTCGCTCTTTTTCGATGAACATGTCATTGGAGGCACCTACCTACGTATGCTCAAGGAAGAAGCATTTCCCAGTGTCTTGAACGAAGAAGGAAATTTCCCAACATGGTTCCAGCAAGACGGCGCTCCTGCACATTACAGCACCCAAGTAAGGGAATACCCGTACCAACAATTCCCTGGTCATTGGATAGGACGTCGAGGGCCTGTGGAATGGCCAGCTAGAAGCCCGGATCTCACGCCACTAGATTTTTATATCTGGGGCCACTTGAAAGCGCTGGTATACGCAGAGAAAATTAGGAGTGTTGAACATTTGCGGCAGTGTATTATTGGGGCATGTAACACCATTACTCCTGACATCATTCACCATGTGCTTGCTGACTGGGTATCACGCCTGAATTTGTGTATTGAAAACAATGGTGGACATATTGAGCATGTTCTGTAAATAAAAGCTTTTGTTTTGCTTTTTGGTAATTATTCGTTTTAGTGCTTTTTCTCCTTTCTGAACCAAAACACATTTTTCTGGTGTTTTTTGGTGTGATTTGTTCAAATCTGAACTTCGTTTCTTGGGAAATGAGCCGTTTTTGAGAAATTTTAAAATTGAAAATTTCTCAAAAACGGCTCATTTCCCAAAGAAACGAAGTTCAGATTTGAACAAATCACACCAAAAAACACCAGAAAAATGTGTTTTGGTTCAGACCTAACCTAACCTAACCTAACCACCTAACCTAACTTAACCTAACAACCTAAACTAACCCGCGTTTTTTCGCAATTTTAACCTTCAATAGCAGCGTTGGGGTGTTTATACAAATGAGCGGCGACCAACAGGAATAAATAGACGATTTCGCCAGGCCCACAAATTTGAACTTGTTGGCCTAGGCCGCCCTAGCCAATGCTCACAGACGTCGAAGCAAAAACTCCTCCAATTAACTGCACTTTCGGAAGCCAACGCTAAATAGAGCTGTGCATCTAGCTTTGTCAAGAATAACCCAACGTACAATAAGTTTTGCCACAGTTTGAGGTGGGATTTTTCAACCCACGTGCCTTTTCGACGGGAAACAGAGAAGGAACACTTTTTTTTTTCTGCCGCGCTCGTCCCTAGTCAATCTTGTGCAATAATAATAATGTACGTCTCTGATTGGTCGGATAAGGTCACGTGAAACAAAAGCCAGATTTAATTGGCTGATTTGACCTATGTTTCCTAATTTTTCCACGAGATGTCTCCCCATAAAACTGGAGAGGACGACGATCGGTTAAATTTTTACAGCGTTAAGAGCTAAACACTCGGTCAATGGCCTATAATGGCTGCTTTTTACGTCTAAATTTTTTTTTTTTCCATAAAAAATAATTATTACACTTCCTTGATTTTTATCAGTTTCCCTGAGGTTTCAAGGTGTCCTGAATACGAATTTATATGTTAAATTGTCATAGAATGTCTCCTTCTATCGAAAACGAACAAAGCATTAAAACGAATATTAACCTGCTTTTTTTAATTTTTCCTATGATGTTGGACTTATGGGACACCCTGTATATACAGTCGGTGACAGAAGTCTTGTCGTAAATCTTGGCATACCATATCTATTCTGGGCGACAAGGCGTCTGTCACCGACTGTATATATAAATTTATATAGAAAAAATTCCCCAAGGCGGATGTTTGCGGATTTTGGATATGTTACAGAAGAAAAATTTCCGCTTCTTCTGATACCAATAAACTTTCTATACTAATTTTTTTTAGGTTCAATCCTATTTTGACTGGTCTATAGGAGTAAATATAGGCTAGGGAGATTTTATGTTGATGATCTTTATGAAATTGGAGTTTTCGGTGAACCTTTGTGGTAATCGGACGCACTTAGAATTGCTTGGGGGAAAAAAAAAAAAAAAAAAAAAAATTCATGCTCAGTGTATTTTGGTTGAGTAGTGTTAAAAATAACATAAGAAATTATATATTTTCTAAGGCGGCATTTGAGATTGAGCCTGCATTTTGGAATTATTTTTTGACTAGTATAAGATCACTCTGGTGTTAACTGATAAATACTTGTTTGTTAAAAGATCTTAGCAAAGCATTGGCCTTGTCTAAGGTTCATTTTTTGGTGACGACTGTGGCCTAGCTCATTTCATTGGGTTAGGCCTGGCCTTAGTGTGACCTATACCCTAGGGTATAGGTTGCATCTACTTTCGTAAATTTTCCATCCAATCCCGAGTAAAGGAGCGACTTCTAAAAGTACAAAAAGGTTACGGGTGGATGATTTTAAGGTAAATATTTACTATTACACCGGTCTCCAGTAGAAAGTTTTAAAAGCTGGTTTTGCATTGTGCTGAATTATGAATTAGAAAATGATACTCATTTCGATAATTGTATACATCATCCCCCTCACCTCAATTTTATGAAATTGACTTCACAATCGATGTAAAACCTTTATTTATAGCATGTAATTACTTTATTTTCGGAAACCAACCTAACCTAACCTAACCTAATCTAATCTAGGTAATGGTTCAGAATACGGGTGCCACTTAAGCAAAATTTTGAAAAATACTAGAGACAAAGTTGTTTCTCATTAAAATACGTTGATTGCATGTGTTGCATAGTAAAAAAAAGTTAGAAAATTACTAAAAAGTGCATAACAACATGTTATTACATTAGCAGGTAATTATTCGTTTTTTGACCCAGTCTCTCTTTATAATGAGAGCAAACGTTTCTGGTCAATTTGGAGGTGCTCTGCACGAATCTGCCATCCGTTTCCTGTGCAAATGTGTAGTTTTTGAGATATCGTCATCTCAAAAACTACGTATTTGCATAGGAAATGGATGGCAGATTCGTGCAAAACACCTCAAAATTGACCAGAAAAGTTTGCATTCGTGCTAAACTTAACCTAACTTAACCAGTCACCTTATTTTGGAGGATATAGTTCTGCATTTGCAGTAAGGAAGTGATGTAGAACCGGAGGTTTTTATTCACTGAGAAGTTGCAATGTTCCAGCCATGTGCCCTTAAAGATAGAAACAGTAAATCCACACACACGCTTATTTTTTGGATTTTTTTTACGGCACTTAAACACCTTCGAGTCTTGTCTTAAAATACAGGCAGTATTACATTTAAGGCAAATCACGGATGTTGGAATTATGCTGTGATTGGAAAAAACATCTAAGCTTTTATCTTCATCGAGGCCAACAAGGCAGATTAGGTCTTCAAAATCAAGTTCACAAGATTGACACGTCATAACAGTAGAATGAAAATCATCACACTAACAAAAAACAGAAGGAAGTAGGCAAAAGCAAGAAAAAGTAGCCAAAAAAAAGCCAAGAAAAATCTCCAAAAAAGTCGAAAAAAGGTAGCTAAAATAAACAAACCCACCGAAATTTATATACATGCATATTAGAAAATATTTGGTTAATATTCGTTTTAATGCTTTGTTCGTTTTCGATAGGAGGAGACATTCTATGACAATTTAATATATAAATTCGTATTCAGGACACCTTGAAACCTCAGGGAAACTGATAAAAATTAAGGAAATATAATAATTATTTTTTATGGAAAAAAAAAAAATTTAGACGTAAAAAGCAGCCATTATAGGCCATTGACAGAGTATTTATCTCTTAATGCTATTAAAATTTTAATGAACCTCGCTGTCTCCAGTTTTATAGGGAGACATCTCGTGGCAAAATTAGGAAACATAGGTCAAATCAGCCAATTAAATCTGGTTTTTGTTTCACGTGACCTTATCCGACCAATCAGAGACGTACATTTTGAATCTCTCATAATGCATACTCATTCAAGAATGCTTTTTCAGTCTGGTTTTCAATATGGTTTGCGGCGGTTGTGATTGCCTGGGTTTTTGGTACCTTGGAACGCAGTTCCAAAAAACTACTGTTGTTTGCGGTTCCTCAGAGAGACACAACAACTCTTGTTCGCCTGATCCAGCAACATATTAGGCCTAGGACTACAATCTATTCCGACGAGTGGCGTGCGTATTCTCAACTCGGAAATCTAGGCTACATTCACTGGACAGTCAACCATTCACAGCGGTTCGTGGAAGACACCGTTCACATTAAAAATATTGAGCGTTGTTGGAAAGACGTGAAGAGCTGGATATTACGGTCTGGCAACAAAACCCAATCCTATTCAAAGTATCTTGCATGGTACTTGTTTAACCGTGAATATCCCTCTCAATAACGTCTCCACAAATTCATGTTGGTCGCCGCGGATTTGTATAAACACCCCAACGGTTCTATTTAAGGTAAGAAATTGCGAAAAAACTTAGATTAGGTTAGGTCTGAACCAAAACACATTTTTCTGGTATTTTTTGGTGTGATTTGCTCAAATCTGAACTTTGTTTCTTTGGGAAATGAGCCGTTTTTGAGAAATTTTCAATTTTTAAAATTTCTAAAAAATGGCTCATTTCCCAAAGAAACGAAGTTCAGATTTGAACAAATCACACCAAAAAACACCAGAAAAATATGTTTTGGTTCAGAAAGGAGAAAAAGTACTAAAATGAATAATTACCAAATATTTTTTTTAAAAAAGTACATTTTATACAAATTTGCACAAGATATATGGATCAAATGTAGAATTCGGACCCCAGCCTTCTTTAGTTAGCTTTATAAGGCTAACTAACGAAAATATCATGACCTAACCTAACCAATCATCAAGGGCGTACAGTTAACCTAATGATTGGTTAGGTTAGGTCGTGATATTTTCGTTAGTTAGCCTTATAAAGCTAACTAAAGAAGGCTGGGGTCCGAATTCTACATTTGATCCGATAATATATATATATTTTCTTATTCAGTTTTGATTGGTTATTCAATATATATTGCTGTTATAGCTGGGTGTGACTGGGTCAAAAAACGAATAATAACCCATTATCATTTGTATAATTTAGGTCTCCGGGGGGGGGGGGGGGGTATGGGGCTCCACCTCCGTAAAGATCATGCATCACAAGTTGATCGCCCTGTACCCCTGAGCATGACTCCAGATTCTGGGATCTTGGGAGCATTGCTCCAGTAAATTTGACCATGAGAAAAAGTAAATTTGGGTTTGGGTTTTGTTCATCCGCTAGACGTTATGCAATTTTTTTGCGTATACGTTCTTGTACAAACCAATTTTTTTAAATTACAAATTTAGTTATTTTAAGTTTAGTTGGTAATTCCATATTTAACAATTATTTTTATTTTTTGTTAAGCTTCAATGTTTTGATAATAAAATTTTATTAAAACGTATATTTTTTTAATATAAAATTATCAGGATTGGACTATGTTCCATTGATCTCGGCCAGGTTTGATAAATTGGCCAGATAATTACTTGTGCGGTTTTAAGTAATCCACCATGACTCTAGAATTGAAAAGTTTAGTTAAGTTTAAACTTACTTTTACTTACTTTTACTAAGTTTAAAGCACTTACTTTTACTTACTTTCATTGTACTATATTTACTTACTTTTACTCACTTTTACCATACTATATTTACTAACTTTTACTTATTTTGTATTTTTTCAGGTAGTCAATAATCAATAATGGATCCTAATATTGATGAAGTTGGAGAGAAAAGTGAGGGTGTTAAAAGGGGTTACTTTTGTGGTCAATGCAAGAACAAATATTCAAAGAAGCAAAACTGGGAGGAACATTTTAATTCCAAAAAAATTATTTGTTACAATACAAGAGGTCCCAGAGTTTGGGCCCACAGCTTAGATATTGCAGTAAAGAAATACCAGGATGAAGTGCAGCAAAGAGATACGGCAAAGCAGTCATTTAGTTTGTTCACAAAATGTGCTAGTGCTAGACCTCAGAAAAATGAACCAACTTCATCAACTGCTAATCTAGAAAATGAAACTTTTTCACTAGATGTTTCACAGACTGAAGAAAGTGCTTCTCCTCCACCTAAGAAACAAAAGGTAAGTGAGGAATCTGCGCATCAGACTAACAAAACTGCTTTAGAGGAATTTGAAAATTCCCAAATCCAGAAGACATTGAATGCAATTTTGCGCCTAACAAAAGAAACTCACCAAGCTGTTGTGGTTAATAAAGAGAAGAGTCAAAATATGCCTTCAATATGAGAATAAAAACCCACTCTGTCTATTAGAGTGGGTTTTTATTCTCATATTTTGACCTTCACGTAAAAAAGTGAAGTTTTTTGCATTTAATATGCCTTCAAGTTCAAGTGTTGCATCCAAATCTAATAAAGCAAAAAGTAACAAATTTGACATTTCCATAGCCCATTTAAGCAAGTGTAAATCAATACAAGAAATCCTGAACAATGATTTGATCAAATCTACATTCAAATTGGTGGAAAAGAAGGATCTAGGGCATGCTGATGATTCATTTTCAGTACCAAGTGATATAATGGAAAACATTGCAAATAGTGACACTAATATGCCTGATGTAGATATAGCTGTTGAGGATGAAGATGATGATAATCAAGAAGATATTGATGATGCTTCTGATGATAAAATGTTTACATTATATTGCATAGCTTGCACAGACCCCAAAGCATGTGCTTCAGACAAACATTCTAACATAAAAGGTTACTTCAATGTTAAAGATTTAACCTATGTATGCAAACAAGGAGAAAATCAAGAGAGATGGTTTAGAAATCTGAAAACCCCCTGAAGAGACATTTAATTAAACTTCAGCATCATCAAAGAGCTGCTGTTTATGAGTGATGAAAACATCTTCTCGGAACACTACTAAACGCATAGAAGACTTATGTGGCAACATCTTATACTACATAATGAAAACAAACACTGCATGGGCTCTATATCCAGTACTTCTAGCTGTATTACATAGGTCAGGTTGTGAGGTTGGAAATTTGAATCATAGCACACATGCGTGCGAGACAATTTGTGAGCTATTAGATAATCAACTTAAAGAACAAACTGTAAAGTGGTTCTTAGAAAACTTCAGTAACAATAACAGCTGACATTGGAACAATTTTGGGATTAAGCATGCTAGTTGTATAGTTATGAGTGAAGAAGATAAGACTGTAAACTTGCTGGGATAAATTTAGTACGCAGCAAATCAGGAGTTTTATTTGGCCAATGAAATTTTTGATGTGTTGAAGTCTCCTAATCACTTGAAACTATCTGAAGAAGCAATTAAATCCAAGGTATCTGGAATGGTTGGAGATGGGGCTTTTTGTAAGGACAACGAGCCATTTAAAAACGAAATGAAAAGTTGTTTGGAGAAAATTCAAATTTTGATGGGGACTTAATGCATCTTGTGAACAGAGCCCACGTTGATGCATTGAAGAAAATTTTGTAACTAAGTGAGCTTTTAGACTTTATTCAGAATCACACTTCAAATCTGAGATCAGCCTTGACTATACCAATATGGTTCTTGACAATTTCATTGGTTTTAGGAGACCAAAACTCAATCTGATACTCGCATGGTTAATTACGAATTTGATCAATTTGATAGATTTGTGTGGAAAATTGTGTGTTTTTTGATCATCCACAGAGAAAGAAATTAGTGCCAAGTTCTATGTATTGATTTCCTATGTAACAAAGATTATGTTGCAAGTAGCTCAAAAAAACCACAGTTAGTGCAGAATTTGTAGAAAATATATTTTTATAAAGAAGGAGGGAAAACTGTTATGTTAAGAGTGATGGAAACAATTTCCAAATTAGCTAATGGAGGAAATGCAAATGATGTAGTTTTCTGAATTTAAGCATGATACCACAGGGCAGCAAAGGAACTAACAGCTGAGAATTACTCCTAAATGAATTTACAAATACATCAAGAAACATTCTGATTACTACCAGTTGCTGAAGTTGCTAGACCATCCAGAACCAGATCTGAAAGTAGTTTTTACAAAAGACTCGGTGATAAATTGGCTGACAGAATATATAGAACAGCTGTGGAAAGGAATCACAGAGAGATTAAAGCATTTTGATAAAGTGGATCAACTGCCTGGAGTGAAGCACCAGCTGAAGGACATTCTCCATTCTTGGTTACATTGTTGAACACAAAGGATCCATTAAGCCATCTCATTTGACTAAGCTGTGCAGAATTGTGAAGGAGGGTCCAGCTCCAGGCACTAGACTGCTGTATGATCACGCAGAAAGCCATTGATCAGTGGCCAAGCATACATGGCGGTAAATTCCACAATGCCTACATGCAAGTCTAACATCGTCCACTGTTGCTGCTGCAATGAATAAATAAACTTAAGGTGAGTTATAAACTGTACATTATTGTATTATTATGTTTAGCTAAAACAATTTGTAATTGGTATGTTGTCAATTCAAGAGTTTACTATCATTAACCTATCTAGTGGTGTAAGGGAAAAAAAAGTAAATTCAGAGCTGTGCTCCAGTAAATTTTTTCAAATCTGGAGTCATGCCCCTGAGACCTAAATGATAATGTAATAACATGTTAAGCACTTTTTTAGTCTTCATCTAGGGCACGTGACGAATCAAGTTCTCAAAGTCGAAACCACATGAACAGCACATCATAATTCTATCATAATCACAACCAAACTGAGATATTACCCAAACTCAATCCAATTAGAAAAAAAAAGGTAATTATTCGTTTTTTGACCCACTCTCTTTTTATAATGAGAGCAAACTTTTCTGGTCAATTTTGAGGTGTTCTGCATGAATCTGCCCTCTGTTTCCTGTGCAAATGCGTAGTTTTCGAGATATCATCATCTTCAAAACTACGCATTTGCACAGGAAACAGATGGCAGTTTTGTACAAAACACCTCTAAATTAACCAGAAAAGTTTGCACTTGTCATTTTCGTTTAAACTAACAAATTTAAACGAAAATATCATGACTTAACCTAACCAATCATCAAGGGCGTACAGTTGACCTAACCAGTGTCACGTACTGAACTGTCCGCAAAACATTAGGACCGATCAATTTGTGATGCGTGATCTTTACGGGGCTCTGCCCCGTACCCCGAGACCTAAATTATACAAATGATAATGTAATAACATGTGCCAACCTTGCATGGGTAGTCCGCTAAATTTCGCCTGCCCTTGAACTGAAACAACACGTTTATTTTTAGGATTTTTTTTACGGCACCTAAAGACCTTCTGGTCTTTTCTTAAAATACAAGCACTACTATTGCATTTAGGGCAGGTCACGGATGTCTTAATTATTCCGTGATTGAAAAAAAGGTCTAAACTCTTGTCTTCATCGAGGGCAATATGGCGGATCACGTCTTCAAAATCAAATATGCATAACTGACACGTCATACTTCGTCACAAAAAAAACAAACTGAACAGAGTTCAACAGATGAACAATTCCTAAAAATGATTTATTTGTAAAACAGGACAAATTGAATTACGCAGAAGTAGCCAGAATCATCAAAAATAAGAAATATTCACCAAATAGTCGATATATATATATATATTGAAAAAACACCAAAAATAGGAAATATATTTTAATAAAAAAACACATTTTATACAAATTTGCACAAGATATATATATTTTCTTATTCAGTTTTGATTGGTTATTCAATATATTTTGCTGTTATAGCTGGGTGTGACTGGGTCAAAAAACGAATAATAACCAAAAAAAAAATAGCCAGAACAGAAACCAACCAACTAATTAAGTTGCAGAGTAGCGAAAAAATAGCCCAATCAGAAAAATGTCACGTCAAATGGATATTGTTAATTAAATATTTCTATAAATATGATTGACCGAAAAAAATTTGGTAATGGTTCAGAATACAGGTGCTACTTAAGCAAAATTTCAAAAAGTACCATAGAGACAAAGTTGTTTCTCACTAAAATACGTTGATTGCACGTGTTGCATAGTCAAAAAAACAAAGTTAGAAAATTACTAAAAAAGTGTGTAAACATTTTATTACATTATCATTTGTATAATTTAGGTCTTGGGGGTACAGGGGCTCACCCCCGTAAAGATCACGCATCACAAATTGATCGGTATAGGGTTCACTTTGTGATGCGTGATCTTTACGGGGCTCTGCCCCTGTACCCCTGAGACCTAAATTATTCAAATGTGACACATGCAATCAATGTATTTTAATGAAACAACTTTGTCTCTATGGTATTTTTTGAAATTTTGCTTAAGTGGCGCCTGTATTCTGAACCATTACCAAAAATTCTACTTAAAGGAAAGGTTTTTATTTATTATTTTCTACGCATTGCAATAATTTTTATTAGAAACTAAGGTGAGGGGGATATTGTATACAATTACCCTCATTTCCGTCGCAAATGATTTGTTAGAGTTATTGAAGCCTAAAGCTTTTAAAACTTTCTACCCTTTTTTACCTGGAGGACCCCTAGTGGGAACCTGGAGTTTTTGGGTGGGGAGAATCATAAAAATGAGTTGTTTCTGAAGATTTTGAGTCATATTAATACAGAACACATCAAAAACCATAGGAAAAAAATTTTACCTACAAAATTGGCCAAACCTAACCTAACCTAACCCCTAAAGTTATCCAAAATTATAAAAAATAAAAAAAATACCTTAGAGTTTAAGCTTTAATAACTCTTTAACAAATCATTTACGACGGAAATGAGTATAATTTTTTAATTCAACACATTGAAAAATATTGAAAACTAGCTTTTAAAACTCTACCGGAGACTGGTGTAATAGTAAAGAAATACCGATTTTAAGACCCTTGAGTCGCCTAGCAGTGATGACTTAATGGATTTGAGTAAGATCATTAAGCAAACTGACCATGCTATCACTTCCTTTTGCAAGAAAAGTTTGAACAAAGTTGCCCAAAGATTAGATACTCAGGAACTACGTATCTAGTTTAACTCAACCCTTAAAATGTCCTACAGCTCCCTCTAGGCCTACTAGGTACCAATAGTCCTGGACCTGATATTCCTATTTAGCATGTCTCTTACAATTATTTGAATAATGAAGATTTGTCAGTTCCCTTAACCAAACTTGGTCCTTTTGGTGTTAAAGAGTCGATAGAACTTATTTGTGGTGGACTGGTGAAATCTGTGGTATTTTTTTTACAAGAGTACATTACAGGCTTTTGAGGAATTTTGGAATTTTAGGTTAAAAAGGTTATATATTAAAACTGTTTTTCTGATTGTTTTTGTCGTTTGAATGAAATTAACCTTCATTCAAACCATATCAGAAACCATCAGAAAAAGTTTTGATTTACAAAGCCTGTAATGTACACTTGTAAAAATTTACCAAATCCATCACCAGTAATTATTTGGCAAAGGACCTGGCATAGTTTGAATACCACAATACATTTTTCTGGTAGTATTTGATGTGCTTTGTTCAAATCTGACCTTCATTTTTTGTACAAATGAACCAAAATGAAGTTATGAAACAATCAAGTTTTCATAAGTTATGTTCATTTGCTCAAGAAATGAAGGTCAGATTTGAATAAAGCACATCAAATACAACCAGAAAAATGTATTGTGGTGTTTATGATTATAAAACCTAACCTAAAAACCTATTACTCATTTACATATCATATTTTGGAGGGTACAAATTGGCAATTGCCTTAACCCTTTCACTCACAGGGTAGACAGTTGTGTAGCTGAAAAATAAACCATATTGATTCTTATATAACGACACACAAAGGCAAATTTCTTTTTGACCCTATGTCATAATTCGTGAGCGAAAGGGTTAAGGAAATGGTGCAATCTTTTTGAGTTGGTGCTATGCATGGAGAGAAAGAGGTAGCGTGCAAAGTATTTTTGGTAATGGTAAGGTACTGTTTATTTCTGGCATGTAAAACCCACGATTTCACATCTTTCCACAAGCATTGCCAAAATAAACTTAAACAAGACTTACCCAAATAAAAATGCCAGCCTTATTATGAAATTAATATTAAATCAATCTGCACAACATGAGATGATAGTTTTCCTGGGTAATTTTTAATGAGGATTCAAGATATGTTATTGTTGTGACTGGGTTCTTTCCTGACAGGGTTGGCAAAAACCCAACTGGGTTTTTGCCAACCCTGTTAACTGAAGGACTAAGATTGCTTATAATTCAAATAAAATTCAAGGCCTTATTTTTGCCCTGGAACTCATTAATTTATCAGCTGCGAAGACTTTAATTCAGTCAAAATTTTCTACCAATGCAGTCCTTGGTATAAAATGATTAAATAAAGGTTGAGAGAAGATTCCTATTTCTCTTTCAGTATGTACTTTTGGTGGGACTACTATTCCTAGTAAACTGTTTTGTGGAAATTTAGTAGGGGTGTACCAATATTGTATTTTAGCTGATAACTGATACCAATAATTAAAAACAGTATTGGCTGATAACTGATACTGATATCCAGTACTCCCTCAGATCATAAATTATATTAATGACATCAAGTCTTCCTGAGTACAGTTTTAATAAATAAGCTTTTTACTTATAGCTAATAATTTTAGTAGGTAATATATATAATGTATGAATTATGATTTTAAGGAAATTTCCTTGGGCAAAGTTTGAAACAAATTTTTGCTATATTTTGTAAATGTCTTCAAAATTTGAGCAGCCTACTATACATATTCCATATATTCAAGTATGAAAATTTTTGGTAGACTTGAGCACCCTCTCAGTTGGTGGAAGTTGCACAGCAGCACTTTGCCAACTCTGGGGAACTTAGCTCAGAGATATTTGGGAGCACCATCAACAACAGCTGCGAGTGAATGCATGTTCAGTATTGGAGGAAACATTGCCAGTACTGCTAGAAATCAGCTCGCTCCTGAACATACAGAGCAGCTGCTATTTTTACATGAGAACTTAACCCACCAAGTTTGTGAAAAAATAATGAGTTATGTGAAGTGATAAAACAATAAAATATTCGAAATTTCATCCTCTAAATAGTCTTTTATTCATAATTTTGGGAAAAATTGTACTTTTGAAATATTGGCTAGTACCAATATTGATAAAAATCTATCGATATTCCCGATACCAATATATCGGTATATCCCTAATATTTAGCATATGATGTCAAATGATATTAGCCTAATCCTTTACTTTGTTTTAAGTGTTGTAGGTATGGACATGGGACTAAAACCTGCAGGTGATAGTGCATAAGCTGGCCATAAATTATTCTTGATAAAATACTTGGCCATAAATTAGTTAACACTAATTTCTTGTTTGTTTGTGACAGCTTTTGAAAAAACAAAATTCTTCTTAATAATGCTAATGTTTTATTTGCTTTATTTCTAGCCTCTAAGCCCTGCTTAGAAAATTTTAGGTCACTGCAGGAGTATGGAGTCTCCAAATATTGGGTAATGTCATGTTTTATGTTCGTAAACTCAAAAAAAATTAACAATCCTTTATTGAAGTAGAAAAATGATGAACAACTATCAAACAGGGTAAATCAGGGTAAAGATTTGGTAGAACACAGCCACCCAAACTAGTGACAAAAATAGGTTTTTCTGATGTATTTCATGCGGTTTTAGTTGAATCTGACCTTCATATTTGGCACAAATGCACTGCTATGGAGATACCCACCATCCCCAGCTTTGAAGAAGAGGGAAATTGTGGGCTAAGAAGGCCCAGTATCAATTGAAATATCAGCATGAAATACACCAGAAAAACCTATTTTTGTCAGTAATATTCACGCCAAAGTAACCTAACCTGGGACTACTTGCCTTTCCGGGTCCCAACAATGACCCAACCTTACTTTTCTGGGTATAATAGGGGCATTCCAGGAGAGATCACCCAATGCATGTCACCACTCCGACTCAGATTTTGATGAAAATTGACATATGGGGTTCTTCCGGGTGCTGATTTCACTGGTCAAAATAAAAAAGTTCTATGGCCCATAGTTTTTGAGATATGGGTCCCACTTTACCACCTAACTTTAATGGGCAAATAACTCCCAAACATCCTACTGTAGACCTATAAAACTATACATTTTTAGAATCAGCATGAAGAGATCTATTAAATGATACCACATTCAAATGTGTAGAACATTAATGAAAATTTTCCCCCCCTTTTTTATTTTTATTTTTGACCCCCACCCCCCCTAGGCAGTGAAATCCAAAGAAAAAATTTTCAGTTATTAAACTTCCATTAATTGTTAAAAGATACAAACAATAAAAAATGTGGGTATCAAGTTGCAAGATATTTTAAAAATTATTGAAAGAATATGTACATTGTGAAATTTTGACATTTTTATGCCTGCAGACTTAAATAGAGAACTACAAATGATATATTCACATGGGGGTAATTCCAGGACAAATAGACAAATGTACACTCCACCATCTCTAAAATTCATGAAACTTGGTGTGAGGGTTGGTTTTGGTCCAAATTACAAAAATCTGAATTTTTTTGAAAATTGGTCAAGTTGGTCAAATTTTATGGCTTGACCAAATTTTGGCCAAATGAAAAAACAACAATTTTCAAACATAAATATCTCAGCTGCTAATTGTGGTAGCATAATAAGTCTTAAATGATAAAATATGTAAAATTAACTGTAGTTTCTAAATATGTATCATTTTTTTAGGGTAACAAAAATAAAATTATGATTTTTTGGAAAAAATGTCAATTCTTTTTTTTTTTTGCGATTTGGCAGCGAAGATATCATTTTTCGAAAAAAAGACCAAGAATACAAAATGTTTATTTGATGTATGTACACCATAATAAGTAATAAAAAGTCAGCTTATAGTTTATTATAAGGCTCAAAACTGAGTTTGAAATTAAGTAGCTAATAAATTTTTTTCAGACGACGAAGATTTATTACAGACTTGTTGGTCGAAAAAAAGACAATTTTCAATTCATATAAAAAATACATGTAGATAAACCAAAGGAGAAAAAATCTTTTAAAATATATGTACAATGTACAATTGTACATACATAACCTCTTATATTTAGGGACAGAGAATATATTGACAATAATAATGTTTAATTTATAAAGCGCTTATCAGAGTATAAAATACTCTTCCTAATACTACACGTACACAAGTCTTTGAGAATGAATTAAGAGACAGTGTTCTCATCCAGTGAATCCAAATTTTAGACACTAATAATATAATAATAAGAAAAAAGAATTTGAAAAGATTTTTATAACTATTAAGTAGATACACAAATATTAGATAAAAATTTTAGAAATATTATATAGACAATCTTAAATAGTATACATTCGATAGAATTTATTTTATCTTCTTTGAAAAGTTATTTAATTCTTGAAGCGGAAAAATGTATTGTATTCTTCTTGTTCCTCGTAAACTTGCTTCAATACTCCCAAATATATTTTCTGTTGGAACGTGACAAACATCATCTTGTGCAGGAAAAATGTATGAGGGACATATGCCTGAAGGATGGAGAAATTTTATCAGAAAATCATCATATTCACAGTCAAAGGACTGGACTAATCTGAGCCATAGTTTATTTTCATACATACAACCCACAAAAGAGCCTGTTTCAATTTCGCATTGAGATACAGTATTATGTTCTTGAACCGAAGCAGAAACTCTAATGAGCTCTCTTATTTTGACTGGCTGTGCACTCTGAGAGAGTGGATAAACCTTCAATGAATTCTTGGAAATTGGGACAAAGCGATGTAACTGTTGAGTACCTTTGATAGAAGTAATAGGTTCACTCAGACGTTTTTGCAAAGAAAGCTCTACATCTACAACTTCGTAGAAGCCTTTATCTGTTTTTGTCCCAGCTTCAATCCAGCTGTAAAACAAATTCATAAATTTAGGTTGCGTGAAATAATCAAATATCAAATATTTTGTATATATGTATTCAAGTGCTGATGCTAATATTTAAAAACAGAAAACTACAAATTTGGCATTAAGAAACAAATGTCCTGAACGGAGTCTCTATTGTTTTATTACCTGTTTTAATAGGGCTTTCATCAAATAAAGGTAAAATATTGTTGCTGAGCAAATCTTTATTGAATTGCCTGTCTTGAACGGCAAATTCTTCCAATGGTGGTGGATTCGTGGAATTGCTACTGCTTCGCTCCATAGATTCATTAAGTATGTCTGGCTCAGGTATTGGCGCAGGTTCCGGCTCTCTGGATGAATGCTGAACATGTTCTAATACAATTGGCTTCTTTTTAATTGTGACATAGCAATTGCTGCATAGTAATTGATTTTCTTCCAAAATTCCATAGCTTGCAGCTGCCATGGCAGAGTTTACTTTTTTGATGTTACAGAAAATTCTTCTTGTGTTTTTTCATAGGATCGCAACAAAATTTTGTGTTTTGAGGCATTTTAAGGGTTAGGTAAATTTACGTATACTAGAAAATTAGGTATACTGTATACTGAAAATCTGGAAAGAAAGCAAAAAATTGTTAAAATTTGGAGGATTTTTTTTTTTTTTCATTTTTTTTTTATAATAATCGTCGATAAGCTGACTTTTTATTACTTATTATGGTGTACATACATCAAATAAACATTTTTTATTCCTGGTCTTTTTTTAAAAAAATGATATCTTCGCTGCCAAATCGCAAAAAAAAAAAATGATTTTTTCCAAAAAATCATAATTTTATTTTTGTTACCCTAAAAAAATGATACATATTTAGAAACTACAGTTAATTTTACATATTTTATCATTTAAGACTTACTACACTACCACAATTAGGAGCTGAGATATTTACGTTTGAAAATTATTGGTTTTTTCATTTGACCAAAATTTGGTCAAGCCATAAAATTTGACCAATTTTCAAAAAAAATTCAGAAATTTGTAATTTGGACCTAAACCAACCCCCACACCAAGTTTCATGAATTTTGAAGAGGTGACTGTGTACTTCATTTGTCTATTTCTCATAGAATTACCCATGGATGAAAATAAATAGCAAACATACAAATTGTGAACACACATTACATCAAGTTGATTCATAATTACATGAGTTTTTTCAACTCATTTTCTGGGAAAACATTGAATATACACTGTTCCTGGCTTTAAAGTTGGTGTGCTTAAACCTAAAATTTTATCTCTTGATATGTGGCATGTATCTCTAATTTGTGGAAAGTAATAGTAAACACTATATCCTGATGGGTGCAAAAAGCTAACCTCAAAGTCATTAAATTCCTCATTATAGGAATGCACAAATCCCAACCATTTCTGATCATTGTAAGTACAAACTATGTACTCTCCTATTTTTGGATTAACTTCAACATTATCTTCACCCAGAAAAGCTTTGCTTATAATCCTCCTCACCATCTTCATCAGAAGATAATTCAAATGTTTTTATGTAATTTGCATTAATATGTACAAATCTGTGGAATTTTTGTGTTCCTGTTAGCCACATACTTTTTTCATATCTGTCACTTAAAAATTTTTCTATAGCTTCAATTTCTTCAGAATTTATTAAAAAAAAATTTATGCTGTCACTTATATTGTTTGAACAAAATTCAAACATGTCTTCTGGTGTTAATATTTGATTTGCGAATGTTCTCTGCATACTCACTCTGGCTACAGATCTTTTCACTGTACCCCCAATCCCATCACAAGCGCTCTTACCATGGCTTGTGGCAAAGAAATGCCACTCACATTCCAGCCCAAAATCTTCATATTTACAAATGTTAACAAAATTGAAATGATTTTTATATTGTTCTGCACATCCATCAGTAAAATAATGTAATTTTTTTTTTATATGAAGGTGGGATTTTCTAATAATAGATATGAGTGTATTTAAAAAAGTGTAAACCATTGTAGCGTTATGTTTTGTATTTGGAGATAAAAAACAATAACTTGAATGTTTTGTTTCATTACTTTTTGGTTCCTTATAATATAACACAAAGGGATGCATTGGGTATTTTCCCAATGAAAACCATGGGCTGCATCCTGTACTACAAATGAGTAGTTTGTGACACTCAAAAATGAATAAAAGTTAGGAAAAGTGGCAAGGGATACTTATGCTTAGTAATTAAATTCAGAATTTGCTACTGATTTAAAGTTTAGATATGTTTGATAGTTAGTGGAAATGCATTGACAGAAAGGCAAAAGGGCTATTACTCTACTTTTAAACTGAACTCTTTTGAAAAATTTACATATTTTTGCAGTGTTCTTACTAGTCTATGGGCTACTATAAGCTATAGCTATATTGCAAATATATTCCTAGTTTCCTAAATTCCTATATACTAAATTAATAGGCTAACCAATATACACTTTTATACTTTCATAATATAGGCATAGTACATTGTGATTAATAATATTATGGTAATTATTTCAGCACAAGAAAAAAACTAATGCTTTCCATGACTTTTTCTCCTATATTTTCAGATTCTTGCACATTTTCTAATTTTTCTTAAAGCATGCATTTTTATCAATAATTCATTAAAATTTGTATTTCAAAAATACTAAAAAATTGGTATATATATGGTACGTGCTTTCTGAATTAATAAACACTCATTTACTCTTGGACTTTGATAATTTTTGTTCCTTCTTTCTATGCATTCGAGGAGCAATATATGAAAATCAGAAAATAAAGTTCACCAAGCAGGTGTCCACTGCCACTCCAATGACTACCAGCCTTTTTTTAGTTTTTACTAAGCTAGGTGGACACTAGGAAAATACATTATAGGGCCTGTTTAAAATTGTAGCTGTATTTAAAAAAAAATAAGACATTGTCATCAGAAAATTAAATTAAAAATAAAATTTAAATCCATAAGTTACTCACCCCCTCCCCGCGGGCGGTCTTTCTGGGGTGGATCGCCCGCGGGCTCCTGCCTCCTTGTGGCGAGGGGGGTCAGCCGCGGCTGGGGGCCCTGCCGGGTCCCCCGCCCGGTTGCGAAGTGGACTTTTAGCATACCCTGCTATCCTACAGCCCCCTCTTTCCTGTCTTCCCCTCTTTACCCTCTTCCTTGCCCCCTCTGTTTTTTCTGCTTTCTCTGTTCACTTCGCGCGCCCCGTGGGCTGCCGGGGCTGGTCGCTGGGGGTCTCGCTCCCATGGCCGGGGCCGGACTAAGTTGGCTGGTAGGGTGCCCAGGCCTGGGACCCTGGGGGGCCTTGGTCTTTGCTGCCGGCGGGGGAGAACTCTCGACGCTGCAAGGGCCCCTTTTGAAACGGGGGTACCTACATGGGATGAGGCACCCATTTCCCGCCGGCATGCGCTTGGTCCCCTTGGGCCCCAGGTAATCGGTTCCCCGCAGCCCCGGGCGCGAAACAACAATAAAAATTTTCTTTATGGAAACACTTACAAATCTAATGGACCTCGTTGACGACCCGGCTTGTGCATCTGACCTCCCTCTGACTACCCCTTTGGACCTTGGGTCTGGTAAGGGCAGTCAGCAGCCCTCGCCCACCCCGTCTGCTCTTCTTGCCGACACCTCCTCTCCCTCTCTTCCCCAGGCTCGTGGCGCCGCTGCCCGACCCCCGCCAGTGGCGGATGGACCTGCAGTGGATCCCCCGACCCCTGGATCCCCCCATATTCCACGTCCCGATAGGGACCCACCTGCTTTTTCGCCCTCAGGTGGGAAGCCTGCGGCCCCGGTCGCCTCCCACTCCGGTCGGGCCTCATCGCCCCCGGCCCCCTCGGCCCCTGGGGGACGTGGGACCCGACGTCGCCGTCCGCCTTTCTCGTCTCCCCGTCCCCTCGAAGTACCGGTGGTGTTTGGCCCGACGTCTTCGCTCGGCCTTAGGACGGTGGACAAGTTCCTCATCCTCCGCCCCTCCTCCTCCAAGCCCCTCCCCACTAACCATGAACGCCTCTTTCGAGCGATCCATGGGGTGATGGGGACGGCTCCATTCTGATAAGGTCGCGTTCCTCTGTCGAAACCTCCTCTCTGCTCGCTATCCCCAATGTCCTGGGCTGCGGGATTACGGTGTCCCCCCGCCTCAATCAGTGCCAGGGCACAATTTACGCTGCTCATCTTCTACCCATCCTGGTGGAAGACCTCCAGATTGACCTCGCCTCCCAGGGTGTTGTGAGGGTGTACCGCTTTCCCGACAGATCGCGATCCCCAACCGCCCCTTCTCCTCGCTTTCGACTCACTGGTGCCCCCCGTTTCGGTATTCTGGGGCTTTGGTGAGAGACGAGCGTGCGAATTCTCAGTACGACCATACGTGCCAGATCCTATGCGCTGTTTTCAGTGCAATAGGTTTGGCCACGTGAGCAGCTCCTGCCGTCAGCCGGCCCCGTTGTGTGTCCGTTGCGGCGGCCCTCCCCACCCCTTGCCCTGTACTGCTCCGCCTTCCTGCACCAACTGCCATGGACCACACCCTGCTTCATCCCGCTCTTGCCCGTCCTTCCTCTTTGAAAGGGAGGTTCGGGCCCTCTGTTCATCAGAGTTTCTCAGTGCTCGGGAGGCGCGGGACCGGTTGTGTGGCTGGGAGGCCCGGCGTGGTGCCTCGTACGCCGAGGCTCTCCGTTCCCGGACCCCGTCCTCACCAGCGGTTCCCAACGCGCCTCCACCCACCGTGTCCGCTACTCCCAGTCCATCCTCTGCCGCCCAGCGGACTCCTACCGCGGCTCCCCGTACTACCAGCGCATCCCCACGTGCTCCCTCCGCGAACGCCGATGCTTCGTCGGCAACCCCCCCTGCCCCTTCTACGCCCTCTCCACCGGCGCCTTCGGCCACCCCCATTCCGGATCGTGACCCGCCGTCACCCATGCGGGCCGCACGACGGAGGGGTAGGGGCCGCAAGCGCCGCGCCAGT
This sequence comes from Bathynomus jamesi, assembly GCA_023014485.1. Taxonomy (NCBI): domain Eukaryota; kingdom Metazoa; phylum Arthropoda; class Malacostraca; order Isopoda; family Cirolanidae; genus Bathynomus; species Bathynomus jamesi. The sequence continues at coordinate 192,475 of JAJOZX010001047.1, forward strand.
GGTGACCCCGAAAGGTTCGAAGCCATAAGCCTCGCATCACCTTCCTCTCCCAAACACAAACGCCCCCTTCGCCCTACCGCCCCGGTGTCCTCACCGTCCCCACTGCGCAACCGTTATGCACGCTCCCCCCTGGGGTCCCCGACGGCCCTCGTGGTGGGGGCTGAGATACACCCCTCTCCGGCCCGGTCGATGGACCCACTGGAGGGGGAACTCGCACGCCTGGTCGGTGTGGGTGGGACGTGCACGCCCCCGCGCTTGACCCGCCCCATCTCTCTCCTCGACCTGCCAATGCCTCTGGGTGAGGTATTATTTTCCACTCCCCCTCGTAGTCCTGCCTCCCCCGCACCTCCGGTGAAGGGAGGGGCATTCTGGATACCTCTCACATCCCCTTCTCTGCATCGCTCTTCCCCGGACGTCCGGGAGACTCCTCTTCTGGAGGACTTGCCGGCGTCTGGTTCCACATCGCCCCCTCGTCGGGGTGACCCTTGCCTTCGCCCTCGTTCGGCGTCCCTCGCTGAACTCCGGGGCTTTCCGATTCCCTCTTTAATCTCGGGCCGCCCGATCGGCCCACCCACCCCATAACCATCCTTTACGCTGACTTTCCTACCCCTCCCTATACCTCGCTCCTGCAGTGGAACATCCGCGGGCTCCTGGTAGGCCTCGAGAGTCTCTCCTCTCTCCTGGCCTCCAGGTGTCCGGCGTGTTTCTGCCTTCAGGAGACGATTCTGGGATCCCGTTCCCTCCCTCGAGTGTCCGGTTACTGCGGGCTCCCTTCCCCGCCTCTCGATGGGGCGGGGAGGGGGGGCGCCGTGGTCTTCGTGCACCGCTCCGTCCCTTTCCGCCCCCTCCCGCTCCGTACAGTCCTGCAAGCTGTGGCCGTGCGCCTTGGGGCGCCAGCTCACGGTCTGCTCTCTTTACCTCTCCCCTAATGTACGCCCTCCACCCGATTCTCTCCGTGACCTAATTCTTCAGCTTCCCCGCCCTTTCCTGATTCTCGGGGACTTCAACAGTCGGGACCCGGCCTGGGGGGACGTTTGCTTCACCTTTCTCTCTGGGACCCTTCTCTCCCTTATGGACGAGCTGGAGTTCACCTTTCTGAACGATGGCTCCCCAACCTGCCTTCACTCGGCCCACGACAGTTTCACCTGTATCGACCTTTCCCGGTTTCCCTCGAAATCGTGACTGAGTTCACCTGGGAGGTCCTGCCGGATTCTTGGCAGTGACCATTTCCCAGTGTGTCTTACCCCGACCCGTCTCCTCCCCCCCACCTCTGTCCGCCCGAGCAGACTGGGCCTCATACGCGAGGGGCACAGCGATCTCGCCATCAATTCCTGCCTTTCCCTCCGTCAGTGAGGCCCTCGCCTTCCTCGAGAGTAAGATCCTCTCGGCTGCCGCCAGTTGCATCCCCCGTACTCTGGCTCCCCCAGGCCGCGAAGCGTCCCATGGTGGACCCCAGAGTGCTCCCATGCCGTTCAGGAGCGGCGCCGTGCCGGCCGCCGCTTCTACCGGACCCGCAAGCTGGAGCACAAGATAGAGTTTCAGCGCCTGAAGGCAGTGGCCCGTCGGGTCCTGAAACTGGCCCGGCGTACCTCCTGGCGGAGTTACGTGTCCAGGATCTCCTCCTCGACTGCCCCCTCGACTGTTTGGCGCAAGGTGCGTAGCTTTGAGGGGACCCGTGTCCCCCCTCGACCCCCGGTGCTTCGGGTCGGGGACGACGAGTTCGTCTCCGATCTGGAGGCGTCGCGAACGCACTCGCGGCGCACTTCGCAGCCATCTCCAGTTCCGATTCCCGCCGCGACCCACCGGATTTTCCACCTCATAGGGATGACCCCTATAATCACCTCTTCCGCATGACAGAGCTTCGGGAGGCCCTCCGCCCCCGACGCTCCTCCGCACCCGGCCCCGATAATATCCCCTATGACTTGTTACGGCACCTCCACCCCTCTGCTCTCAGCTTTGTACTGGACCTCTATAACCGGATTTGGTTGGAGGGTTCATTCCCGGACCGGTGGCGTGAGTCCATCGTCGTCCCCATCCCGAAGCCCGATAAAGACCCCTCACTCCCGTCGAACTATCGCCCCATTTCCCTGACATGCTGCGCCTGCAAGGTTATGGAGGCGATGGTCGCCTCGCGGCTGTCCCTTACTCTGGAGGCGAGTGACCAATACCCTGCTACCCAGGCTGGTTTCCGGCGCTTCCGGTCTACCACCGACCCCCTCCTCCTCCTTAGCCACGACGTGCAGGAGGCTTTCTCCCGGCGTCACTTTGTACTCGCCATCTTTTTCGACCTCCAGAAGGCCTACGATACTACTCGGCGGAGCGCGGTCTTTGACTGCTTACGCTCCCTGGGTTTCGTAGGCTTTCTCCCCTCCTTTATTTATAACTTCTTGTCCGCCCGTTCTTTCCACGTCCGCATCGGTTCTACCCTCTCTGACCGCTTTCCGTTGGAGGAGGGTGTCCCTCAGGGTAGTGTCCTTAGCGTCCTGTGTTTCTCACTAGTGATGAACACAGTCGCTACGGTCCTGCCTACTTCCGTTCGTAGCTCCCTCTATGCCGATGACCTGGCTATCTATTGCTCTGGCCGCCTCCCGTCTTTGGCTGAACGTCGACTCCAGCTAGCCATCAACGCGGTGGTTCGCTGGGCGTCCTCGGTTGGCTATGCTTTCTCACCCTCTAAGTCTTCCAGTATGCTTTTCCGTCCTCGGCGCCTCCGTCTGTCGCATACCTTCGCCCCTACCCTTGCCGGCACTCCTCTTCCCCTCGTCCCATCCATTCGATTCCTGGGTATGACCCTCGACGAATTTTTCGGTTGGGTTCCACACCTTAGGCGGTTGCGGCAATCATCTCGCTGCACTCTCTCCCTTTTGAGTCACCTGTCCCACATGACCTGGGGGGCGGACAGGCGTACTCTGCTGCGCCTGTACACCTCCCTGGTGCAATCCCGCATCGACTACGGCTGTGTGGTCTACAGCTCCGCCTCCTCTCCGGCACTCCGTATGCTGGATCCTCTTCTCCACCGTGGCCTTCGCCTGGCGTCGGGTGCCTTCCGCTCGTCCCTTGTCGCTAGTCTTCAGGTGGACTGTGGACACCCCCCCCCTGCCCCTTCGCCGGGGCCTTCTCATGGCGAAGTGTTACCTTCGCATCTGCCACCTCCTGAGGTCCCTACTCTTCTCTGCGATCTCCCAGGCGCTACCCCGGCCTGACACGTGGCCGACATCTTTTCGTCCCTGGGGATCCCCTCACCCTCTATTCTGCCGTTCTCCTTCGACCTGTCGCCCCCCTGGCTGACCACCCCTATCTGCCGCTGCCAGGCGCTCCGTGGCCTGCGTAAGGAGTCTCCTCCTACCATCCTCCGGTCTTCTTTTCTGGCCCATCTTCCCGTACACTCGGACGATGTTCCCGTCTACACCGACGGCTCGCGCTCCCCTGCAGGTGTCGCGGCCGCCGTCTTCTCTCCGTTGCTGTCACCTACCTCCCGGGGTATCCCCCTGCCGGTTCAGGCCTCCATCTTTTCCGCGGAGCTCTTTGCCCTTCTGGAAGCCCTCCGTCTGGTATCGGGTTTTTCGCGGTCTTCCTGTACCATCTTTTCGGACTCGCTGAGCGCCCTTCAAGCGCTCGAGCGCTATGATTCCCCGGACCCCCTCGTACGCATTATTCAACAGGAGTACCATGTCCTGCACACTGTTCACCGGATCTGGGTCACCTTCTGCTGGGTTCCTGCCCATGTTGGTGTTTCCGGTAATGAGGCGGCTGACCGCACAGCCCGGTCCGCCGCCTCGATGCCTCCCCTCCCCCGCCCGCTCCCCTTCTCTGACTATGTGCAGGTCTTTCGGTCCCTCTACGACCGCATATGGCAGCAGTCCTGGGACGATGCCCGGAAAAAACTCTGGTCCATACGCCCCCGCCTGTCATATTGGGCGTCCTCTTTCCACCGCTCCCGACACAAAGAGGTCGTCCTTGCGCGGCTTCGCATCGGCCATACGCGCCTCACGCACGGCTATCTTATGTCCCGGCAGGAGGCTCCTTGTTGCGCCTCCTGCCAGTCGCCCCTCACCATCTTTCACATCTTTGTGGAATGCCCCACCCTGTCGTCAGTACGTCGTCGCGCCTTCCCGTTCCTCTCTGATTTCCCCCTCCCCGATCGTTTACGTCTTATGCTCGCTGAGAGCCCTCTCTTCTCGCTTGACCGTCTTTTCCTTTTCCTCTCCCAATCTCGCCTCCTCTCTGAGCTTTAGGTGACTTCTCACCCATCGTCCGCAGTCCTCCCACTTCTAGTGCCTTTCCCCCGTCTCCATTTCTCTTTCTCATATTCTGCTTCGCCATGATATCCGCTAGCGTATAGCGGGAAATGGCGGTAAACGCCCCAATACAAAAAAAAATAAAAATAAGTTACTCAGTAAGGCAAAAAGCGAAAGAAAATGTACTTGTGCTATTATTAATATAGAACAAATCTTTTCCCTAAATTTCATTTATTAGATAATTGGCATTGGTATCAGCAAAAATTTGGCATCGGTGCATCACTAGAAGTTAAAGTTCTTATATTGGCCAGCATAACCATCAAAAAAGTGAAATACTATAACAGGCTTTTGAACAAAGTTCTCCAAGAAACTGAGTAGATAACTTTTGAAACAGATGCACTACAGTAGCGTAGTATCATTGATATTACACTAAGTTTGCTATTCAAGATGTACAGTACAGTATGTTAGCATTCTTGTTTCACAATAACAGACAAATGAGTGTAAAGTAGCTTGAGAATTATTCTACAGTTGAAAGACTGAACTTCACCTTTCATTACAAAAGAAGAATTTTCTGAAAGAATGCCCCAATATAAGGAATTAATCATTGAATCATCATTCATTCTCTCTTAATTCTTGCAAGTTACTGTATAATGTTTACAGCTTGGCTACAAAATCATGTTACAATAAGTCTTAGAGGTAATCTACAAAGTTTTGAATGAATTTTTGCAAAGATTGGTTCATGGTTTCAAGATTTAATCTGTCTGTAGAGGATCACTGTTTATACACTACATTATTAACCACTGTGCCTCTCAAACATTTTTGAGATGCTCCTTGAAGGTTTCTCTTGATTGCTGCTGTTGGCAGTCTGAAGAAGTGTACAATGATTAGAGATGAGCGCTGTAAAGCAGTCTCCGTAATGAATGTGGTTTAAAGAATCCCTTTTTATTAAAGCATTAAGGTGTGCTCCATCCATCATCAGCTTTGTAATCTGATGTAAAGTGCTTACACATATAATGTGTTTTCCACTGCTCCCTACAAGAATGCATTCTTTAGGCTGTAAATGTGCACATTTTAAACATCCAATTTCAATGTTAGGGTTTTTCCCTTTGAAACTTGAAAGGCTTCTTTTAAGTTCCAGAAAATTAGTAATTTTTTAGCATGTTCTCTCTTTCCATTTATCTCATTCAACCGAGTGTGTCTTTTTTTTTCCAGGCATAAGCCTGTTCTTATCCTCAGACAACTAGAACTCCCAGACAGCAGTGGCTGCCTCTTCAAGTAAGAGTTTTACCAGCTTTGGTGTTTGGATTTACAAGAAAACCTCTCTTCTGGGAGCTGTCTAGCAGTATGACCCCTGTTGATATAATGCTCTGTATTATTCTGATACTTTATGAGATGGTGAAGACTTTGGCAAGACAGTTAGTATTCACACTTTATCACTTTGCTTCTTGGTTGCTGAATGCTTCTCTCAACTGGTAAAGCATTTATTTGCAGTCCTCCATCTCCCTTGGCTTCCTCAGCACTGGAGAAGTGTTGAACTTGGGATGGAATAATAATTTCCAGCTTTCATTTCCAGGTTCAGTTTTTCTTGCTTTTGTTGAGAAAGTTGTTGTTTCAACACTGGGAATTCTACCAAAAGATTTAAAGATTCATTCAAGGCAGAGAATTCATATTCCTGAGCAAAATAATGGTTATAGTGATCCTCTTCCATTCTAGTTTCAGAACAACAATAATTTGAGGCTGAAAGCACGCACTCCTCTACTTCTGATAAAGATGAAGCTTCATTATACCGGGTGTCCGAGAATTATCTGTACAATTTTTGTCTGTTATTAAAAGTCAACCATGAAGTGTAGAAATTCCAGTGTTGTCCCATTTACAGAGAAACTCATTAAGTTTTTTCTGATAACAAGTTTTGACAAGTTTTTTCTTTTTTGTACGCGGGTGACAGACATTGAAGATTTAAAAGCAAGAATCACAGCTGCTATTGTGCGAATTGATGTGGATATGCTGCAGCGTACATGGCAACATTTGGATTATCGATTGGATGTTTTGCGAATCACTGATGGTGCACATATCGAATGTTTGTAAAACGTTACTTTAATAAAAGAAACTTTTGAAAATACAGATTCTAAATCTTGTTTAAGAATTTTGTGTGTGTTATCAAGAATTTTATTAAAAGATGAAATTGTACAGATAATTTTTGGACACACTGGAATTTCTAAAAAACTTGTCAAAACTAGGTATCAGAAAAAACTTAATGAGATTCTCTGTAAAATGGGACAACACTGGAATTTCTACACTTCATGGTTGACTTTTAATAACAGCCAAAACTTGTACAGATAATTCTCGGACACCCTGTATTAAGGTCTTTTGGTTGGTTGCTTTTCTTTACTGCACTCGCAGTCTCTCTCCGTTTATGAAGCTGAAACTTAAGGTTTAGTAAAGTTTCTTTATCATTGTTTCTGATCCTTCCTGAATAAAGTTTAAAGGGATCACAACATACTTTGTAGCTAATCCATTTGATGCAATTTTGGAATATCAGAAGGTCCTTCTTCACTAGAGGTAACCATGATTAAGTAAACACTTGTCAGTTTCCTGAAAAGCAATTAGGACCTAATGCTTAAGCTGTCAAACTTGTACAAAAATTTTCTATACTATGAAAATAGGATATTTTCCTTGAAATAAAGAAATAAGATGTTACTATGGATTGAATTGCGCAATTTTATCAAATAAATGTAACTAGGTTAAGACTTTAAAGAGCAAAAACTAAGGCAAAGTTACAAATCTTAGTAGCAACTGCCTATGGGTAAGGTGTCATCATTTATTGTACGGTACCTTACTTCACCTTAGCTTCATTACTTGTGCGCAGAAATGAACATAGAAAGACATTTTTGAAGTACAAATTGACTTTTCAAAAATATAAACTACAAACTCTCTCAAGTCCAATTGAAAATTTGAGCAGAAACATTCATTGCTATCAGTAACCCTTAATGTGTAGGCTAGTACCCTGATGTACATTAATTTGTATTGAAAAAGTGAGTAAGTTTCAAATTAACAATTTTTTATAGATTTGAGCAAGTGATACTTGTTTAATTGTTACATTTTTCAACTTGTATGCTGTATTTTGCATTCGTTTTCTAATCTTTCATACCCTATAGTATAGCTAATCATTATTCTCAAGTAGGTTATGTCTGATGGTGGATGAATCTCCATTACTTTACATTGGCATGCATGAAGAACTACATCAGTAACAGGTGGCTAAGTTTTATAGGAAATTAAATTCTAGTTGATGATGGCTTTCATTATTTTAACATATCTTACAGTACTTATGCTATACCACAAATTGGACTATTGATACATAAACCATTATTTTTAGTTATTATAGTCAGTTGGTAGGTGAATATAGGCCTATAATATGGTACCTTGATACATATAATCAAAGTACCAAGTTCCTGCATCAGCTGAGTTAGATTTGAAATTTTAATTTCAATTTACAATAAAATTTTTATCTTTGTTTAGAATAACTGTCTTGTTAAGAGGTTTGTATGAAGCCTAAGGCAGTTGAAAATGAATGTCTTTTAACCCCTTTGAACAGTGTTTATTTTGCGCATAACCCAACTTAACCATACAAGTATTTACAAAACACTGAAGGAGTTAATATTACTAAAATCTGTAAACCTTAAATATGAAGATATTTCTTCATAAGTACAGGAATACCTCGAAATTCTCATTAATTGGTTCTGGAATAACGCAACAAAATAAGAAATGATGAAATTTGAGGTAGATTATAACGTTTCAATGCGAAAACATTTTACTGTGTTATGTTATTAAACAGATTAATTAATCAAATTCTACTTGTTTTTTGGCAAAATATAATAATATATTGTGTTGGTAAACAATTGAATTTTGTCAATTTCAATTGTTTTTTTTTCACAGCTTTTTAAAAAAATGACATCTGCGAATATGGATGATGGATTGCGAAACTATAGGTAGTAAAAGATTGACGACGAATCTGTGAAACGATTTTGAGGTATTCCTGTATATAGTAATGAATAAAGTCTAAATCAGTGAAGCTACTCATTGGCAGATTTTATTTGTGGATTAAATGGTTTTAAGGTTATGATTGTAGGTTTGTTCTATTTTTTAAATATTTTGAAGCCTTCCTTTGATGGAGTCTGTCATACATTCTTCACTATATTTTCTTGAGTTGAAGAAACTATGATGTAGCTGTCTAAAATACATTATCACGCTTTAAAGTATGGCTTGGCAAGGATTGAAATTAGCTTATTTAGTTTATAGGTCGTTTTATGATTTATAATAATCATATTCAATTAGGGATAGTTCTAATTACTGTACAGTACTATATAACTTGTAATTTGTTACATTTTGTTACATCGAATAGCTACTTCAGATAAATGTGTTAATAAGAAGTTGAATGTGTGTCTTAAATTCTCAGTAGGCTTAAGTAGGCCTGCATAATATTTCTATGAAAATATTTTAATTTTTTATTGTCTTAGAAATTTTTAAAATGGGAATGTCTATGCCTGTGGAAATCCCTAATTGTCATTAAACACATTGTACAGGGTGGCCCATAAGTCCTAATAGGCTATAATTAAAGCAAACATGTAAAAAGTTTACAATAAGTTTAGAAATATTTATTGATTATTCACACTGCAAAGTATAACCATCTTGACAAATATTTTCCTTTTTTTTTTTAATTACAACAAATTGGGATGTTTGGGCATTAGTTGCATCGTTAATATAGTAATTAAAATCCGTAGGACCTACTCATCACTCTCTTCCAAGTATAAAGTATGCCATTTGCTGCATGTGGCTTTGTGGCATATCATTTATCTCTACTTTTCTCTTTCAGGAATAAAGTTTGTCACTCACAAAGACCCATAATAAAATAGGAGTGAAAATGAAACACAAGAACAAAGTGCATCTGAATGATTCCCACTCTAAAGGAAGATCAAAACCAAGATCATATAATTTTAATTCCAAAAATTCTGTATTTTCATGGTTGAAGACGACCAAGCTTCCCTCTCAGAACTTAACAACAAGATTGTTTCAGAGAGAAATTCATTTATTCCCCAAACGCCATATTTATTCATATAGGCAATTTTATCAAAATATTACACCAAATTTTACTATTACAAATATTCAAAAACCTCCTTGTTTTCTTAGAAAATTTAGTCCAGATGGAAGGTAAAGTAGTTTGTGATGTTAAAATGTGTAACATACGTTTGTTATAGTTCTAATCATGAAATGGCTAATATTTGGAGTATTTACTCTGTTTAACATATTCAAAACTGCGTCTTAGCTGTTGCATTTAAGTCTGTTATATTGAAAAAAGCAATTTAGATGAAGATCTTTAGCAAATTTACCTTAAAAGTTGCCTCACATGTTTACATTGGTCATCTTTAGTTCTCTGCTGACAATTGAGAATCATAGGATGATATCCTTTAAACTTGTACTAGGTTAGGGCTTGTTGGAAATAGTGGAAAGCCTGACTAAGCTGTTAGAGTACTACTGACTTTGTAATGTTTCTATTTGCTCATAAGCTTAATGATTTTAGCATGGCATGTGGGCATTTGGTATTGACTGGGTAACTATTTTTCTCATGGAAAAAAGTGGTGCAGCAAAGTATTCTGCCATAAATGGTAATTTTAATTGCTAAATCTCTCTCACAGATATCTGATTGCATTTTCAGCGGATCAAACTTCATTAGAAATTTATGAATACAAAGGTCCAGCAGCATGTGGAGAATTGTTAAAAGGTTGTAAAGTAGGTTGGACACATTTTTGTTTTTATGAATAGCTGTGCGTGTTTGTGATGATGAGAACCTAATTAAGAACTCCTTTCCTATCTGCTGTAGTTTTAAATATATTTCTTATATTTGTAATTAGTAATGATTGTGTTTTTGTTTTTGAAATTTTGTTACTGTCACCAAAAAGAATAAAATAAAAAAAATTACCAGTTAGTATTTTTTAATGCTTTTTAGGAATTTTGTTTCTAGACTAATTTTTCTCCAAAACTGTACACTACTTTATTTCAGTTGGTGTGAAGTTAAGTGGTTTCTAAATGTTTGTTTTTCATTTCAAAACATTGGCCTATTCTTGAGTACATAATTTAGACGAAGGTGGTTAAAGGAATAGAAGGGATAAAAGAATTGTTTGAGTAAATTGGTTGGCATGCAAACATTTAATTTTTTTCATTGTTTGTTAAACCTTTCATCTTTATTTGGTTAAGGGCGAGCCTTAGCCCGAAGCCTTTTAATTTTTTCAAAGGCTATGGATGCTACCTACTGTATGTTTGATATCTAATTAGGCAAAAAATCATGCATATCATTCTGTTTTTGAATAGGTCTTAGTACTTTTTGTTTACTGACTGAAAATCAGTTTTTGTACATACTGTAATTTGTAGTCATTGTGAATTTTTTTTTTTATATTGTAGTGAAAGTGTAAGTTTAAGAATCAGATTATTTATTGCGCATTTGGAAAGCTTTTTTTTTTACATACTTCATTTGGTGAACTCACCTTAATGACCTTCTAGCGTGATTTATACAGTACCTACATTAATACTCCTACAATTCCTACTGTAGAACTTCTGTTCCTATAATTTTGGGTTAATTTGTTTCGGTGGAATTGAAAGTAAGTTTTAAACAAAAATTTTACTAAGTGAACTAACCAGGACTGGAGTACCTCTTTTAGCCCCCTCCCCTCAGGGTGTAGCTATGGGGTGGCAGAAGGGGCAGCCACACTGGGTGCCAAAGAGGGGAAGGGTGCCAAAAATTGCATTTGAAATTTTCTAATTTTTATTTTTATTTCTCAAATAAAACAAAGAAGAATAGTAGAAAAACTTATTGTGCTTCTGTTGCATTATATAGGGCACATCATAATCTCTAATTTAGATTCTTTATACAACTTATACTTTAGTACTGTAATTTAATTTATTCAGAAATGTTTTCAAATGGAATTGTGCATGTTCAGTATCGTACTGGTACCTATACGGTATTCGTCGTACATCATGTACCCTTGTTCTGGTGGTACATTATTTATATCAATTAAAATTAAATTCATCAATGATTATTTGCGGAGGGGTGGGGGGGCGCCAAATTCAGGTTCTGCCCAGGGTGCCATCAAGGCTTGCTATGGCTCTTCCCCCAGAATAATAAAAACTAATAAACTGTTGAAGAGAAATTAACTAAAATAATTTAACTATACCAACAAGAACAAAAATTTGGTGGAAATATTTTTGTCTCTCTAATCTCTGCAATAACATTGAAATTCCCATTTTATCTTTACCCTTTTCTTGTCAGATTTAGCAAAGCAAAGATGTACCTGTATACACTTTCTAATCTTTTATTATTTGTTTTGTTCAAGGTCGAAACTTGGCATATTATATATGTATGTATGTATGTATATGTTCCAGACATGGGGTCTATTACTGGGTTTCTATTACTATTATTTACTTTTGATTTCTTCTATTACTATTACTATCACTTTATTTTTCATCTATTACTATTACTTTTGTATGTTGGGTACTTCACTCATTTGAAAAGGATCTTTGTCTATTTAAATGCAATTAGAAGCAGTGTGTTAACAATATTGGTTTCAACCAAATCATTGCAATTTCGGAGACTGTACATCTTCATAAATTTTACTTTATTGAAGGAAAAATTTTCCACTATTAGTTCACATACGTGTTTATTTTAGTTTAGAGTAGATTTAGTTAAATTTTTCAGTTCTTTGTTCACTCAATATGTCCATTGCCACTGTAATAGAAAAGTAATAGACTGTTATCTGTTACTTTGCCTTCTATTACTATTACAGCCAAAAAATTGATCTATTACTATTACTTGAAAATACTGTAATAGTCTATTACTATTACCCCGTGTCTATCATCTTTACATCATTATTAGCATTATTACTACTTTATGTCAAGTATATAGTCTGAAGCTATGAGGATGATGATTAGCTGCCTCCTCTTGTGAGGACTAAAGGAGTAAAACATGGCTGATATAATTATTTCACAACCACCTCAAAAGACTCTCTTATATTTTATAGGATGAAGGTTTTCTTCAGAATGGGAAGTTGAGAACTACGATAGAAAAAAACATATTTGATACTTTCTTTAAACTAAAGCATACCGTTGTTGTCGCCTCCAATAGGGAACAGTTGAATCGGGAATGCAGTCTCTTCACGGATGATGGAAGGTATGTTTCAACTAATAGTCTTCGGGTGCTTGTCTCTCTGTTTTCAGTGTTTACCATTCAAGCAAAAAGGTTTATGTAAATTGATCCATTTTGAAACCTTTTCAAGATCAATTCGAGATCAAATGTGTCTCTCGTGTGTTGTTTTATCTCGTTAACTGCTATGAAGATCGTGTGACGGAGGGAACCTACAGCTTTATGTGGAATCAGAACCATGGGTTGCTACATCACTCAAATGCGGAGGATGGTTACCCATCACCCTACTGAACAGATCTATCGTCGCTTGACCTCGCTGGTGAAGAGATTTACATTGCTATGGTAACCATATAAATGTAAAAATATTTTAAATTGGTTTTGAAGAATTCAAAAATAAATATTATGGGTCAGTTTCATAAAGGAAACCTCATTTAAATGATACATGTTGTCTTAAATCTTGTTTTAATTTAAGTTTTTTTAGAATAATATTTTAAAATAATAATTTGGACATAAGAGTCCAAAGGCTGATTTTAAATGAAAAAAAAAATAATTTGCTTAAACCTTTGGACCTTTTTGTGACTTGGTGCCATCTGTTATGATGATTACACTTTTTAACTTCAGTGGTTTACAAGAACGTCTGCCCACACTTGAAATTAGTAACTAATAATAAAGAATTATTGAATGAGATTTTACTTCTAAAGGGAAAGTAGATAGTAACATATATATTCCTATAAACCACTGCTTTTACTGTGGTATTGCCTAACTGAACAGCACCAATATTTAGTGCTGTGTTAATTATATCTGACACTAACAAGTAGGAATAAAGGATGTCTAAATTGATCTAAAAAAGGGTAGGAGCTGCTGGTCATGTAGGAGGTAATTGGTAGAAGAGATAAGAGATGGTACTGAGTAGGAACTAAAACAACTTTTGGTTTGGAGAGAGAAAAGGGAAATAAAGTGGGAAAGTAGTAGCTAATGGGATTCGAACCCGTGCCATGTGGCTTCAGAGTCGGCGCTGCTCCTGATTACGCCATCCAGAGACCCACCACCCCTCTCCCAAAAAAAAAGTTCGTTTGAGCGAGGCCAGTATTCACGCTGTTTCACCGTGCTGCATTCAACTTCACATTTATAGAGCATTTAAGTGCGGTTTCCGCACCTTAAACTAATTCCTAAACCAAGTTATTTCCCCCACCGAAAAATTGGTAGGTGGCCATACTGGATTGCGTTTATCCGTCCGTTCGTTGTTCTTACTTTCGTGTCCGCGCCATAATTTTTGAAGTGCTCAACATAAGTTTATAAAACTTCCTACGTATATGTATTGTCACAAGATAGTGTGTCGCGAGCAAGAATCAGATCCTTGCATCAAAGGTGAAGATCACAAATACAGGCGTGCATTGAAGTCATTCCGAAATAGTTCTTATTTGTTTTTAATATTATATGTATATTTTAATTAATAATAAGTGTACTAAGAGGCGAATTTTGTTGGTTCAGGTACATCATTGTGGGTTCAGCTTCAATGCGTAACATAGCCAATCTGGACGATAACTACAGAACGAATGAGTCTGTCACTCCTAACCCTAGAAGCCCAATTGACGATTACACCTTACACATAGTAGATATTGAATTGGGTATTTTGAGAGACACGAGAACGTTTTATCACGATAAGATATTTTTGTCTCATAATCAAGGACTTTATTTATACCAGAAAACATTGGCCGTCCTCGCCGTTCAACATCAGACTATTCACATATTCGAGGTGAGTTTTACTTTAGTTAAAAATTACTTCGAGTCGTTTCAGGCGCATTTTGCTCGTTAAAATGATTTTTAATTAGAGCAACAGTTATAAAACCACTCGTTGCAGGGAGTACAAAGGAATGTTTACGATTAAGTTCTCGTTGTTACGAGTTAACGTACATTAAATTTGAGATACTTCGGATTTTGACACGAGGGAGATTTTGAATTTAACCCAAGAAAGCCAGCGTGGCCTATTACGATAAAGGTACAGTACATTTGTTTTTCTGCTGATTGGCTTTTATACTCTACACGAGTTTTTTATTATTGTTTAGTAACAGTAAATTGTTTAATTTAAGCTACAAGCTTAATTTTCATGGGTTACGTAGACCCGACATTAGTCGTTATGCGCGCGGTCCCACACTGGCTTCCTAAGGTGAAAATTTGTACCGTTAAAAGCCTTTCTAGCGAGTAAAATTTGATACGGTTCCAAGCAGGGTTGAAATGAATTTAGAACGCCATTTTTAAAGTTCCCTCTTAAATGACTTCCAAAATAAAAATTAGACCTAGACATTATATTATTACGGAAAAAGCACGTAGCTACAGCGGGTATCCTTAATCTTAAATTTCAAATTATACGCATGCCCTTAGATCAGTGTACGTACGTACGCGGGGTTGACAAAAATAACTAGACACGATGATTGCACTCGAGAAAGAAAGGCGAAGCTCATCAGTGGAATGCCAGAACGTGCGTCATCTTTACGTATTGCGAAGGGGAAGCGACAACATTCTAAATATATCGATTCAATAAATTTATATTTATTCAATTTTATTATCAAATCGGAAACGATGGGGAAAAAAAAAAAAAAAACCCGAAGGTGTCTATTTACTTTTGTCAGCCTTCTGTATGTACGCGGGACCATATGATGTCTCGCTAGTTAATAGGTCTCATCCGCATTTGTATAAGGATTTTGCGTAATGATTTTAAAGGATGGGATTAGTCACCATTATTCGGTTGGGTTTCATTAGAATACTCGGCTGACACTTAGGCCGGCCGCGCGCAGGATCGTCTCGGGACTCTCGAGTCGCGCGTGATTTTACATTGACAGAATGAGAGCCTCGCGCACTGCGGCGACCGCGACGCGATTCTGGGGAATCACGTCGCGGTCGCTGTAACCCGTTGGTTCTTAACCTGGGGGTAATTCTGCCTTTTTAGGGGTTAACAGGCTGGGGGGGGGGGGAATTTCAATATTTTGGGTATTATTAACTAAAACGATTCCTCAGATCATATTTTATCTATTTTTTGACTATTTTTCGTGATGGGGGTAATCCTAATTTCTCTGGAGAACTCTCGGGGTAACAATGATGAAAAGGTTAAGAACCACTGGCCTAACCTGACTTTTAACTTTTATTTAAAACGCCCTCCTTTCTAGTTGAAATTTAACATAACTTAAACTTAGATACTTAATTTAACCTCTGATAAGTTAACCCCTAACTATTCTCATAATAACACTGGATGACAAAAAAAACTTTCTTCTTTTTGGTTACATGAACAAAAATGGGTGGATCTTATCGGTTTTTTACCGCCGAGTTAAGAAATTATCTCAAAATTTGTCTTTCACCCACCAATACTGATTGAATCGAAAATGAAATTTGGACTAATTTATAGACGTAATAGCAATATCAAAGTAGAAAATGTATATTGAACTCGCCTAAAATGTAGCTACTGATGATTTACGCTCGTATTTCGCCTCTGGGCCATCCCTTGACAATGTCCAGCAGTAGTCAGCCAACATGTTGGGGCTTCACTTGCCCTGGTATCGCTTCTCCATCGTGGATATTTGTTGATGAAAGTGTTCCCCATGCTCATCACTAACATCGCCTAAGTTTGTTGGGAAGAAGTCGAGATGTAAGTCAAGAAAATGAATTTTCAACACGTTACACCCAATGACTTTGTAGGCCTTGAGAAGTTCTTCGAGTCACTCGTAATTTTCGGCCTTGAAATTTTTGAGGAAATTTGTGATCACTGCTTTAAATGCTCTCCAAGCTGCTGCTGCTGCTGCTGCTTCAACTTCACTTAAAGTTTCATCAAACGCGCTGTCTCTCATGATTTCTCTAATTGGCGGGTCCAAAAATATCCCTTCTTTGGTTTAGACCTCGCTGATCCTCGGAAATTTCTGTTTCAAGTAGAGAAACCCGCTGCCATTTTGATCCATAGCCTTAACAAAATTTTTATTGAACGAAGTTTAATATGTAGTGGTGGCAAAACAACTTTTTTGGGGATTAACTAGAAGTGGACTGGTGACCTTTTTATGCCCTGGAATCAACGCTTGTCGAGGTGGTCATTGGTTTTTTGAGTAATGGCTTTCCCGTGCTCGGCTGTCCTATTCACGGAGGAAACAACAGAATTTCGTATAACCCAGTTGTAAACCAAGGAGAAGTGCAATCACTTTAAAGCCTCCACAGATATGCCAAGAGTATTTATCATATTGAATATGTTTCACAAGCAGGTGCATATTGTCGTATGATTCCTTCGTATTGAACGTCATGTGCTTTGGGTAGAAAGTCTCTATGACGCTTCTGGTAAAAATATATCTTAGTGACTTTTTCTAGAAGATTCCAACCTTTCATTCTGGAAGCCAAAAAAGTTCAGATTGATCTTTTGACAATTTCAGATCACGGACAAGATCGCTCAGGTCCGCTTGAGATATTAAGTGAGGCTTTGTCGACAAGATGGTTCAAACATTGGATCAACATCGTCCGTCAGTAAACCATGTTGAGTTTCGTCGTTATACAGTATTGTACATCAATTTCATTTCCGTCATCTAAACTCCACATTTCTGGTGGCCTTGGTACTGGCAAATGTTTATTATGTAAAACAGACCTTATGGCTGATGGTAAATTTGAGTATTGTACCGTATGTTTAGATTTTGCAGTAATGCCTAGTATATTTGTTAAGCAGAAATAACAATCCGTTAAATGGTCTTTCGGCCCTCTTCATATCATCGGAACAGCAAACGGCATTTGACGAGACTCATTTAGCCAGCCTGTCAGAAGTCTTAAACACGTAATACAGCATATATGAGGTGCCCTCCTCTTGTACTGATCCCCTACCTTGCAACTAAAATAAAGTTCGTATGCTTTTTTGACGAGAGGGGTGAAATTTCGCCTTTGAGATTTAAAAGTTAACTCTCTGCACACATAACAGAAAGTTTGGATGGTTCTGTCGTGAAACAATACGAACGCACTGACACAAAAAATGATTAAGGGAAACCACGAATAAAATGCACGATGTCCATTGAGCGAAATCAAGTGAGTAACTGACAAATGAAAGTCAACGGTGACGCGCAGTAACTTATAAGCACAGAAAGAGCAATGGGCAGACCCCGCCCTCTTCCTATTCTGACTCAAATCCTAAGTAATGTAAATTCGTGTGTTACTCTAAAATTGCGGGTGATAGAAAAATTGTTTTCATTTCCGTAATCAACGTAAAAAATGACATATAGTTCAAGTAAAAATATCTCTGACAAAAACTTTGTTGACCAGTGTAATCAGTGAAGAGGACCAGGAACTGATACAACGCTGAGGCTAACTAATGCGGTTCATTGCTCCAACTGCTGTATTATTATTATTATCGGGATTCGAACCCCTGACCCCAATGTCATTACTTCGCTTATAGGGAAACTGTTATTCACTGAGCTTCGGACGCTGGTGAATTAGCCTTATATATATATATACAGCCACACACATGGGTGTCCACAAAAAAACCCCAAAATTATAGCTATAATTTTATTGCTATGGCATATTGGAAACTAATTAAATGCTCATTTTGAAGCTATGACATGGAAGTTTTATATGGCATAAGAATCTCAGCTCAGGTAAGACCTCGCTCTTCATCATATTTTGGTAACGTTTCTGGTTCACTGTTAACTGAATTCCCTCACCATCATCAAAGTAAAATGGTCCTAGGATGCCGTGCCAACTGATGCCACACCAAATGGTAACTTTCGTCTTGGATCGTGTTGTCATATCAACAATATCTTTATTGGCAGGGCGCTGTAGTCCCCAGAAACGCATATTACGGCGGTTGGTAACAGCCTGTGCCAACGTCACATGGCATTAATCAGTAAAGACGATCTTCTTCAAGGAGTCTGCGTCGTCTTCCGGCTTATTGGACATTCACTGAGCAAAAGCCACACGTTTGCCTTGCTGCTGATCAGTGAGAGGGGCCTGCACATTGATTTGGTACGGAACTGCATGAAGGTCAAAGCGCAGAATCTTCCGAGTCGATGAACTTTTGAAGCCGAGTTCGTTTGCAATGTCCCTGATTGACTTTCTTGGACTTCGAATCACAGTTTCAGGGATTTTCCTGGAATTCTCCGGCGTTCTCACAGTTTTCAGGTGTTTACTTTGTCTTCTATGGAGTGGTTGAAGTGTCCCATGAGCATTGAATTTCTTTGAGAGCTCTGATTGATTCGCGATCAGGAGCTTTGCGAACTCCACAAAGAAACTTCAAAACTTCCTCTGTACTGCAACGATACTTTTGGTCTTGTGCCACCACTCAAGCACCTTCTTTTTTGATCCATTGGAAGACGTTTCGATGCCATTACACAAAACTTCCAGATCTACCTGAAACAGGGAAAAGAGAATTAGAGCTCGAGCTGTCACATCACCCTCACATTCAGTGTTGGGGTGTTTTTTTGTGAACATTTTCATCGTAGATGATCCCTGCTCCACTAAATAATTGTTCACTAGGAACACGTGAGGGAGGACATCTAACGTATGTCCGAGCCAGTTTGCTGAAATTTTTTATTTCTTTTGATTTGACCTCCACCAAGCCAAAGCATTATCATCTTGTCCAATCGTTTTCTGTGTGATATTTCTCGATCATTTTTTGCGAGTCTCTGCTTGACTCAGTTTTGGTCTCGTCATCACTACTGAAAGCCAATAGAGCACTCATTGAGTCCATTATTGTTATTGATTTACTCATAGAAGCTGATGTCTGGCCTAAATCAATCGGTGGTTTCTTTGCCGGTGGTTCACTGGTTGTCTTCGAGTCCGATGATGTTTGAGTCTTGTCCATTTCATCACAAAGATATCCCAATTTTTTCTGAATACCTTTTGTGACGTGTGAAGTGGAAAAAATTTTGATTTGTATCTTGGATCCAAATAGGTAGCCAAAGAATACATGTCATTTGCTTCTAGGTCATCAAATCTCTCTGTTAGCTCTGCGCGCATTATCTCCTTCATTGTTTTGATCCCACGATCAGCTTCAGAATCACCACTTCGAGGTTGCAGCACATTTTTCAAGGAAACGACAAGGGGAATAACTTCAGATATGGAAGAGGTGGAACTACTAAATCTTTTTGTGATATCATCGAATGGTTCCAGCACAGCCACACGGCTTGACAAGAGAGAGAGAAGTCGACGTTAGTGAGTTGTTGCATTTTGGAGTTAGCAGCGCTATATAGCTCAGTGGTTCCTTCAACTTCAGTGTTCTCTGCATCATGTGGTAAGTGCTGTTCCATTGTGTGGCGACATCATGAATAACTGTAAGTTCAGGTTGATCTAAGCGTTTCTGAATTTTTTTTAACTCATCCTGCGCCATCGTAGAATGGTTGAAATGAGTAGCGATGGATCGAAGTTTAGCTAACAAATCACAGAGGAGATTTTTGTGAGGATAATCCACTTTTGATTATAAGTTGCAGTTTATGAACAGTGCAATCGATATTATGGACACCAGTGAGAAACAAAGCTTTTATCATGTTTGCACCCGAGTCGCGCATTACACAATGGATGGATGAATGGGCAATATCGCACTTCTGAAGCATCTGCTCAAGTATTTCTGACAAGTCTTCTCCAGTGTGGCGATCTTCAAGTGGCATTACGCTGAGCACCAAATTGATTCTTTTGAAGTCTTGATTCACTGCATGGCATGTCAAAGAGAGTGTTAAAGACACTCCAGCAGGCGTGTCTGACCATGCATCCGTTGTCAATGATACTTTCGAATCTTTGAGGCTCAAGAATTTTGAACACTTTCTTTGAAACAAAGTCATAGATATCGTTGCACACAAGATCAGTATAGAACTGACGCTGTTTCACTTTATACTGTGGAGCTGTTTCAGCCATGAGTCTCGTGAAACGTAAGTTCTCAACGTGGCTGAATGGCAAGTCATCCATTATTTCGGCTATGCGATAGTCCAGTGATTTTGATTTGGAATGATTCGCATCCCAAATTTTGACTATTTCGAAGCAACTTTCAATCGTCTGATTCTTTTCTTTCACTGCACACTTCATTTCCTGTAGGGGTGTAAGAGAGACTTTGATTCCTTTTTCTTCTTTGACTGTTCACTAGCTTCATTTTCACTAGATATCACTTCATTATATTCCTCCTCGTGCATTGAACGCAGATGGTTTTTTAAGTTAGTGGTACTCTTCCCTTTCGTGAATAGTTCTTATTACTGTACATAGACACACTTCCCTACATCGTTTGACACACTCGAGAAGTACTTCCACACACTGCACTCGTAGATCTAACACTTTACTAATGGGTTGAAGCACTTAACGTTACAAAGGTAGCGACGGAGAGCTAGCGCAACACAACCACCCTCACTCGTGTCTGAACAGATACTGAAGCTGGTGCTTTAGTTTAGTTTGTAACTTGGTAGTGAAGGTTGCCTAATTTCTAATAAAAAAAAATTGAGTGTTTATCTTTTTCTATCAACAGTAATTATACATCATCATTGCTTTATTAAATATAATTAAAATAATGCTTTTCTAGCCACCTAGCGTTGATAAATGTAAGTTGATATATATATATATATATATGCCTCTAATCAACTCTTGTTAATCATGTGCTAATCTTTTTGTTTTTCTGTCCCGCTTGTATATATTTTTGTCATCTTGCCTTCTTCCTTCATTCCCTGACGAGGTGTACTTCTGAATACACGAAAGGCCTTGGAATAATTTTTTTTTCTTGTAGGTTTGCATCATTATGTATGTATGTATGTATATATTTGTATATGTATGTATTGTACACACACACACACACACACACACTATTGCATTTACTGCAACAATATAATTTCACTCAAACCCGCAGGAAAAAAATTATAAAACAATGTTTAAAAAGGCTAATTAATTTCGGCCGGTCACCAGTGCTGGGCAGCGCAAACGAAAATTCACTTGCGCAAGCGCAAATGCGCAAACCCAAACCCATAACATGCGCAAACTTCTCGAAACTTGTGCTTGCGCAAACGCAAACTATTTATATATACAGGGTTTTCCCCCCCAAAAAAAAGGTGCGTTTTTTTTGGGACACCCTGTATAAAATTAAATTTATAGTAAATCAAATCAAAAGACTTTATTAACAGACACACGATCCATAGATATATCAATAAAGAATAGATATAAAATTACAATGTTAAATAAATAAATAATAAAAAAGAAATTACAATATTACAAAAAAAAACACTTCAAAGCTCTTCAGCACTTGACACTTCAAAGCTCTTCAGCACTTGACACTTCAAAGCTCTTCAGCACTTGACACTTCAAAGCTCTTCAGCACTTGACACTTCAAAGCTCTTCAGCACTTGACACTTCAAAGCTCCTCAGAGTCCTCCTCCAACTCCATCGTGAGCAGGTCCATGTTGCCCTTCAGGAACACAAACCTCTCAAAGTTCTCAGAGGTCAGGCTGGACCTCTTGGGCTTTATGATGTCAGACCCCTGGCTCTGAGCCATGGCTGGTCACGCTGCCGGCCGGGCTGGGGGCAGAGGTGGGGCTGGACAGAGACTGGTGTCTGAGGCTGACCATGGTTCACTAGTTATAGACAGTAGTTATGACTTATGAAGTTACTAGAGTAGTTAGTAGTTTGAACTCTGAAATAAAATTAAAATCAACTAATCAAACAAACGTTTCACTAGCGTTGTTGGTATACTGAGTGCTCACTGCTGTCTGGCAGTCACGTGTTTATGAGCTAAATCCACTATTTTTAATGTTTTTTTTTTTTTCACGTTTGCGCACAAGTTTGCGCAAGAATTGGCGCAAACGCAAATGCGCAACCGAAATCACACTTGCGCAATTTGCGTTTTGC
The DNA here is from genome assembly GCA_023014485.1 of Bathynomus jamesi. Taxonomy (NCBI): domain Eukaryota; kingdom Metazoa; phylum Arthropoda; class Malacostraca; order Isopoda; family Cirolanidae; genus Bathynomus; species Bathynomus jamesi. The sequence continues at coordinate 214,726 of JAJOZX010001047.1, forward strand.
GCAAGTGTTTGCGCAAGTGCCCAGTACTGCCGGTCACAACCAAGCCCTTTTCAAAGCCATAAACTAGTTAAAATGTCTAAAAAAGTTACAAAACTTCCGTCCCGCGGAAGAGCTGAAGTTAAAATGACTGTGTTAAGGCATAATCACGAACACAGAGAGATGGTGGCTGTCGTACGTCTAGTAGTTGGCAAAGGCAAAATATTGCCCAGATTTAAACATTCGAGATGAGAAATCTCTAAGTAAAAATCAATCCTGTACATCTGGCAGCAGGTCACGACCCGAAATTGCCGTAAATAAAATATTTTAAAATGTTAAAAATAAAGCTATCCATACTGTCTGTAGGACAGCTTAATATTTGAAATGGCGTTTTCTCCTAAAAAAAAATGTCTCGTATATTTGAATCTGTTCCTGGTCCCTGACCTTCATGATAGGTTTATAATCCTGGAAGTTAAAAATATGATTATGATGTTCCCTCTGCTGAACCAAGCTACTATAAGTATTACCCGATCTCGGGTAACGTTTGTGGGACTTAATCCTTCTCTGAAAATCAATTGTCTCCCATGTATTTTAGAGGGCAGCCTCCACATGGGATTTCATAAACTACGTCAGAATTGTTGGAGGCTTTTGTAATAGGATGACGGAAATCCCATGTGGAGGTTGTCCTCAAAAATACATCGGAGAGACAATTGATTTTCAGAGAAGGATTAATTCCCACAAACGTGACCCGAGTTCGGGTAATACTTATAGTAGCTTGGTTCAGCATAGGGAACATCATAATCATATTTTTAACTTCCAGGATTATAAACCTATCATGAAGGTCAGGGACCAGGAACAGATTCAAATATACGAGGCATTTTTTTATTTTAGGAGAAGACGCCATTTCAAATATTAAGCTGTCCTACAATATGGATAGCTTTATTTTTAACATTTTAAAATATTTTATTTAGGGCAATTTCGGGTCGCGACCTGCTGCCAGATGTACAGGATTGATTTTTACTTAGAGATTTCTCATCTCGAATGTTTAAATCTGGGCAATATTTTGCCTTTGCCAACTACTAGACGTACGACAGCCACCATCTCTCTGTGTTCGTGATTATGCCTTAACACAGTCATTTCAACTTCAGCTCTTCCGCGGGACGGAAGTTTTGTAACTTTTTTAGACATTTTAACTAGTTTATGGCTTTGAAAAGGGCTTGGTTGTGACCGGCCGAAATTAATTAGCATTTTTAAACAGTTTTATAATTTTTTAACTAGTTTATGGCTTTGAAAAGGGCTTGGTTGTGACCGGCCGAAATTAATTAGCCTTTTTAAACACTGTTTTATAATTTTTTCCCTGCGGGTTTGGGTGAGATTATATATTTATATATATATATATATATATATATACCTCCATAAATTATACATTTTTTAACAATTAATTTTTAGTTGAAAATAGTGTCGGCCATAGAACGGAAGAGATCCGTTCTCTCTGGTTCCTTTGACTCCTGACTTTTGCGCCACCCTGTATATATATTCTATCGAAATAGTAATGGGTTTAATGGTTTTCCTCCTGGTTGGTCAGCCTTTGGAAGAAATGAAACATAGTTCATGATTGGATAGTTCATGATTGGATAGTTCATGATTGGATAGTTCATGATTGGATAGTTCATGATTGGATAGTTCATGATTGGATAGTTCATGATTGTATAGTTCATGATTTCTGATCCAACATAGTCTGAATACACCTTTGGGAGAGATGTACAGGCCCCGTCTCCTTAGGCGAGACCCGTAAGAAGGGTGGGGCTCGTCAAGAGTTGCCCAAAGAAATGACAAGGCATTTTAAGATACCATTCCATTATTATTCCGAAAGGGTATATATGCAATGATACCCTGTTTTAACTGAGCAAACGGGGTACGTCGTGGCCACCTCGCGAGCGAGGTCGAGCAACGGTGGGTGTGTTCAGTCAGTAGTTGAATGGGTTATCGTCCTTTTCCGTGTTCAGACGATGTAGCGATCCCTTATAGATGGTTTTGATCCCACGTAAAGCCATAGGTTCCCTCCGTCACGTGAACTTTGCGGTTACGAAGGATGTTACGTCACCTCGCCCAAACTTTATTACTTTCGCCTCAGATAACTCCCGAAGGAACATTCTTGAACGTCCGGACCATCGGTCGCGTCTGTTACGAGGACGACGACTTCCTCCTCTCTTCTTCGATTCCACCCTGCAGCAGCAGCAGCAGCAGCGGCGCGCCGCCGCCGCCGCCGCCGTACCCCCGAGTTCGGTCTCCATTTACGTCGATGGGCATAATACCATTTATTCTCTGAAACACAGGTTGGTCGCGTTTCGTGGTTATATAATACCCCGTCAGCGGAAGTGGACGCGGGTATGTCGTTTTCTTATATCGCGTCATTCTCCTCTATAGGACCGACTTTCTTCTTTGGCGGTTAGTTACTTTTAGTTCGTACTTCGACAGAATGAGAATCGTGGCTTACATTCGTACGAGTGAAACGAAAATGTAGACGAACAATCCGTTCTGACGTCGTCATCGTTATTGTCGTAAGACTAGTAATTAACGCGCGTTGTTTTGTCTACCATTGTCGAACTTGCCTTTTTCTCAGAGGTTGTATTATAATGCTAAAGAGAGAGATACGATTCATATTATTTTGACAACACAAGATAAAAAGGGGCGTTTTTTCCTATTTTAAATTTTATTTAACAATTTTACTTTTTTCTTCACTGAAATTTTATTACAAATTTTAAGTTTTACCTTTGTGAAAATATTAATATGGAATTTACGCCTCTGGCGTACGGATGTGGTGGTGGTGATGATGATCCACCGCCCGCCATTAAGGCGCGGCTAGTTCCGCATCTCCCGCGATACGGGGGGGGGGGGGAGGATTGGGCTGGGGATCCATCCTTCCCTTTTTCTCCCCGCGTAGGGCGGCACTCGCCTCGTATCGTTTCCGGGCTGTTTCTGCCTTGGCGCCTCAATTTTTAGGACGCGAGATTTTGTTAATATATGAATGAATATTTGCTTAAATTGAAAAAGAAAAGAAAAGTGATGGCTGTAGTTTTCGCTATTCGCGTTTCATACTAACCCCTCTGTACACCCATTAGTAGAATTTCCTACCGCCAAAATTGTTCGTCATTATTATTATTATCGCATCACTTTTTCTCGTATTTGCGCGATCTTCGGTATGACCCATTGATATGACGCGATCTTTTAGATTCTCAAATCGATCCATTCTCAATGAATAGAATATTTCTTTTTAAAAGGAAATATTGCCATTTATACAATGGGTGTCGTGATAAAATGATTGGATGCTCATTATAAATGAAAACTTTAAAAATGCTAATTAGGTAAGCAAATAGTAATTAGCTAATTCACCATTTGCTTAATATGCGCATCTTTTTATATTTTTTTATATTCATGAAAATAATAGTATTTTGTTTGCTTCAAAAAACGGGTAAAATGGGGTTTAAATCAATTTACAGTTAAAATCAGTTGCTCAAATCTCGAAGGAAACCCAGTGAGGTATTTTCACATTTTTTGGCCAACTTCTCCCAATACACAGACTGCACCCCATTGTCAGAAATTAAAATGACGGACAGAAACGATTGGTAGAGCTTTATATATATATATATATTATATATATATATATATATATATATATATATATATATATATATATATATATATTCAACTGCAAAGAACACGCAGTATAAATAACGTAAAGAACGACGCTTGTATAGGAGATATTCCGCGCAAGACGGCATGCGGGAGGTGCCCCCTTGGGGCATTGGTTTCTGCGAGTATGTAGAAGAATTACGGCATTTGGAAGAGTGAGGTCCATGGTGTAATGGTATCGCGTCTGACCGGCAATCGGAAGATCCCGGGTTCGATTCCCAGGTGGTTACCTCATTTTTTCATTTGTTCCGTTCTCTCTCTCTCGTCTTGCGCGGAATATCTCCTATACAAGCGTCGTTCTTTACGATATATATATATATAAAATTTTTTTTTTTTTTTTTTTAAGGGTTGTCACAATCCTCCTCAATAATTGGGCTTTCTTTTTTCTGACGATGTACATAGGGGAAATTGCTCGTTCTATTCGGAAGAATGCGAAAATAGTTACCTTTAGTAGTTAGCGTCTCGGGGAAGTTGACCAGAAGTGCACGGGCTCGCCTTCGCCTTCTTACTTCGATTAAAAGACCTCTTTCATTCGGCGCGGGGTGTAGTAAAGGAGAATCGAGCCAGTGGGCTTACTGCGGGTCTGAACTCCGCTGCGCCATCTTTTGACACTCGTCAGAGTCGTACTCTCAACGGCTGAGGCGGGTAACCTGTAACCTTGACCTGTACCTACTCTAGCCTAGCGTTAGATGCGCATCAAGTTGATAGTGGTCTCTCGCCATTTCAGATTGCTCGCATTTTTATTTCGTTATGCGAAGCAGTTGAGCGAATTTGAGGGGAAACCGAAGGCGTTGCTGGAGTTTTATCGTCTTTTCAATTATTTCGCTTACCTGCGAATGTGGAAGATGCAATTGTTAGATGAGTCGCACCTGCTAATTAAGGTGAGGTTTGTCTGTGTCTGTCTTAAAAAACACACACACACACACACACACACACACTTGTGTCGGAGCACCTTGTACAAAACCATTTACACTATGCAATTAACATACCCATTGTTTGCGAAAAATGCAAATAAATGGGTATCATTGCTTTATTTGATGGTCATCTGGAGTTGTCTCAACTTTTGGAGTCCCTTGACTTCATTTTGTGGAAAGTAACCTTGATCTCTCGTGATTTGTATAACACCGCATTCCTGGTACCAGTAAACGCCCATTGGATTGAGCATTTCCGGTTTGTAGATCGAGCTTAGGGCTCCACACCACCACCACTACCACCACCGATAGCGGCCAAAGAAAGATCAGACGATGTTCAGTAATATGGGCATCAGTATGGAAAAGGCAATAAAGCTTGTAACTATAGGCTAATGGGGCTCGAATTTGGGTCATGTGATTTCAGATTCGACACCCCTACCGATCACACCATCCAGATTTTAAATGAAACGCTTATTCCAATTATTTATTTATTTTTTATTTATTTATTTTATTATGGGATTGAACTCAGAACTGTTATTTTATTATATATAAAAAAAATTGAATATATCTAAGTAGGTATAGGCTATATCTTTTACAAGTACAAAGCGAATTGTTTCATCTTGGCCTCTTGGATATGATGAGAGATTGTAAAGAGAAATAAATATAATTTAGTAACTTAATAGAAAATAATGTTCTGTCCTTCATATTTGGCAAATTTTGTAGCTTGGATAAACTAGAAAAAATAGACTGAACTCAAAAAAAATTGAATATATCTAACTTATATAGGCCAAGATATATACCTTTCAACCTTTCAAATGTTCCGTGCGATGAGTCCTCTTTTCACGAAGGTCAAGCTTGTCGCCCCCTCCTCTCGAGTTGCCTGGTGAAATAGCGAGTTGGTTTCTTGTACTTTCCACCTCGTATAGCCAGGTGATTGTTCTGAGCCAGGCGTCTAATCTTCTTTTGAAGATGTCCACCGCAACACCACTCTTGTTCCTTAGGTCTTTGGGCAGCTAATTAAACGGTCTTGGTCCTGTCACAACAAAACTGTTGTCTTTCAGGGATAAGGATGTTCCCATTATTGTTCCCTGTCTCGCCTTTAATTTGGGAACACGACACAGTCTTCCTTTTCTACTTTCCACTGTTGTTTGGAGAGTTACGGGGTTCACAGTAAGATTAGGGACTAGTTTAGTTTTTTTCATTATTTTCCAAATGTAAATAATGGTGTATATATATATATATATATATATATATATAATATATATATATATATTATATATTATATATATATATACACATATACATATATACGTATCTCTCTCTCTCTCTCTCTCTCTCTCTCTCTCTCTCTCTCTCTCTCTCTCTCTCTCTCTCATAGTTTAAGATTAAAACCTCAGAAAACTCTGCAGGAGTTCGCTTGCTCGGTCTCTGTGAGCAAGCTAAATATAGAGCTATTTATATATTCTCCACTTTCCTGTAAAATTTCCTTGGCTACTTTTCCAGGGTCAAGGTATTTTCTTCAACCTTTTTCCGTACCTGCCTCTGGCAGGGAGGGAGCGGAGGGTGGGGAGAGCCTTCTACTTTTCTATCCAGTTTTCTACTACTGCTAGCATAGTTTGAAAGACAAAATTTTCCCTGGCACCCGTTGCCATTGGTACCTCCTCGGTATGGGCCGCAAGGCCTTTTGAGGTACTTCTTTTCCTTGTAACTCCTTGTATCTCTCTCTCTCTCTCTCTCTCTCTCTCTCTCTCTCTCTCTCTCTCTCTCTCTCTCTCTCTCTCTCTCTCTCCAGTGAATCTAGATTTAATTCGCGTAACCTTTCCCAGTAATTTAGTTCTTTGCACCCATTAATCCCTTCTAGATGTCTAATGTCTTCTTTTTTATATGGGGGTGTTAGGACAGAGCAGTATTACAATTTGGGTATAATCAGTGCTTTCAGTAGAGGAATCATATTCCTATCCCTTCGTTTAAAGGTTCTCAGCATCTGCCCAGTTACTCTCTCTGCTCTGTTTATTGCTATTTTATTTTGTGTTTCAAATTTCGCATTATCACTCATTACAACCCCTAAATCTTTTGCTTTAGAATTTCTCTGAATTTTCTGTCCATTTCAGGTATATCATTCCATGGATTTTAAGTCCTCCCCTTTTCCGTACCGTAACAGTTGAAATTTCTCGGTGTTAAACTTCATATTGTTGTCTTCCGTCCACTTGTAGATTCTGTTTATGTCCGTTTGTAGAGATCCTATATCTTCTGGGTTTCTTATTTTTTCTACTGATTTTTGTGTCATCGGCAAAGGATGTTACTGTGCTGTCTCTGGTAACGTCCTCATCTATGTCAGTTAGCATGATTATGAAGAGTAGTGGAACTAATACTGTTCCTTGTGGTACTGAGCTGAGGACCTCTGATTCTGATGAAGATATTCCTTGTACTCTAACGACTTGCCGCTGCTCATTAAGGAAATTATATATCCATTTCCCTACTTTTCCTGTTATTCCCATATATTTCAGTTTATGTATTATGAACGCTTGTTGAACGCTTTGGCAAAGTCTGTGTATATTACATCATAGTTTTCATTACTTTCCAGTGCATCAATAATGTTGTAGTGTTCCATTAGTTATGATAGGCATGATCTGCCTGACCAAAATCCATGTTGGTTATTATTGAATTTTTTCTGAGTTTCCAAAAAGTCATAGATTTTCTGTCTACCTATTCTTTCAAATATTTTAGTGAGATGAGATGTAAGCGACACTGGCCTATAGTTTTTGGCCTCAGATCGATCTCCTCCTCTATATATTGGGACTATGTTCGCGCTCTTCAGGATGCCCGGTATTTCTCCCGTGTCTAGTGATCGTCTCCATATCCAGTATAGGGGCTCAGCTATTGCATTCTTGCAGTTTTTGATCAGTGTGGCATTCCATTTGTCCGGTCCTGCCGCTGAGTGGGCTTTTAGTTTCCTTATAGCTTGTGTAATATCATCTGTCGTAAAGTCGAAGTACGTTATACTTTCCCCTCGTAGTTCTTCAAAGAACGCGTTTCTATGCATATCAGTTTGTCAGTTTTTGGGATACTGAAAGATGATTCGTACTGAGCTCTTAATATTTCAGATACAGTACTTTTGTTAGATCATCAGATAAAGAGCACACTTTGTTTTTCAAAGGTCCGATAGGCGTGTGGTTTTTCGACTTCCTTTTTGTAAAATTATAGAAGTACTTTGAGTTAACCTTTATCGCTTCTATAGCGTCGTCGTCGTCTTTTTATGTATGCTTCTCAATTAGTTCCTGTATGACGCAATTGATACTCTGCAGTTTATCATTTAATATTTTTCTGATGTTCTCTTTACAGTTACTTGATTTTGCAGTCACTCTTTTCCTCTTTCAGAACAATGACCTCTTTTGTCTCGAACCTGCTTCTCTTTCCTCTTTGTTTTATTTTTGGGACATGTCTCTCCACAATTTCCAGCGTCTTCTCCTCTAAGGTCATTAGCATCTCTTCCGTTGTCTTAGCCTCGAAGATGGTTTTCCAAATCTATTACTTCCATGCTGGATGCAACGTCTTCCCAGTTTATAGCTTTGGAGTGAAAATTAAAAATTTCGAATTTGCTTCTTTCTGTTGTTCGTGTTCTTTCCTTTCCTGATGCTTTTATATTGGTTATTTCAATAATGTTGTGATCGATATTATTATAGTTGGCGATATTTCTACGTTATCAAGTAGGTTGCTGCTGTTTGTGAATACCAAATCTAGGCAGTTGTTTTTTCTTGTTTTCTGTTATTTCTTGCGTTAACATAAATATAAATTCATCTTATATATAATTATCATATATATAATCATCATCATTCATATATAAAATACATAGTCGTCGTCTTGTTAAGCTTAATAAACTTCAGTTGACTAGAAACAAGAGAACAATTTACCGATAAATTACGTTTTCTTATTTTAACTCCTTCATGAAGTGTGCAACTGCGGGTAGTGCCATAGATCCTGTATTGCCACTAATACATGGCATAAATTAGGTCATACATAACAATTTTGTGGACTGTATTATTCATATAATCAATTATAGTCAATCACTATCATAGACAACATTGCCATTACCGTCACTCGTGAAACTTTCGTTACTGCTACTCCCGTTCATAGTATTCAGTTCAGTAGAAGTTGGAGTAGCGGACGTTGAAGGCTGAAAAAACAAATGTTTTTTGTTTTGCATTCTTATTCCCTTTCCCAAATAGGTTCGTTCAAGCGAGGCCAATATTCATGCCTTTATAAAGGCGAGGGAGTTGAAGAGGGAGCATGGATGGCGTAATCGGTAGGAGGAGCGTCGAATTTGAAACCTCGTGACCGGGTTCGAGTCCCACTACGTCCTACTTCCCACTTCATTGACTTTTTCCTAACCCTTATGCTAAATAAGGGCGGCTAATCTAATTAAAATGCATTTATATGCATCCAAAATGTATCTTGTTTTTGTTTTTTGTTTTAACGTTTTGGCTTTTAGTACGCTTCTGATGAAGTGGTGACCTTAAGAACTGCGGAACCGAATAGTCAACCATCCCTTATCGTGGTCTACAATATGGTCACTACCGACATTGTCTCCGTTTACGAGAACACTTCCACCGAATTGCTAACAATATTCGAACAACTTTCTGACTTCTTGAGGAATGCCAGACTCTCTTGCGAATCGCAGTTTACCTGCTCACCTTCTAATAACACGTGGGCGAGGTACTGTACCCGTGGTTTTACTTTTCCTTACTGGCCTAAGTAAAGTTTAGTAAATATTTGATTTACCATTGTAGTTTTTTGCGTTTTATGATATATTATTTTATAAGTTATATTTTGTTATAAATAATTATATATTACTTTATAAATTGAAGGTGATCTATTGTTCACGGTTTAGTAGGTATAAGAATTTTTAGCTGTAGGTTTGGTGAAGGGTAAATTGTATCTGAATGTTTTTATTTTTTTCTAGTTTATAGTAGAGTAAGTGAAAGCTTTTAAGTGTATTATAAAACTCGAGCTAAAACCTTGGTTGCTGAGGTTTTGCGGTTAAAATTAGGTTAAAAAAAAAAAAGGTTCTGAGGGCAAGGTTAGTTTGTCGTAAATGTCCATCTTAAATTTGCGCTACATCCGTTTATGCAGATGGTTCGAACTTCTTTGGGTCATCTGCTCTCTTTCCGACGTTTGCCGAGTGAGTTATTATCCATGCCTTCTTGTACGTATACTTTTACAGTATATCGTTCATCTTTCCCGGTAATCTTTTGTAATATATGCGGGTTCTTAAAGTGCCGTTTTGGCTGTTCATCCGTATAATCCATCTCATCCTCTAGTACAGAAAAATATTAGTGGTTTTTTCTTATTTACACTCGACATCAATTTATCATTTTCTAGTGATGTACCGGAGGGAGATATTGGCCGGAGGGCCAGTCTCCGGCCTAATAATTTTTCCTCCAGCCAGAGACTACAGCTTAATGCCAAACTCTGAACTTTACATTTATATTCATATATATATATATATATATATATATATTATATATATATTATATATATTATATATATATATAAAGTAGCTAAATAGGGGCCTAACTCATAAGTATTGTTTTATATCTTTTCTGTATGCAATAGTAATAGCTATAATTTCGTGTATTAGAAATCAACATTTTTTTTTAATATCTGAAATTATATAAAAGTATTTTTTAAAAAGTATAATATGCAATTATACAACATCTTAACTTCACAATAGTAGCATGGCTAAAATTACATCAGTAAATAGCAGTATGATAACCTCAGCGGATGATAATGTATGGTAGTGCCTTTAGGTGTAGATTAAAGTTTATCAAAGTTACTCCTGCAAAGAAAGAAATAAATTTTCTTTCCTTTAGCCGGAGGGCCGGAGTTTAAAGCAAGCTCCGACCGGAGCCGGAGGTCTCCTAAAAGGCCGGAACTCCTGCCCGGCCGGGCAGCTAAAACTGCCATCCAACTACTTCGACTACATCCTAGCTTTCCCATTTCGGAGTATATTCCAGTTGTTCGCTTGGAAGATATAACGCTTCATTCAATAAAGTTTAACAATATGAGGTGGCATCGGCACATCTCCGAATCAAGCTCGCACGTACCACCCATGGGTATCTTATATCGGATGACCCTCTACCCTTTTGAGCTCCCGGTAGCTCAGTGGTTACAATGCCGGACTCTGGGAGGTGAAGCTCCGTGTTCGCTCCCAACTGCTGACACCGGCTTGGATTGAGCTGACCACTCACCCTGTCAATGCTCGGTCTCGGGTGAACCTAGATATATACAACGTATAAATTACTAATATATTTCCATTGAAAGTGCTCACTACTACACGCTTAAAAGGCCTTGCTTAGCGTTTTGAAGGGTGTACCAATATACCTTTAAACGAGAAGTAGTATGTTTATACTTTTGAATTGAATAACTTTTGATAAAATAAATAAATATAATTTTACAATCATTTATTTATTTATTTTTAACATAATTGTGAAATTGGATTATTTATTTTATTTAATTTGGTTCTTAAGCTTTCGGCTTTACTGGGCTCTTAATTAAAAATAAAACTTATTTATTATTATTATTATATAAATCATGAATAAGAGTTATTAGAGTATGTATTAATCTTGTTATTATTATTATAGATATAAAACAAATACAAAGTCATTATTTGAAGGTAGTATACCAGTACTATACAAAGAAATCAATATTAGACACGAGAGATGAACAGTAACGAGTAAAGTACATTTAATCCTAAATTCGACACGAGAAGTGAATAAGTAATAGAGTAATGTACGTGTAATCCTAAGTTTTTATTAGTATTCCATTATTAATAGAGATTTGAACACTATGCAAGGATAGCCCAGGCTTTAAAGGCCCAACATAGTCCTTTCGTTTGTCGAAGTCGTGAGCCTTCTCTTGAGAGAAGAGCTCTTAAATTATTGTAGTCATTGGAAAAAGTACTCCATGGCAGTGTTTTCTATAGAGTAAAAGTTTGAGATACGAAAGACTTTTTATATGCAGAAGTTGTGAATTGTGAACGCTGTACGACAAAGACGCGCACTTCCAGTAACCCTCCTACGCCGAGAGTAGGTTCGAAGAGTTGGTACAGTTGAGTGAAGCTCGTCGTAGTATTGACCATACAAGTATCTACAAAAGAAGAAGAAAAGGAAGGAATATCTCCGAGTAATTTAAACTGTAAACTTGTTACTGATTTTACTATTGTTAACTGATTTTCATAGCTCGTTTTTGAAGAGTGTAAAGTTGCTAGAGTAATCTCTCCACACCCTTCCAAAGATGAGACCAGTACCCCAGTACTGTACCCAAGAGCGAACGTGACTTTTATAATTGATGACCAACTGCTTATCGGTAAATTAGTGCCTGGCTCGAAGTACAGTAGTTTGTTGGCTTGGAAGCGCGTTTGAATTTTGATTAACGAAGTTGAGAGGGTTCGGATCCCACGTAAAGCTGTAGGTCCCCTCCGTCATACGCGAAGTAGGTTAAATAATCTCATCATAACATTGACGTATAAAATTCCTGAGAGATTCGATATGAGAACGAGACCTTAACTCTCATTGCTCAGAAAGGAAGAATGGTTGTAAAAAAATAACAGCCAGAAAGCTCATTTCTCGATGATGTCGGGGTGAGTATGTCCCAAGGGTCACCTTTAGCCCGGTCATTAACAAAGTAAGCGGCTAACTCCATCTAACCCAGGAGCCAGAATGCGGGAGTGAGCCAGCGTCTCACTGCTCAGAGTCCACCATCATAATGACTGAGCTACCGGTTCCATGACAAACATGCATGACACTGGTCGGGAGAGAAACGTGCGCACTCCTGACATGGAAGAAATCCTACGGCGATTTGAGGACAATCCAAGCGCAAGCACGCGAGGTGTTGCACGTATCCTCGTGTGAACCACGACCTGGTCTGGAGTGTTGCACGAGCAGCAGTTACATCCGTTTTCATCGTCAAGAGTCCAGGCATTACAAACCCGTGTAGCATGTGAATTTGCGTGCGCCCACACGTGAGAATTGTGCATGTTAAACACACCCTCACGTGTGAAACAGGCACATAAGCCGGAAAATTAGGCTGCACCGCTGTCTGCTGCAGAAACCAGCGTGCGAATTCCACACGAAGAGGGTAATCCCGAGGTTGTTAATGCCTGGACTCTCTGACGATGAAACGGATGTAACTGCTGCTCGTGCAACACTCTCCAGACCAGGTCGTGGTTCACACCGAGGATACGTGCAACACCTCGCGTGTTTGTGTTTGGATTGTCCTCAAATCGCCGTAGGATTTCTTCTTCCATGTCAGGAGTGCGCACGTTTCTCTCCCGACCAGTGTCATGCATGTTTGCATGGAATGTTCCAGTTTCTTGCAGTCGCCGATGCAAATGCGCAAACGTTTGGTGGTTTGGCACACATCCTGTTTGGGAAGCGCTGTCGGTACAACCTCACAGCAGCTCTTCCGTTTCCATTGGCAGCCCCATACACCATATGCATGTCAGCCATCTCAGCAGTCGTGAAGCGCTCCATGTTACGCGTACTATGTCCGATTTAAGAATGCCCGCGGCAAGCGCGAGTCTAGCCCACTTCACCTTTTAGCCAATTGCAGCGGCGCCCTCCTCGGCGCCGAATGGTGACGTCAGCGGACATACACTTATAGACGAAAAGGGTTTGTCTTGGTGTTGCCTATCCCCCATTACAATTTGTACAGAAAGTTTTCAAACACCCCTGTGTGTGTATATATATATATATATATATATTATATATATATATATATATATATAATATATATATATATATATATATATATATAACGGGTGAACCAAACGTAGGTGGACAGTAGGTTGAATAGGGTTTGTGTTATATTATATTATAACTATGGTGTTCATTATAACTATGGTGTTTGTGTTATATTATATTAAATATTATAACTAAATTTATTTAAATGTAATCTTTTTTCTTTTCAGATAGTTCAGAGAACCCATAATGGCAAATAATCTAAATACTGATGCCAGAAAATGGGTGTTAAAAGAGTATTGGAAATCTCAAAATACTGAAACTGTTAGAACAAAATGGGTTGAAACATTTGGTACTCAAGCCCCAAAGAGACAAACCATTTACCGCATTCGTGACAAATTTGATGCCACTGGCTCAATTCTTAATGCCCCAAGAACTGGTCGACCCAAAACAGTTTGCACAGAGGACAATAAGCAACTTGTTGCCGAAGCATTTGTTCACAGTCCCAAAAAGTCCACCAGAAGAGCCTCAGCAGAACTGGACATTTCACAAACCTCTATTACACGAATTCTGAAATCTATTGGGTTGAAAGCTTATCGTCCACGGCTAATTCATGGCTTATTGGAGGATGACCCAGACAGGCGGCTGCAATTTAGTGAGATCATGCTGAACGAAATTGAAGGAAATCCAATAATTTTAGACAACATTGTGTGGACCGATGAGGCTTCTTTCAAATTATCAGGTCATGTTAACCGACATAATTGTGTTTACTGGTATAGTGAGAACATGCATTTAACATTAGAGCAGCAACTAAACCAGCCTGGTGTCACTGTTTGGGGTGGTATTTCAAGTTCTGGTGTTTTAGGACCAATTTTTGTTGATGGAACAGTCACAGGTGATAAGTATCTCGAAATTCTAATGAATGAAGTTGTTCCACACTTACAACAACAGCCTAATTCACATGACCTCTATTTCCAACAAGATGGGGCCCCTCCACATTATTCAAGAGCAGTCCGTGAGTATCTTGATGAAACATTTCCCGAGAAATGGATCGGCCGAAGAGGTCCAATTGAATGGCCTGCACGTTCACCTGACTTTACCCCAATGGATTTTTTCTTTTGGGGAGTACTCAAGGACAAAGTTTATAGTCGAAAACCACGAAGTGTTGGTGATTTGAAAAATTACATCAGAGATGCATTTCAAGAAATTAATGCACAAAGAAACTTGTGCAAAAATGTTTGTCGAAGTGTGAAAGGTAGACTTCAAAGCTGTGTAAATTGTGATGGACACCAATTTGAGCACCTGCGTTGATAAAATTTTCAGTGCTTTTGTATTGTATTGGTATAAGTTAATTTTTGTTTTTATTTTGTATTATAGTATACCAAAAAATTAAATATAATTGTATATGTATTCTCAAAATAAACATTATCATTTACTGTCCACCTACTCAAAATAAACGTTATCATTTACTGTCCACCTACTTTTGGTTCACTCGATATATATATCTATATAATTTTTTTTTTTTTTTTTTTTTTTTTTTTTCCATCCAGATTTACCGCCGATTCGTACCTAAAGAGACGGTACATATCTCGGCGAGGCAGTGAGTGGGTGATGTCACTGTGCTAGGGGCGGTAGACTAGGGGAATGAGTAAGGGTCAGTCGATGGATAATGGGTAGGAGGGGTACGGTTTCAGATACGATGGAGCAGGTGGGAGTGAGTAAGGAAGAGGAGAACGGCTTCCGCTGAAAAGTGGGGGCCGTCGGCGAGTATAGATCGTAGGCAGTTGGGTATGGGGTTTTCGGCCGAGAGAGGGAAACACCTGCGACGGAGAGCGGCCAACTTTGAGCATTCCACCAGAAGGTGTAAGACAGTGATAGGGGTATGGCAGGTAGAGCAAAGCGGGGCTGGCGATTTCGCCATAAGGTGTCCGTGGGTGATGCGGGTGTGACCTATGCGGAGACGGGCTAGGATTACTTCTTTATGGCGGGACGGTGGAATGAAGAAGCCCAGTGTCCTATTTGCGGTTTGATCGTGTGGAGTTTATTTTGTGTGGCCTGGTCCCATTCCCGCTGCCATATGGAGCGGAAGTGGGAGCGGAAAGCCGGGAAGAAGTCGGAGAAGGGGAGGGGTCGGGAGGAGGCCGGCAGCAAGCAGGCCGTCTTTGCTGTGCGGTCCGCCGCCTCGTTACCCTGGATGCCGACATGAGCCGGGACCCAACAGAGTGCGATTGCCTTATGTTGGAAGACCGTTAAAAAGTGGAAGGTCTGCTGGATGGTACAGACGAGCGGGTGAGGGGAGTTAAATCTTTCTAGGGAGAGAAGTGCACTTTGGGAATCCGAATAAATGACAAAAGAGCTGGCAGAGTGGGTGCGCACAATATCGAGGGCTTCCGTTATGGCGAAAAGTTCCGCCGAAAAAACGGAGGCCTCGCGGGGCAGGCCGACGCTCCGGGAGAGCGGCTGGGACAGAATCACCGCTGAGGAGGCCACACCAGCTTCCGAGCGGGAACCATCCGTGTAAATGGCGATTGCGTCCGGGTGTTGGGTTGCGTGTTCGCGGAAAAGTGACCTGTATATCATGGCGCTCGTGGTAGTCTTCGGTAGGGAACACAGATCTTTGCAGAACTTGATAGGGGTTAGGATCCAGGGGGGGTAGATGCTGAATGAAATGGGGATAACTGAGGGGGCGGGCATGTTGAAAAGATCAAGGAAAGAGCGGACCGCTTCAGTGAAGTGCCAGCTCCGTCCCTGAGGTGGTAGTTCTAAAACCGCCGTGCCCAGAAGCGAAGAAGGTAGCCTCTGTGCACGGAGGTATGTCCGCATGAGGATTAGACCCCGTCGGAGGCGAGAGGGAGATGATCACATTCCACATAGAGGCTGGAGGCTGGGGAGGAGCGGAAAGCACCGGTGGCGAGGCGGAGGCCTCTATTAAGTACCGGGTCCAGGATACGGAGGCGGGCGTTGGAGGCTGAACCATAAACTGCGCTACCATAGTCCAGCTTCGACTGTACTATGGAAGTATAAAGGCGAAGAAGAGAGCGTCGATCTGCACCCCATGTGGTGTGAGAGAGAGGATCCAGGAGAGCGAGGGGGCGTCGAAGGGATTGCTTTAAGTGCTTGAGATGGGGAACCCAATTGAGCCGTCGGTCAGGGTCATGCCCAGAAAACGCGTGGAGGGTACCACCTCAAGAGGACTGCCGTATAGTGTAACAGAGGGTAGAGGAAGGGTTGTGGGTCTTCTTCTACTGAAGACCATACACTTGGACTTAGGGATGGAGAGGCGGAAACCCACCGACGTCGCCCACCTCTCCACCCGGTAGATGGCGAGCTGCATTTGCCGCTGAACGACAGACGGTTCTCGCCCTGCGAAGTAGATTGCAAGGTCATCCGCGTAGATGGAAGAGCGGATTGTGGGTGGAAGGCATTGTGAGACCGTGTTCATCACGACAGAGAAGCAGAGAACACTGAGGATGCTTCCCTGTGGGACCCCGTCCTCCTGCACAAAGGTGTCAGAGAGGACTGAGCCCACCCGGACTTTAAAGGTCCGAGAAGTAAGGAAGCCCCTGATGAAGGTAGGCATGGCTCCGACAAGGCCCAGATGTCGGAGCTGACCGAGGATCATTGCTCGACGGGTGGTGTCATAGGCCTTCTGGATGTCGAAGAAAACTGACAGTACGAACTGTCTATTGTCGAAGGCATCCTGTATGTCTCGGCTGAGAAGCAGGAGGGGATCAGTGGTGGAGCGGAATTGTCTAAAGCCGGACTGGGTAGACGGGAAGGAATTGGTACGTTCAAGGACGAACGATAATGCGTAGCGGCCATTTTTTCGAGGATCTTGCAGGCACAACATGTCAGGGCGATTGGTCTGTAGTTTGTGGGGTCCAGGGATCTTTGCCGGGCTTGGGGATAGGGATGACGTGGGCCTCCTTCCACCTAAAGGGGAAGGCACCCTCTATCCATATGCGATTGTATAGTCTAGCAGGAAAATTGTAAGGTAGAGTGGAGGTGTTGGATCATGCCGTACGGAATACCGTCCGGGCCGGGCAAGGGGATCGTCGAGAGGCCAGTGCCGTCTGTAGTTCACGCATGGTAAACAATCGGTTGTAGGTGCTGTCTATGGACGGTGGGGAGGGGCTATCGTCAGGGGCGGGTACGGGATTGGCTGCAGAGGAAGAAACGGCGGCGAAGGTAGAAGCAAGGTGGTCTGCCACCGACTTGGGCTCACATAGGAGTCCGTGTTTGTCCGGAGGACCGGGGGTCGGGAGGGGACATGTCGCCTCTCGACGCCCCGCACCTTCTTCCAGATGGTAGCCGAAGGTGTGTTGCGGTAATGCCGGACACAAAGGCACGCCAAGAGGCTCGGCGCGCTGTCTTCATTGTGCGGCGGGCGATGGCCCTGACCCGCTGCATCTCCGTGCGATGGATGGGGAGTCGCGTCCGGTAAAAGCGCCGAGTTGCCTTCTTCTTGGCGCGCACGGCCTCCGCGCACTCCGGGGTCCACCAAGGAACCCGTCGGGCGGGGGTAGGCGGAGGATTGTGGTACGCTTGTGCTTGCGGCCGTTAGAACGACGGACTCGAAGTATGCGACGCACTCGTCGATGGATGGGAAGTGGGCAGTTGTAAGGGTGGTATATGTGTTGTCGCGGAAAGCGGGCCCAATTCGCGTTGGTGGTAACCCACCTTACCGGTACCCGTACGGTCTGGTCGGGTCGATTGAGGGTGAGTAGAATGGGGAGATGGTCACTGCCATAGTCCTCTCGGAGGACTTGCCACGTGAAGTCTAGGAGGGCATCAGTTGATACGAGGGACAGGTCTATACAGGATGGAGTGCAGGTGGTGGCATGGTAGAATGTAGGAGAGCCATCGTTGAGGCACTCGAAGGAGAGCTCGGTCATGACGGATATCAGGGTTGGGGCCATATAAGTGGAGTGTGTGTCGCCCCACAAGGGGTGACGACTATTGAAATCGCCCAGTAGTAGGAAGGGCCTGGGGAGTTGTTCCACGACTTCCACCAGGTCGTCGCGGGAGACTTGAGCGTGGGGGGGAAGGTAGATTGAACCAATGGTGTACTGTCTATCCAGGGAGAGCCGGACGGCAGTCACCTGTAGCGGGGACCGGATGGAGAGATTGTAGAAGGGGACTGCGTGGTGGACGAGGATGGCAGCTCCCCTTCGAGTGCAGGTAGGAGGCGGGGTGGCGACGCAGAAATAACCAGTGGGGCAGGGCATGGACCTGGTCCCCAGGATTAGCTCCTGGAGACAGACACACACCGGACGGGAAGTGGCAATCAAGGAGTTAAGGCCTTCATAGTTTGCAAAGATTCCTCGACAGTTCCAGTGGACTATCGTGGTTTTCGGGGGATCCATTAGTTGATGAAGGGGGATGGGTAAAGGTAGGCGCTAGGGTTGGAGTGTGAAGGGGATCTGGAGTTCGCGAAACTGAAGGCTGGGTCGGGAGCATGGCTGGCTATCTACCGTTCACCAGGGAAGGAATCGGTCGGCCTGTCGAACCCTGCGGAGGTTGCGGGGTCGAGTCGGCCGAGCGAGACCGGAGGCGTGGATCACGGCAGGCAGAGGAACATCGTGGGCTGAGCGGGTCGAAGTGCCTTGTCGGGCTTCTATAGTCGGGCCAGGGGGGGGCAGGTTAACCCCAAAAGGGTCTACCCCGCCTGTCCGGGGTCTCACGGCGGACCCTAGGTGGTGACAGGGGGTACCAAAAAGACCGGGCGGGTGGGAGGGAGGGCGTACTCAGGGTAGCTGATAAGGGGGGGTCGGGGATGTTGGGGGGGTAGGTACGATGGGGGTGGAAGGAGGTGAACCAGAGTGGTCTCGTGGAGGGGTGGAGAAAATGGCACCAGAGGCAAGGGCAGATCCAGGAGACTCATGGGCGTGGGCGCAGCCGAGCTTCCCTCGGTCACACCGTGCAGCGCGCCAGAGCCGCATCCACTGGATCCACTGGGCTGGGTCTCGTCGTACAGGGCGGGTCGTGGATTTCGGCCACTATTGTCAGAGTCTGTAGGGGTAGAACGGTGGGACTCTACGATGGGGAGAGATGGACATAGTGGGCGTGGTGGGCGGTGTAAGGGTCCGAGCCGTCTTCTTGGTCTTAGGGGAAGAGGGAGAGAGACGTTGGGAGGCCGGAGGGTCTGGTGACACGCTCCGGCGTCTCCGCCTCGACGGCTTGCTCCGGGCGGCAGGTTCGGGCGTGTGCAGGGAGTACTGGGAAGGCAGGGTTTGAGGTGGCTGGGACCTGGAAACCCTGGTCCCAGACTCCTGGGGATTCGTGGCAGGTGAGGTGCGGGAAGAAGAGGAACGGTGGGGGGACAGGGGACCGTCGGGTCCTGCGAGGATTTGCTATGTGGGGAACAGGAAGCAGTGGCTGGGGGGGGTTTCGGCGGCAGCCAGGGCGGCGTGCCGAGATGATAGAGCCGAGAGCAGCGGCATAGGACACCCCCGGCCTCACCTCCCGACTCCGCACCCTGTCGCGTGCCTCACGGGGCTAAGGAAGTCCGTCACCTGTAGGCCTCGGACCTCCTTCTCGAACCTGAAGAAAAGGCATTCTCGGGATGAAGAGGGATGTGCGCCTTCACAGTTCGAGCATTTGGGTGTGGGGGCACCTGTCAGGGTGGGCGAGTCGTCCACAGTGAACACATAATGGATGCGGCTGTCGACAAGCGGAGCTGACGTGTCCGAATTTATTGCATTTGAAGCAACGGGTCGGGTCTGGGACGTATGGGCGGAATAGAAAACTCGCTTGAGGCGCGGTCTCCCATACCCCATACAATACAGCCAGGGGGGATTAGTGAGTTAAAAGTAAGGAGCAGACGTGGGGTGGGGGAGGGGGTGCCTCCCTGTCGGGATGTGAAACGATAGATCTTAGTAACTCCTTGGGGTGCGAGATCCTCCAGGAGCTCGTTCACTGCGACCGACAGTAGGCGGGTGGCGTAAATAGTGCCCTGACTCTGGTTCAGGCGAGGGTGTGGGGAAACGGACACCGAGCATCCAAGGACCTCAGTGATGGAGAGTAGGGCTTTCGTCTCTGCGGCTGAGCGTGATTTTACGAGGAGGGAGCCATCCCTCTGCGGGCGTACGTCATAGCGGCTGGAGTTGCTGTGGGTTCGGATCGCCTGGAACGTCCGTTCAGAGTTGTTCGGGAGGGACCCAGATGTAGGCCGAATCACCAGGAATTTGTGGATACTTGGAAGGGAGAGGGAGGCTGTAGAGTCGAAATGTACTGGAATATTCAACGGTCGGTAGGACGGCCGTGAATGCCGGCTCCCCCGTCCGCCGCGAGGCTCTCTCCGCGGGGAGGTGGGCTGCGGCGGGTGAGGGGGGCATATGGGGAGAGCAAGAAGAAACCGGGTTGTGGGGGCAAGTCCTCGGTGGAACTTGACTTGCCCGAAGGTGGCTGAAGTGGGCTGGGGCGAGGCCCCTGCTCTAGAGAGTGTAGGTCCAAGGGCGTAGTCGAGGGACGGACTGGGGTCGGCAACGGAAAAGGAGAGTGCAAGCGTTCCGCTTCCACAGGGGGGTCAACCCCATTAGGTTGCGGTCTTCCAGTGGTAAAGGACTCGAGGGCCTGGTTGCCCACCACCCGAGTGTTGAGAGAGTAGTAGTTGTAAGCCGGGGGGGAGAAGTGTCCATAGCTAAACAAAAAGAACTTCATCCCCCGCGCGCATCCAGCCACCACCGACTCCAACAAGGGAAAGGCGAAGTGTGGGCACACTTGGTCCCACCGCCGATGGATGTCACGCAGGGGAGATACACCCGCCAGTCCCTGTGCCTGAAAGGCGGTCACTCTCATCCAACGCGCGGTGAAAAGTGGCAGGGACAGGGTTTGGGTTTGGTTGGAAAGCGACAAGGGTGCAGGGCAACCACCTCCCACACCCAAGGGCCAAGGAAAGGGTCAAAATCAAGGTCCAAAGAACAACGCCAAAAAAAAAAACAGGGAGAAGCCAGAAAGAATGGGTTAAAGGAGAAAGAAAGAAAAAGAAGCAGGAGATCAGCCGGGTCCCCAAACGGGCCCAATGGTCCACGAGGGCAGAGAAAGCCCTTACACCGAAGAAAGGTGTATTCCCACATTCGCCACAGAAGGACGCGCCCTATAGCTCCGGACAAAGCAAAGGTATATATATATATATATATTATATATATATATATATATATATTTTTAAGTTCAGGAAGAACCGATTCGCCTCTATTTAAAAGGGCATATCTCAGCGGAAAAACAAAGAAAAAGTGAGAGGAAAGACAGAGGAAAAAGAAAAGGTGGAGGGGACAGTCGAAGTGGAAAAAGACCAAGGACTGCAGGGTCGAGCCCCATCATCCTTGGGTGCTAGGGCCGGGAGGGCGCACATGAAACCTCCAGGAACAAGCATGTACAAATGAACACAAAGAGCACTCAAGAGCACAAGCTTAGAACCCCCTTGCGGGGATATATATATATATATATATTAGGGTGCCACTTATTTGGGGTGTTTTTCATTTTTTGGGAATTTCTATCAGGACGGGCGCATTTCTGGTGTCATTCCGTCTAAAAACATTGTGTGTAAAATATTTTTGAAATAAAATAATAATTAGAACTGCCTCAACGAGGTCAAAGTTTATACTTTTTGTCGAAAAGTACTCATGGCGTTCTGTTATCATGTCAGTTTTCGTTTCGATATCTGCTGTAGTTTCTGAGTTGAAAAATGATAACAGACAGACAGACGGACGGTCAGAGTCGTTGGTTTAGTCTTCCGCACTGGTGTACAGAAGACTAAAATGAGGTATTATACAGGGTGTAACACGAGTTTATCCAAATATTGATACAGGCGAAAGAACATGTTATTCTAAGTAGAAAATGGGTTGGGACGAGTTTTGCCAACACTAACAGTGTTTCATTCTCTTTTTCAGTGAGTTCTGAAACGACGTGATGGCTTCGGCAACAAGATCTAAAACAGCAGTCTATCTCCTGGGGACCGTGGACCACAGCATCACAGGAAGCATGATGCCTACGGGAAAGCAGGCGCTTCAGTACTTTTTCCACCTTCACCTTGACGTCAAGAAGCCGATCAAGGAAGCAGCCGCTGAGACAGTGACCGCAGTCAAGGAATTCTGGGAGCGGTCCCGTATTCCTACGCAGAAAGACCAACGCGCAAGGGACAAGGTTCTCCGAATGTACGAGAAGTGGCGGGCTCTGAACAAGAACTCGAAACGGCGCACTGTGACCCAAATCAGGAACGAGGCCGAGTTCCTCTCATCCCTTGACCGCCTCTTCGACATCGCACACGAACAGGCGATGTCGATGATCACAATCGAAGAGGACAGGGAGTTCCTGACGGGACAAAGGGCCGAGGTGCGGCGCGGCCGCATCTCCTCCACACGTGACATGACGCTGCACACTGAGGAGGAGCGTGCGAGGAGACAGGAAGCGGAAAGGAGCCGCCGGCAAGATGATGAAAGGGCGAACAGAGAGAGCCGAGAAGAACTCGTCGAACTGGCATCGAGCTCCAGCTCAGGTGCAAGCAGCCCGACTCGGTCACCGACACGGCGTCGTCGCCGAGAAGAAGAGGAAGAGCTCTCTCTCCCGGGCCCGTCCACGTCGAATGCAGAAGCATCTACGACCCCTTTACCACCCAAGCGATTCCGCGCGTCGAAAAAGATGATCACCCCTGATCTCTCCGCAGCGATGGATCGGACGAAACTTACCGACCGAGAAGGTGTTTTTTTGCTCGGCGGCTGCGAGGAGCTTGGGCCACGACCCTGAGGAGCTGGTCTTGAACCGCGAATCCTCCCGCCGCGACCGAGCAAAGTTCCGTGCTATGGCAGCAGCGGAAATGAAGGCAGCCTTCCATCCTACTGTGCCGCTGACCGTTCACTGGGACGGGAAAATCGTACCAGTGGCTGACGGAGGCCCTGCTGAAGATCGCCTTCCAGTTCTGGTGTCTGGGGAGAACGTCGACAAGCTTCTGGCTGTGCCCAGCCTCCCCGACGGCACCGGCCGCGCCATGGCGGAAGCCGTCCTCTCTGCCCTCGAGGATTGGGACATCAAGGGACGGATCTGTGCCCTCTCTTTTGACACCACCGCCTCAAACACAGGACTCTCAGGAGGAGCTTGCTATATCATTGAGCAGAAACTCGAGAAGACAGTGCTTCATTTGGCTTGCCGCCACCACATCCACGAACTGGTGTGCGAGAAGGCATTCACGGCGTGCCTCGGTCCCTCTACTGGTCCTGACATCCTCCTGTTCAAACGATTCGCCGCCCAGTGGGACTTCATCGATCAAACCAAAGCGAAGCCCTTCGAGGATGGAACCATGCCGCAGCACCTGAAGGACGCCCGCGACGACCTGCTGATCGAATTCAGCCGCCTCCTCGACGGTCAACATCCACGTGATGACTACAGGGAACTTCTGGAGCTCTCTGTAATTGTGCTGGGCGGTCCGAACAAGCGGGGTGCCCGGTTCGCTCGTCCCGGCGCCTTCCATCGCGCGCGCTGGATGGCAAAAGTCATCTATGCCATCAAACTGTTCCTGTTCCGGGAACAGTTTCAGATGTCGTCAGGCGAAGCGGCTGGAATCCGGCGATTCACCATCTTCGCCGTGTCCATCTACGTGACGGCCTGGTACAAAGCGCCGCTCCCGGCAACGGCCCCAGCCGCGGACCTCGCGCTGCTCAAGGCCCTCGTCTATTATCCGGACTCAGCGGTGGCCAAGGCGACGGCGACAGTCTTCGCCAGGCACCTATGGTACTTGAGCGAGCGCCTCGTCACCCTGGCCATCTTCGACGAGGGTATCGACTTGGCGACAAAGCGGGAGATGATTAAAGCGATGGAAGAAGAGGAAGGATCGGAGGATCCCCCGCGGCGTATCAATGTGGACCTGTCCACCGCCTCAATCGCCAACAATACATTGGCCAAGTTCACAACGACTACATCAAAGGAGTTCTTCAAGGTTCTGGACATCAGCACCGCCTTCCTGCTCAAGGATCCGGAGGAGTGGCGGACGGACCCAGCCTTCATCGCCGCATCCCGCCGAGTCCAGGCCCTTCAAGTTGTCAATGACTTCGCGGAGCGCGGGGTGGCGTTGATGCAGTCTTTCAACCTGGCCCTTACCAAGAGTGAAGACCAAAGGTAGTTCCTCTTACAAGTGGTCGAGAAGCACCGCTGTGACTTCCCAACCGCCCGCAAGTCCACCGTGACCTCTGCAAAGTAGGCAACAATGAGAGGGAGATGGGCGCCCATGATACCCCCCCCCCCCCCCCCCCCCCCTTGAGGGGCTAATACTCGAGTTGAGGGGGACCTAGAGTTGAAAGTATGAAGTCCAGTTATATGTTTTAGGTCAAGATTAGTAGCTTGAACAAACTAGAAGTGATATTTTATTTGCTAGAGGCATAGAACATCATGATCTAAAATTTCTACTTTTCGAGAAAATATACAAACTTTGACCGTATTGAGGCAGTTCTAAATATTGTTTTATTTCAAAAATATTTTACACACGATATTTTTTGACAAAATGGAACCAGAAACGCGCCCGTCCCGATAAAAATTCAAACTTTCGAAAATAAGTGTCACCCTAATATAATATATATATATATATATATATATAATATATATATATATGCATATATAACTGCAATGACCGCGCAGTATATAAATGAATAGAAACGACATAAGTGTTAAGGAACGCTTCTGCACACGAGGAGGAGAGATAACGAATAATGAAAAATGAGGCGAACCGCCCGGGAATCGAACCCAGGGCCTTCCAATTGCCGGTCGGACGCTCTACCATTATGCTACGGACCTCACTCAATCACAAATCGAAATTCTCCCACATAGGGCAGAAACCAATGCCCTGAGAGGGCACCCTCGCAAATCGTGAATATGCGCATATAACTGCAATGACCGCGCAGTATATAAATGAATAGAAACGACATAAGTGTTAAGGAACGCTTCTGCACACGAGGAGGAGAGATAACGAATAATGAAAAATGAGGCGAACCGCCCGGGAATCGAACCCAGGGCCTTCCAATTGCCGGTCGGACGCTCTACCATTATGCTACGGACCTCACTCAATCACAAATCGAAATTCTCCCACATAGGGCAGAAACCAATGCCCTGAGAGGGCACCCTCGCAAATCGTGAATATGCGCATATAACTGCAATGACCGCGCAGTATATAAATGAATAGAAACGACATAAGTGTTAAGGAACGCTTCTGCACACGAGGAGGAGAGATAACGAATAATGAAAAATGAGGCGAACCGCCCGGGAATCGAACCCAGGGCCTTCCAATTGCCGGTCGGACGCTCTACCATTATGCTACGGACCTCACTCAATCACAAATCGAAATTCTCCCACATAGGGCAGAAACCAATGCCCTGAGAGGGCACCCTCGCAAATCGTGAATATGCGCATATAACTGCAATGACCGCGCAGTATATAAATGAATAGAAACGACATAAGTGTTAAGGAACGCTTCTGCACACGAGGAGGAGAGATAACGAATAATAAAAATGAGGCGAACCGCCCGGGAATCGTCGTTTCTATTCATTTATATACTGCGCGGTCATTGCAGTTATATGCGCATATTCACGATTTGCGAGGGTGCCCTCTCAGGGCATTGGTTTCTGCCCTATGTGGGAGAATTTCGATTTGTGATTGAGTGAGGTCCGTAGCATAATGGTAGAGCGTCCGACCGGCAATTGGAAGGCCCTGGGTTCGATTCCCGGGCGGTTCGCCTCATTTTTCATTATTCGTTATCTCTCCTCCTCGTGTGCAGAAGCGTTCCTTAACACTTATGTCGTTTCTATTCATTTATATACTGCGCGGTCATTGCAGTTATATGCGCATATTCACGATTTGCGAGGGTGCCCTCTCAGGGCATTGGTTTCTGCCCTATGTGGGAGAATTTCGATTTGTGATTGAGTGAGGTCCGTAGCATAATGGTAGAGCGTCCGACCGGCAATTGGAAGGCCCTGGGTTCGATTCCCGGGCGGTTCGCCTCATTTTTCATTATTCGTTATCTCTCCTCCTCGTGTGCAGAAGCGTTCCTTAACACTTATGTCGTTTCTATTCATATATATATATATATATATAGCGTCCCAAAAAAATGTATACACACTTTAAATAATTATAAAGGCAGTGTTTATTAAAATACATTTCATTTTCAAAATGTAATAGAATCTACAGACATTATTTAATTGTTTTGTCAACGCCTGTTTTCAAACTGACGTCCGTTCTGGTCCAGGCACTGCTGATAACGCGAAGCAATGGAATCGCAAACATCACGAAACATTTCGTTTGGTATTTGTGTGCATTCTCGTTCAATGGCTGCTCTCAATTCAGCGACTGTTGCAGGTTTTATAGCGTAGACTTTGTCTTTTAAATATCCCCATAAAAAAAAGTCTAGTGGTGTGAGGTCTGGTGAACGCGGAGGGTATTCTACGAAACCCCTTCGTCCAATCCACATCCACATCGTGCCAAGTACCACTCGCAATACTCCACTCTTCGGTCCGGATCATCTTCATTAATAGCATGGACTAATCTTGGAATGTAACTTTTCCATTGACAGCGCTTCAAAATGCGTTGGACAGACGATTCTGAAATTCCTACCTCACGACTCGCTTGCCGCACAGATTTTCTTGGACTTTGGTGATACGTTTCCAGTACTCTTTCTTGCTTTGTGGGGCTTGTCGATGTCCGTGGTCTTCCGGAACGCTTCTTGTGGACATTCTGAACAGTTCCATCGGCTTCAAACGTATCTCTAATTCGAGTGATGGTAAGTCGCGTTGGTGGATCTGTTTGAAACTCCCTCCTAAACTGTCTTTGCACTTCAACTGCGTTTTCACACTTCCAGTAGCATTTTAGAATGAATTTCCTTTGTTCAAAGCTTAGTCTGGCTGCCATTATTAATTCTAATGGGTTTAACTTGGAAAGAAAGAAACATCAATTGAGCTATCAGCTGTTAAAGTGTGTATACATTTTTTTGGGACGCCCTGTACACACACACACACACACACACACACACACACACACACACACACACACACATATGCCTTATCTTACCACCTTACAAAGGTTTCCGCGATGATTCCTCATTTCGCGAAGGTCAAGCTTGTTGCCCCTCCTCTCGAGTTGGCCTGGTGAAATAGTGCGTTGGTCTCTTGTCAGGTCTGGCAAAAACCCAGGTTTTTCACAAAAAAAACAACCCAACTGGGTTTTTGATCGGTTGAAATTTTTTTAGAACGGTTCGATAATTATGTAGTGCCTAATATATCTATTATTTTATTAATTTATTTATCTAATCTACAATATATATTAAAAAGACTTCTTTATTTCACAGAAAGTTCAGGTGTCTTTCCTTTTTTTCTTAACAGATTTCAGCTTTATTTAGACCTAACTCAAATTTAAATTTTTAAGATGCCAAACTCAGAGTTATAGAGGTGGAAGATCTAAAGCTAGCGAATGGGACGAGGTGACTTTATTAAGTGATCAGCCTACTAGAGTACTATGCAATTATTGTAAAGAAAGTATCACTCGGAAAAATTGAGAGAGTGAAACATCATCTAGAGAAATGCAGTAAAAGAAAAGTGGAATGTTTTGAAAATGAGGCAAGAGGTATGCCGAGACTCGAATTTGGAGCATCAATTGAAACTAGGGTTGCCAACCGTGCTTTTTTGAAAAGAACAGTCCTTTTTTGTAGATTTTTGTCCTTGTCCTTTCTTGAGTTCGGAAAGGACGCCATTTGTCCTTTTCTGATAACAATCTTGTTCCAAACAACAATTTTGTAACAAAACTTTTGTTTAAAAGGAAATAATTATAAAGTCTTAAGTCGAGTAACATTTTATAAGTTTTATCTATTTCTGGAACATCTGCATATTGCGAAAGAATTTTCAGTGTGATGAACGCTAAATGGCGTGATGATAGAAACCGATGTTCGGTTGAACTAGTAAAAAGTGAGCTTTTTGTTTATTTCAATTTAAAGGATAATTGTTTGGGTTTTGCGGAAAAAATAAAAAATGATACTCTTTTACTGAAGTCTGCAAAAATTCAAGAAAAGTATAAATTTAAAAATAAATAAATATCAAGTTACCATAAATGGGTCAATATCTGTATATCAATAAAAATATTTCTTTTAAAAAAATATGCAATAAAAAAGCATGCAGTATAAATTGTAATAAAATTATAAATAAAATTTTACTTCTTTCCCTGACCCTGTAGACAGTATATTGGAATTGATGTTCTTGTCCTTTATTCAAACTTCATGGAGTTGGCAACCCTAGTTGAAACTGATTCACTTCCTCCAACTTTGGCTTCTGGCAAAGATGATCCGAAGATTATAAGTGAAAATGTGCCTGAAATGAATGACACCAGTGCGGGTTCTTCATCATCCATAAAGCATAAAAGGCAAAGATCAATTACACCATTTGTGGTAAGAATGACTGTGGACCAAAAGGAACTATTAGATTTACAAGTTGCGAGGTTCTTTTTTTCAGCTAACATACCCTTCAACGTTTTAGAAAATAGAATTTATAAAATTAATCAAAGGTCTAAGATCAGGATATGAACCTCCAAACAGGAAAAGGTTGGCATCTGATCTGTTAATAAAAGTTAATGATGAAGTAATCCATGAAATGAAGAAAGACATTAATCTTGATGATTGTACCATTACCCTTATACAAGATGGCTGGAGTTCAGTAGGTAATGATCCTATTATTGCACACATTATTCGTAATGGAAAAAAGCCATATCTGATTTCAGCAGTAGATGCTGGAAGTACAAAAAAGACTTCATTCACTTCAACCGCTTCTGAATCTTCCATACCATTTTTTTCATTCTACTCCAGCCAAGAAAACGCAAGGTCAGATAATGCCATATGTGGTTAGAACAGCTGTAGATCAAAAAGAACAACTAGATTTGCAAATGGCCAGATTTTTCTTTTCAGCAAATATTCCATTTGTAGTTGTAGAGAATAAAGAATTTATTAAATGGGTCCAAAATTGAAGACCAGGCTATTGTCCTCCAGGCAGAAAAAAATTATCTGATGACTCGCTAATCAAAGTGAATAATGAAGTAGGTACTGGATTCAATGAAAAAAAGACTTAGCCAATTCTACTGTAACTTTAATTCAAGATGGTTGGAGCAATGTGTCAAATGATCCAATAATTGCCCAAGTGTTCACAATGGGTGCAAATCCTTTTTAATAACTTTTCAATTTTTCATAATCTTTATATTTACACATTGCATAATTTAAGAATTTTATAAGTCAGCTTGCTTGAAATAATCAACATGCCAAATCATTCTAATTAGCTACAATTGAACAATGTAGCAATCAGAAAAATTTCAATAATTTTAAAATAAACATCTCTGAACAAAAACCCACTGAAAATTCCAATGGGTTTTTGGTTGGGTTTTTGGGTGCCAACCCTGTCTCTTGTGCTCTCCACCTCACATAGCCAGGTACGCCCGGCTCATCGGGGATGGTTCTGAGCCAGGCGTCTAGTCTTCTTTTGAAGATGTCCACTGCAACTCCCTTCGTGTTTCTTGGGTCTTTGGGCAACTGATTAAACAGGGTTAAGGATGTTCCCTGTCTCGCCTTCAATTTGGGAATACGACACAGTCTACCGTTTCTACCTTCCATCGATGTTTGGGGAGTTACAGGGTTCAGAGTGGGCTACGTCGTGGCCAATGTCGTAAGACCGCTTCCCGGAGATCAGCGAAGTTAAGCGACATTGGGTCTGGGTAGTAGTTGGAGAGGAGACCGTCCTCTGCGCCCAGATTATGTAGCGACCCGTGGTTCGGATCCCACGTAAAGCTGTAGGTCCCCTCCGTCATATGACCTTAGATGCTGCGAAGGAGGTTAAACAACCCCAATTAAAAAAAAAAAAATATTCAGAGTAAGATTAGGGACTAGTTTCTCCATTATTTTCCAAGTGTAAATAATGGTGTGTATCTTCTCCTTTCCAGTGAATATAGGTCTAGTTCGCGTAACCTTTCCCAGTAATTTAGTTCTTTGCACCCATTGATCTTGGCTGTGAAGCTTCTCTGGATCCCTTCCAGCTGTCTAATGTCTTTTTTTATATGGGGATGTTAGGACCGAGCAGTATTCAAATTTGGGTATGATCATTGTTTTCAGTAGAAGAATCATTACATTCCTATCCCTTCGTTTAAAGGTTCTCAATATCTGTTCCGTTATTCTCTTTGCTCTGTTTACTGCTATCTTATTTTGTGTTTCAAATTTCGCATCATCAGTCATTACAACCCCTAAATCTTTTGCTCTGGAATTTCTCTGAATTTCCTGTCCATTTTGGGTATAATATTCTATGGATTTTAGGTATCTTTTTCCGTACCATAACGGCTGAAATTTCTGTGTTCAATTTCATATTGTTGTCTTCCGTCCACTTGTGCATTCTGTTTGTCGGTTTGTAGAGATCCTATATCTTCTGGGTTTCTTATTTCTACTGATCAGGGCCGTTTCTAGCCATTAGGGGGCCCAAAGCAGTATAGCCATTTGAGGCCCCACCCCTCCATCCACCAACTCACGCCTTACTACATCACCTCAGTACACACACAAAAAATGGCTGTGCTAATAAAAAACAATTAGGAAACAATTTTAATGAAATATTTATGTCGAAAACAACAAATATGTACTTTCAGAAGACAAACAGAAAAAATACTCATGAAATTCCTGAAAATTAGCTTATACATTATTTAGAATAAATGACACAGAACTATGTATAAAAAAATAATGCAATTATCAACTACCAAACAATTACTAACTCTACGATACAATCGTGTAATAGCTAACAGTTATACAGAACAGTTTGTATCTTCAAAAATCATCAATAACATCATCATATGAAATATCCCTGCCAACGTCCTGGTTGATGCTTATGATGCCAAGGCCACTGAGGCGATCCTGCCCCATTGATGATCTGAGGTAGTTCTTGATTAGCTTCATCTTAGAGAAGCTCCTCTCGGCTGACGCTACTGTCACAGGTAGAGTGCAGGTAATTCTTAATGCAACCCAGAGATTGGGGATAGTTCCTCCAGTTGCTTCTGATGAATGAAGGAGAGAAGCTCCAATGCAGTCATGTTGTGTGAGGGTAAAGTCGACAAGTTCTTAATTTCGAGGGCCAGTTCTCTTCCATCAATGTCAGAGTCAGCTCCAGAGCTCAGTATCTTAGAGAGCTTTTCACACTTGCAGGACAAGTCTTCCTTGTTCATTGTGGTGAAGTTTAGGAGAACCTCAAATATGTCCCTCACATCATCTAATGTTTTGAATCTCTCATTGACCCGATGGCACAATCACCACCACATTGAAAAATTTGACTTCCAGCTTCTTTAAGGCTTCTGTAAATGGTTCGTCAGGAGCTTCGTAAGCAAAGTGCTTTTTTGTGGATCTGAGCCCTTCTCCTTCAGCACAGCCTGCACATTCATTTCCTCACATATGTCCCTAGCTACGACTTGTGCCTGAACAAAACATGTGTTTCTGTAGCTGGTGAGTGAGTCTTGCTTTTGTGAGGAGGTTGACTGCCACATCAAACTGCATTGCAGGAGACTGCAGAAGTTTGCTCACATGGTTAACTGCATGAAGAATGTCATACCATACTACTGTGCAAATCTGAAAGCAATAAGACCCTACCTCCTCTGCAAGTGCTTGTGCTTCAGTCCTGGCTATGGCATCTGTGGCATTGTTTCTGACTTCCAACAGGGCCTCTGATGATGTGGCTCTGGTATCGCACAGCCTCAATGCTCTTAAGCCGGCTCTCCCACCTGGTTTCACTCCAAGACTTGAGTGTTATGTTCACGTGCTTCTTTAGGATTGTCCATCTCTGTGTAGATGCTGCAAAAAGGTTGTACAATTTTTGTACGTTGCCAAAGAAGCTGATGGCATCTGTGGAAGCTTTAGCTGCATCAGCCACTACAAGATTCAGAGTGTGAGCCCCACATGGAACATAGAGTGCACGACAGTTCTTCTTTAATAACCATGCCCGAACACCTTTGTTCTTGCCCTTCATGTTCGCTCCGTTGTCATATGACTGTCCTCTGCAGTCATCAAAGTGAATATTCAGTTCATCTAGTCTCTCAGAATCAGAACTGATAAACCCAGGCCTGTACTTTCTGAAGCCTCAAGAAAGCCCAAGAAGTATTCTTTTATTTCTGGTACTTCACCCATTTTAACAGTTCTGATAATAATCGACATCTGTTCTTCGTGGCTTATGTTTGGAGTGCGGTCTAAAATGAGTGACTAATATTTAGCTTGTTTTATTTCTGCAACAATGGCGTTCAAGATCTTCCCACTAATGGACCCAATGAGCTCATTTTGAATGATGTTTCCTAGGTAACTTGAATGACTATATTGGCCACTTTCGACTCTACGGATGGACTTGAAACAACACATCAGCAATTAGTTTGTACGACTTCCTTGAAAACAACTTGCAGCAGAAGCAATAAAGAGCATCATTCCTTCTAGAGTACATCAGCCAGCTTCGCTTTATTTTTTCCCCATTAATTAATGTTCTGTACATGTAATGGTGATGAACGCTTCTACCGTCCTCTCTTTTAGGGAATGTGAAATCTGGACTGATTTGAAATGGTCCTCGAGACACCAGATCTGTCTTCAAGGCATCTGACAGGACAACTGGCCAATCATACGGATCAAGCGGTGGAGCAGATCTTGGTTCTTGTTGCTCAGTAGAAATCCGTGTGTGTGGTGTTTGAAGCTGAACAGAAGATGGGCCACTTGTTGGTTCATCAGGCTCTACTTCTACTGGTGTTTGAGGTTGCATAGAGGATGGTCCTGCTGTTGGCTCATGATGCTCATCAGGCTTTGCTGAGGATGGCTTTTCCAAATATTTCAGTAGTGCTCCTGAGAAGAACATAACATTACATATTCTGTTAATTTTTGCTAAAATACTCTCTTATCTTGTTTGATAATTGATCTGTGTGAACAGAATTTGAAGTGATGTGATCCATTAAATTTCACATTTCGAAATATTATAAATATTACCGAGACTAGCTTACTCTACACGATTCCTGAGCACTTGCCTAGCTTGATGGTCTACCTAACGTAGTTGCCTGAACTGTAATCATGAGAATATACAAGTGGCACATCTCACCTGTGCTACTGGAAAGCTTCTCCTCTATTTTTTTCTTTTTCCGTTTTTCAGCTCCTGATGGGTAATGTTTCATTTTCTAAGATGCACGAAGTCACATCTAGTTAACCACAACTAATCTGCTAAATAATAATAATCATGATAATAATGATGATGTGATGATATAATAATTGTTACAATTGTAACGTTAATCAAATACATTCAAATAATCAGACCATTTAGGTTTTAACCAACAAAATTCACATTATCTGAAAAAGATGAGAAAAGAATTAATAAACTTGAAAACATAACGAAAATTATCCTAGGTTTTAAAGTGTTACAAAATCTCTTAATAATTAGTAAATTAGTGAAATAATATTTTACAATACTAGAAAAATTAAGCATTTAGAAAAGTATAAGCATATAGTAAGAATAAAGTTAAATAATATAGAAATAAGATCTCACAATAGTTATTTACACACAACGACCAAAACGTTTCGTTTGTCTCCGTTTTATCACATTTGTCTCATACAAAAACTTTAATTAATACGACAATAATAATAATAATAATATTAATAATAACTTCAGCTATATTCCTATTCTTGCCCACTGAGCTATGACCTGGGAGCCTGTCTAGGGGCCACCCTAGTAGCAGCGGGGCCCTAAGCGGCCGCTTAGTCTGCTTATGCCAGGAAACGGCCCTGCTACTGATCTTTGTGTCATCCGCAAAGGATGTTACTGTGCTGTCTCTGGTAACGTCCTCATCTATGTCAGTTAGCATGATTATGAAGAATAGTGGAGCTAATACTGTTCCTTGTGGTACTGAGCTGAGGACCTCTGATTCTGATGAAGATACTCCTTGTACTGTAACGACTTGCCGCCGCTCACCAAGGAAATTATATATCCATTTCCCTACTTTTCCTGTTATTCCCATATATTTCAGTTTATGTATTATGATTCCATGGTCACACTTGTCGAACGCTTTAGCAAAGTCTGTGTATAGCACATCATAGTTTTCATTACTTTCCAGTGCATCAATAATGTTGTTGTAGTGTTCCATTAGTTGTGATAGGCATGATCTGCTTGACCGAAACCCGTGTTGGTTATCATTGAATTTTTTCTGAGTTTCCAAAAAGTCATCAGATTTTCTGTCTACTATTCTTTCAAATATTTTAGTGAGATGAGATGTAAGCGACACTGGCGTATAGTTTTTGGCCTCGGATCGATCTCCTCCTTTATATATTGGGACTATGTTCGCGCTCTTCAGGATGCTCGGTATTTCTCCCGTGTCTAGTGATCGTCTCCATATCCAGTATAGGGGCTCAGCGATTGCATTCTTGCAGTTTTTGATCAGTGTGGCATTCCATTTTTATCCGGTCTACCTCTGTTTTTTTTTAGTTTCTATATATATATATTGAAATTACACTAATGAAAATGTAATGTATAATGATTCATTACAGACTTTTCATTACCATTATTGCCTCGAAATTTCTTTCATTATCATTACAAGAGATTTGTAATTAATTACCATTACAATGATAATGACCCCATGTCTGGTTTGTACTACTGAAAATTGTCATGATGATGATAAGTTTTCTTGCTAAATATCGTGGGTGGAATACGTTTTCGTGGCATTAGAGGGTATCATGTTTTGAGATTCCCACTTCACCACTCGAGCAAGATGAACATGAAGAGGGTCAATAATGAAACAAAGAAACCAAACCTCATTGTTTAAAAACAGTTTGGATTAAGATTGTGAATTTCTACATGTTCTTATAGGGTTTGATTGAAGTTGAGTAGTAATCATTTAGTGACTAAAGTTCGGTAGTGATCCTGGTTAGTAAATGAAATTGGGTATGTACGAGGGGTATTCAAAAAGTTCCCGAACTGGTTATGCTGCGCGCGCCTCGCATGACGCACATGCGCGTCATGTGATGCATGTTGTAATGTGACTTAGTCCGTGTCCAAAGACGGTTACCGCTTGTTGATATCGTTTTTTTCTCCTCCCGATATTTACTGTTTTGTGAAGTCATTTTGTGTGTCATGTGATGCCCGCGCAGCATAACCAGTTCGGGAACTTTTTGAACATACCTCGTACATCTAGTGACTACTTTGGGTAGTGACCATTTTGATGAACCTACTAATAAATCAAAAAAGATAGGAGCGTCAGAAACCGCGCTCAGGTCAACTAATGCGCCACATTGCGCTAACTCCTGTATTATTATAAACCAGCCCAGTCGAACCCCAACCTCGGTGCCTTCACTTCACTAATAGGGAAACGGCGTTACCCACCGTGTTAGGGACGCTGGCTTTGTTGAACGTAGCGTGACATCATATTTCTCTTTGGTCATTTGGAGTGTAGCGAGAGTAACGTGATTTTGTAAGTTAGGTTAATTTAGACTAAGGAAATTCGATCAGCTAGGTATAGTACAGGATGTCCATAAAGTCACGCATCATAGGAAAATACATTTTTGTTTTTATTTATTTGTTCGATATGATTCCCACCAATCTCAAAACATGTTTGTAAACGAAAAAGCGGGTTTCTTTGAATGTTCCTCAACATATTTGGCCTGATGGAGACATAAATAAATAGACATTGCTTGTGTTCCTATGATGCGTGGCTTTATGGACACCCTATAGTGTTAGTGGTTATGGTTTGAAAGGTAACGATCAGAAGCGTATTTCTTCATTTAGTCGGGGTGAATGCTCCCCAAGAGTCGCCTTTAACCTGAACAGTGACAGGACAGGGTAAGCGGCCAACTCAACCTAACCAAGAAGCCAGAAACAAGAACGAACCAGAACCTCACTGCTCAGAGTCTGCCGCCGTAACTACTGAGCTACTGGGCACCCTACAGTGATAGTTTAACGAGAGAAATTATGTAGCGAGTAATCGGTATTTTTATGTTTTAGTGAGTAGTTTTACTGCTTTATAGAAATTGCATTGATTGTTAGATTTGTCTTTTCCTGAAGGTTGATTCACGATCGTCATAAGGTCCTTATCGTGAGTGCCAAAGGGGGTGGCATTCAGGAAGCCACGAAGCGCATCCTAGGCCAATTGCCTATCTCTGCCCAGTCCTTTTCCGCTTCTCCGTACCTTGACCTCGACATCTTTTCCTACGACGACAAGTGGGTCTCTGTATTAGAACGGCCGAAAAGCTGCACTGACCATCCTATAAGGTTTGTGTTCCCGTTTTCAGATGGCCCAGTAGTCCATTTAAGTGACATGTTAACCTAATTGCTTATCTGTTTGGTTAACGCAACTCGACTTAACACGACCCGATAACAATGAAATATAATCCAGTGTAACGTAAACTGACCAATTTGAAACTAGTTTTTCAACCAATTGATATTTTTTTAGCAACTTTGGTCATAAAATACTGTGGTTTTTTATGGCTAGACTGCGAGAGCTTTTATAAAGGTTACAGACACTCACAAGGTGGTACTATCTTTGAAAGAGTGAAATAACTTTCATCAAACACAAAGCTAGTGTTAATATATGTAATGTACCATCAATTCGAAAAAGCTTGGCGTGATATTCTACGTTCCCTACCATTATTAATCGGTAGGAGAGAGGGGTTGCGTGACAAAATTTTTTGAACTGACAGTACTTTCATCATCCATTGTCCTTCCTTCGTTCCTTCAGGTTTTACGGTAGAAATTCTGGGTTGCTGAAGTTCTGTATCCACGCTGGGCGGTCCGTTTACACTCCTGGCCTCTCCTCTACCCCTCGACGCCTCGTCGCTTTCACGTTCCATCCGTCTGACCCGTTTACCATATCTGTTCAGAGAGCGAACGACGAGTACGTCGTTAGTTTTCACATCAGACATCCGAGGTCATCCGAGGTCATCCGAGACATCGGAGGTCCGATGCTAATGTCTCCGAGCAACTGATACAATGATAAAACAAATACGGGTTGAAAAATGGTTCGCGCATCATGCGGGTTTCGTCTTTCATAAATGCATTATTATAAGATACTCATTTTTGTAAAAGGTCGGGACGACGCTCGTGCCAGCCCCAGACCGCAGTCAAGTTACCACACAACCGCACCTTATCATTGCTGGGAGTAAGGTAAGGTCTCTACTGTCCCAGATGAAGAATATTGTACACACACTTTGTGTTAGAAAAATATACATAACTATAAATTCGATCTCGGTTACTTTAATGCACAGAATTTACTCGGGTGTTTTGTTTTAGACAATTTAGAAAGGAATAAGAATCTTGTAGACGAAGGAAAGGGAGAAATTACGAAGAAGTTAATGCAATTCTAACTCAACGTTTGCCAGTGTTTATTATTCCGCGTATTTACATATTTTAAGAATATGTTGAGTAAAGATGATGAATAATAATGAGTTATCAGTTAATCTTCCATGCGTATGTACAGGGTGTTCTTCGGTAAGTCAGTGTACGATTAAATGAAACGCTACACTGATTTACGGGACACCCTGTATATGTATATTTTCTTTTTGGTTATAGGTTCATTGTTTAATTGTTTTGAAAGTAAAATTTCAACCGAAGTATTTTCTATTTTTAAATAAAAATGTTAAATGGAACAGGGTGTAACGGACGATCACTCGAGCGAGTCCATGATATAACATATTTACAGTGTTACTAAACAAACTCTGTAAATAGAAAGTCATAAGAGGGGCGTGTTCAAACTTTTTTTTCATTGTATTTAACAGGGCTGTGGAGTCGGCACATAAAAAACCGACTCCTACTCCTCAATTTTTTGTCTATCCGACTCCGACTCCGAAGGTATATTAATTCTAAATCTGCTATGATGATAATTACACAAGAGGCATTTCATCACCACCACGTGAATCATCAGGCTACTTTTTAAACCCATAACCTGCAAAGTTTGAGTCTAATGGTTGTAGCGATGCCATTATGGCTTTTTTATTTTTTATTTATGAAAAAACAAAATTCATTGAGCATAAAACAAAAAAAACAAAAAAAATTTAAGACTATGACAAAATAAAAATTTCATTAAATGCAATCAAAAATATAAAAGTATTCCTGCAAAATTTATTAAACTAAGGCCAAGGGTGAAAATCTAAAATTTACGAATAACTTGTTCTTAGGAACAGAATTGCTTCTGCCAGATCCTCTTTCATTGAAGCCCTTAAATCTGATTTAATTATTTTCAGTGCGGAAAACAGTCTCTCCACACTGACCTGAGTGGGTGGCATGGCTGTTACTATCATAGCTGTATCTCTTAAAATCTCTGGATATGCGGGGATGACTTCTTGTATTGTCAGTTTAGATGAGCGATCATATTTTTCCACTTCTTTTAGGCCATCAAAAAAATCTTGCTTAAATTTCATTAGTTTAGCATCAAAAGGTTGCCTATGCACGTTTAAGCGGCGACGCTTTGCTTTTGAGCGTTCAATTTTATCTAAATATTTTTGAAAGTCTAATTCTTCATCATTTGAAGAGGATGAGAGGGACTTACTACTCATATCTTCATCCTGTGGTTCAGGATTTTCAGGTAATAGCCCTTTTATGCGAATTGCAACCTCACAGAGGGCCTCTTTTGCTTTAGCAATTTGTTCTTCGGTCAACAAAATTCGGTTCATTGGATCTATGTAGACAGCAGCTAATAAGATCTCATTTTCCAGTAGCAGACCCTCTTTTTTTCTTCATTGAGGATACAATTCCATCAGCAATTAATCCTCCAGTTTGGGATAGACGAAATAATAAATTTTTCCATTCCCATAGGAATGTACCAGGAGTTAAATCCCTCTGCTTGCAACTTTTTGGTGACAGTATAAGGGTGAGCAAGCAGAGCTTCTACTTGTGTAACCTCCCTCCATTGAATTTCAGTTAGTGAAACATTGGGATTATCAATGTCTTCTAGGAAGGGTTTTAGATCAAGCAAACTCTTAATCATCATATATGTGCTCCCCCCAGCGTGTCGCTTGGTCCAAAATAGCTCCTTTTCCTGCACGTCTCTGGATAATAGCATCAATTTTAGAGGTCCTGGCTGCAGTGGCTACTTGCCTCAACTTGCCTATCAGAGTAGCTGCATGGCGATCTTTCAATCCATCTCTTATTGCTAGCTGCAATGTATGTACAACACAACGCATATGTTGGATTAGAAAGAGCTTAGATGCTTCTTCAACAATATCATCTAAAATTTCATCGCTCTGTTCTGTTTGTGCTGTTTGAGAATCAGTTTCAGGAATGTCATCTTCATTAGCCACTTTTTCTTCATCAACTTTTTCTTCATGAACTTTATCAGCTTTTCTATCGTGCTTAGCATGTTTGAAGCATTATCTGTGACAATACATAGAATCTGCTCTTTCTTAATTACAAAGTCTTGTAAAACTTCCTCCACTAACTTCTGAAGATAGTCGCTGTCATGATGCGCCTCGGTGTCCTTTACTCCCAATGTCCGAGTTACCATTTTATTGTTTTCATCAACAAATCTAGCATTGATGGCAAAATAGTTAACTCTATGACGCGTGGCTGTATCCATTTTAATAAACATGAAGCGTCCCTTAAGAGTTCTTCGAAGTTCTTCCTTTTTATTTGTGGCTTCTTCAACTATAATTTTTCTGATACTTTGTCTTTCCAGAAAAACTCCAAGTTTCTTGTCCATTTCTCCATTTAGGCCTAGAAAGGCTGGTTGTGAAAATAAAGATAAGGCTACACCATTTCTTACCACCAGTTCGATGATGTGCTTCTTGAACTTTTCTGTGGTCATTGTTACGGTAACTTTGTCTGTAGTAAAGAATCTTGTAAGTGGTGCTTGTCGTTCAGTAGATTTCTGATCTTTTGTTAACTTTGAAGTAGTTGGAAGGTTTTTATTACTATCTTTCTTAATGACAACTTCTAAAATTTTGGGATGGAAACACTGCAAATGTCTTTTCAAATTTGATGCTCTGGTTGGTGCATTTTTATCAGAGCCAGTAAAACCACTGATTTTTGCTTCACATAATTTTTCATCATCATCATCATCATTCTATCATACACTGACACACGAAATGTTTCCCATCTGTGGTTATTGTAAAATATTAAAAAACTGCAGACTTGTTGGAAGTGTCTTTGCCACTGTGAAAGGGGTTTTAGACTTGAAAGTTAAAAACTTATGAAATTTAGAAAGAACTCGAAATTAAATAAGCATTAAAAATAAAAAATATTATCTGGAAAGAAAAAATGAATTAATGGCATTAGTGTCTGAAATGGAAAACATTGTGTTTATTATTTAAGTGGTTTAACCACCATAGCTGTCAGTGATATCACACACAAAAACATATTTTATTAAAATTTATATTGAGGTCGGAGTCGGTACATTTTTACTGACTCCGACTCCGACTCCAGCAGCACCAAAATTGACTCAGACTCCACGACTCAGACTCCACAGCCCTGGTATTTAAGATCTCTCGTGACAGAAATTACTATTTGATCGGTAGAATTGTAACTTTAAGTTTTTTTTTGTTAAGCCTGAAATCATCATCTTACTAGCGAAACTGAACATATTGTAGGGAGTTTCCGTAACATATAGTTGTATACCTTACCTTACGTTGCGTTAGTCCTTTCAAGAATTTAATAGTCCGTTTCCACATAATCGATGTCCATCATACCATGTCAGATTTGGTCGAGTTTTTGATCAACCTGATATTACTCTTTTAAGCTTAAACTTTTCGTTTAGGAATAAGGATACCAAATTTACCAAATTACACGACGATCGACAGTCCTGTTAATTGGATCGACCTTCAATATTTTTGCAAGACTGCCGTTTGCTACATTTTCATCCGCATCATTCTGAAATTGGAACATTTTTATTTCGTACAAATGTCTCTGACGTCTTCTGGTCAAACTCAAACTTGGGGTAAAATTACTGAAGTGTGTTTAACATACAGTATCATCAACCATTTAATTACTTGTAATAATAATAATACTAATAGATTTATTTTATATATATATATATATATATATATAATATATAATATATATATATATATATATATATATATATATATATATATATATTATATTATATATATATATATATATATATGGAGTTATTTAATATTTAAAACTTTTCGGATAGTACTTTTATTTTTGTGAGTGAAATTATAAAATATTTTGGGTATCCTTAGTAATTATTTATACCATTTTTCCAAAGTTGCTATACCCTATTTTATAATTTAACATAGACAAAAAAGACGTAAATACACACAACCGGAACTTACTGGTACGTTTGTGATACCAAGGAGGAAATAGCAATTTGGTAGGTTACGCTGTGTAGGTTAAATTAACAAAGCCACCGACTTTGGGTAACTACATTTTGAAGGCAA
Organism: Bathynomus jamesi; assembly: GCA_023014485.1. NCBI lineage: Eukaryota > Metazoa > Arthropoda > Malacostraca > Isopoda > Cirolanidae > Bathynomus > Bathynomus jamesi. The sequence continues at coordinate 256,419 of JAJOZX010001047.1, forward strand.
TTATCGTGGTTTCCTTTAGTCCAAACCTTTGCTAATAGTTCATAAGTTTTCAAGAGAAAAGCTACATACACAAATGTACCCCCAAATTCCCTCCCGTCTTATGTGTTAACACCGATGACTATTTATGACGAAAGTTCTGTCACAAATTAAGGTCTAAGAAATCGGACGCCGTGATGACGTAATGTCTATTTATTGAATAGTGATACTGAAAATTAGTTGCATGAAATAAAATTCCATTACTACTATTAGTAATAGTATTGCTGATGATAATAATAATAGTAGAAAATGAACAGAGGATAACGGCTACTTTTAGTACGAGGCAAGAACGATGTCGTGAATTCCCTCATGGTTTGCAATTTTATAACAGATTTTCTCAAAGGATCTGTTTCACTAGTTATTATATATAGGCCTACTGCTGCGGTGAAACCATGAATGAGATTCGTACTGTTTTGTAATTTGAAGTATTCACATGGTCAGGGGAAAGCGTAGTTTAATATAATTCACCGAGTCTCATTTCATCCATGAACACACACGCTAAAATGAATGTACGATACTCTACAATTTGCTCTTACGACAGGCAGTCTCTGACGGACCGACGTACGTTGGGGATGCGTCCCTCGAAAACGCGATGTATCTCGAAACACCGGTTTCCCATAGGTCACCATATAATGGAGGATGGGTTCCAAGTCCAAATTTTTAAACCCATAATTTGTTAAATAATAAATGTGTGTTTACATTTTCGGATATATTTTATTTAGAACATTTAAAACAATTACGAGGGTCGGTCCGAAAGTAACTCTTATTTTTCAGTTTCATGTGTATATATATATTATATTATATATATTATATATATATATATATATATATATATATATACCGCTACAATATACAGGTCGCTCTTCGAGGAACACACAACCCAATGCCTGGACGCTGTCCCCGTCTATACGGATGGTTCCCGATCAGAGGAGGGTGCGGCTGCCTCAGCGGTGATCGTGGCCCAGCCGCTCTCTAGAGCCGTTCCCCTTCCCCGTGAGGCCTTTGTCTTTTCAGCGGAACTTCTCGACATTATAAGCACCCACTCCGCCAACTCCTATGTCATATACTCAGATTCCCAAAGCGCACTGCTCTCCCTGGAAAAATTTAACCCCCTCAACCCACTTGTCCGCACCTTCCTCTCCTTAACGGCATCCCAGCACAAGACGGTCATCTTCTGCTGGGTCCCAGCACGTGTTGGTATCCGGGGTAATGAGGAGGCGGACCGTACGGCGAAGTCCGCTTGCTCGTTGCCAGTCTCCACCTGGCCCCTTCCTTTCACGGATTTTTTCCCCGACTCTCCGCTCCCATTTCCGTTCCATCTGGCAACGGGATTGGGGCCAGGCTATAAATATCATGCTCCAGCGGATAAAACCACACCTTGGATATTGGGCTTCCTCATTCCATAGGTCCCGTCATAAAGAAGTGGTTCTAGCCCGTCTCCGCCTAGGGCACACACGACGCACACACGGTCACCTTATGGCTAAATTGCCAGCCCCGCTCCGCCCCACCTGCCATACCCCCATCACCGTCGTCCACCACCTGATCGAATGCCCGAATCTGTCTGACCTCCGCTACAGCTGTTTCCCCTACCTGTCCCGCATCTCCACGTCCGAATGTCTCCAGTCCATACTCGCCGAAGGCCCCCACTTCTCTGCGGAAGCAATTTTCTTATACCTCACCCACTCTCAACTATTTCGCCGCATCTAAACTCATACTCCCCCTCCCACATATTTGATAACTGAACCTTCTCACCCCATCAGTCTCATACTCCCATCCCAGCGACACTACCTACCCTCTGCCTCGCCGAGATATGTACCACTTTAGGTACGAATCGACGGTTAAGCAACTAAAATTATATATATACAGGGCGTCCCAAAAAAATGTATACACACTTTAACAGCTGATAGCTCAATTGATGTTTCTTTCTTTCCAAGTTAAACCCATTAGAATTAATAATGGCAGTCAGACTAAGCTTTGAACAAAGGAAATTCATTCTAAAATGCTACTGGAAGTGTGAAAACGCAGTTGAAGTGCAAAGACAGTTTAGGAGGGAGTTTCAAACAGATCCACCAACGCGACTTACCATCACTCGAATTAGAGATAAGTTTGAAGCCGATGGAACTGTTCAGAATGTCCACAAGAAGCGTTCCGGAAGACCACGGACATCGACAAAGCCCCACAAAGCAAGAAAGAGTACTGGAAACGTATCACCAAAGTCCAAGAAAATCTGTGCGGCAAGCGAGTCGTGAGGTAGGAATTTCAGAATCGTCTGTCCAACGCATTTTGAAGCGCTGTCAATGGAAAAGTTACATTCCAAGATTAGTCCATGCTATTAATGAAGATGATGATGATCCGGACCGAAGAGTGGAGTATTGCGAGTGGTACTTGGCACGATGTGGATGTGGATTGGACGAAGGGGTTTCGTAGAATACTCTCCGCGTTCACCAGACGTCACACCACTAGACTTTTTTTTGGGGATACTTCAAAGACAAAGTCTACGCTATAAAACCTGCAACAGTCGCTGAATTGAGAGCAGCCATTGAACGAGAATGCACACAAATACCAAACGAAATGTCTCGTGATGTTTGCGATTCCATGCTTCGCGTTATCAGCAGTGCCTGGACCAGAACGGACGTCAGTTTGAAAACAGGCGTTGACAAAACAATTAAATAATGTCTAGATTCTATTACATTTTGAAAATGAAATGTATTTTAATAAACACTGCCTTTATAAGTATTTAAAGTGTGTATACATTTTTTTGGGACGCCCTGTATATATATATATATTATACTTTAGGATAAAAACGAAGACGTAGAGCAAGAAAGTCATTATATTTGGCTGCAGCCGACGTTTCGGGCAACTCTACCCATTTTCAAGGCCTAATAAATAAAAAGCTAAAATTATGCATGACAAAAAAAAAAAAAATATACGAATGTCAAAAACAAACTAATTCATAGCACAGAATAAAACCACTTAAAGAATAAAAATTAAAAAGCGTAAAACAAGCATAAGCCAAAAACAAAAATTAAAAATTATATACATGACAAATAACACATGATAAAAGTAAAACTTTAAAACTAAAAACATTCAAACAAATTAGTTAAAAACTTCACTAATAAAAAGTTAAATGAAAAAACGCAAAAGTGCACGAAACATACCATGCTCACTTGACATCCTCAAACAACTGAGGCGAAAAGGAGACAGGGTCAAGGGGAAAAACAGAAAAATTTAGTGGTAGGCATTCTAATTAATATAAAGGGGTAACAGCTAGAATCAATATTTAAGCTGGAGTTCAGAAATTTAATGCACAAAGATTCATAAATACGGAGAGAGGACGGACATTTTAATGATTTAAGAATTTTAAAGTTATTAACGGAAATATCAACTTTACACTTAACAGAATGATTTCTAATGGCAGACTGTTCCTTTTTAGATAAAACTTTTCCTGTCCTATGGCTAATACCCATATGGGAGCAAAATCTTGCCTGCAAAGAACGAACTGTGCTGCCAACGTAGTTCCCCTGGGAACACCCAGGGCAGGTAAACAAATAAACGACAGAACAGTTCATCGCAGGGGGGATTTTGTCCTTACAGCGGAAAGCAAGATTTTGCTCCCATATGGGTATTAGCCATAGGACAGGAAAAGTTTTATCTAAAAAGGAACAGTCTGCCATTAGAAATCATTCTGTTAAGTGTAAAGTTGATATTTCCGTTAATAACTTTAAAATTCTTAAATCATTAAAATGTCCGTCCTCTCTCCGTATTTATGAATCTTTGTGCATTAAATTTCTGAACTCCAGCTTAAATATTGATTCTAGCTGTTACCCCCTTTATATTAATTAGAATGCCTACCAACTAAATTTTTCTGTTTTTCCCCTTGACCCTGTCTCCTTTTCGCCTCAGTTGTTTGAGGATGTCAAGTGAGCATGGTATGTTTCGTGCACTTTTGCGTTTTTTCATTTAACTTTTTATTAGTGAAGTTTTTAACTAATTTGTTTGAATGTTTTTAGTTTTAAAGTTTTACTTTTATCATGTGTTATTTGTCATGTATATAATTTTTAATTTTTGTTTTTGGCTTATGCTTGTTTTACGCTTTTTAATTTTTATTCTTTAAGTGGTTTTATTCTGTGCTTGAATTAGTTTGTTTTTGACATTCGTATATTTTTTTTTTTTTTGTCATGCATTAATTTTAGCTTTTTATTTATTAGGCCTTGAAAATGGGTAGAGTTGCCCGAAACGTCGGCTGCAGCCAAATAAATATAATGACTTTCTTGCTCTACGTCTTCGTTTTTATCCTAAAAGTAAAATTACGTCTCCTTAGGAGGGATCCTATTTCATATGTATATATATATATATATATATATATATTTTTTTTTTTTTTTTTTTTTTTTTCCTCAAAGTATGACCACTCATGGCCACCAAAAGAAAGGTGGATGGCAGAGCGAACACAGGACGAAGACTATGAAACAGCTAACGGAAGTGAACAATAGACGGGGAGGAGGGGAAAAAAAAAAAAAAAAGTCACAACCGGTAAAGAAGTCGGGAGCGAAGGAGGAAGAGAACAACCCGGTTACCGAAAAGTAGGGACCTTCCGATAGAATAGCGCCAAGCCCATCACAAGGCCCGACGCTCTCCAAAAAGGGAAAATACTCTGCGCGCAGCGCAGAGTAAAGCGGACACTCCACCAGCAGGTGGGCAACTGTGAGTAAGATGTTACAATCGGGACATCGGGGCACCCGATCCCCGGCCATCAAATAGCCATGGGTCAGGTGGGTGTGGCCAATACGGAGGTGGGCCAAAGCCACCTCCTTATGGCGCGACCGATGGAAGGAAGAGGCCCAACATCCCAATTTGGGTTTAATCTTGCAGAGTTTGTTATTTGTATCGCCATCCCAGCGACTCTGCCACCGGGAGCGCAAAAACCTACGGAAGCCAGGGATATAATCGGAAAAGGGGAGGGACACGGGTGAAACCTGTAGTCGGCACGCGGAACGGCAGCTCGATCGGCAGCCTCATTTCCAGCCACGTTAACATGTGCAGGAACCCAGCAAAATACCACCACCTTGCCACCAGAAGCGACAAGGATATGGCACAGTAGCTGGATTCGTCGGACCAGTGGGTGAACAGGGTCAAAACACTCCAGGCCATCCAGGGCACTGCGGGAATCCGAATAGATGACAAACGACCCATCCGGATGCTCCCGCACCACCTCCAGAGCGCTCAGAATGGCATAGAGCTCCGCCGTGAAAACGGAAGCCTCATCAGGGAGACGGGTACATCGGGGAGCAAGGGCAAACGACTGGGGAACAGCCGCGGCCCCAACGCCCCCCGACGACCTCGAGCCATCTGTGAAGACCGCAACACATGCAGAGTGACACGCTGCATGCTGCAGGAACAGAGACCGAAGCAAGGCAGAGTCAGAATCGGCCCTGCGAATGGGGCGCAACACCCTACAGCACGCAACAGGGGTGCTCTCCCAAGGTGAAACACCCCTGAAAGAGACCGGTATAACGGATGGAGGAGGAGTGCCCATACCATCGAGGAGGGAAGTCACCGTGTCGGTGAAATACCAACCCCCATCCCGGCAGAACGCCCTCTCAACCACCTGGAGCAGAGGAGAGGTGGGAAGACGGAGGATCCGGAGATAGTGCTTTGCAATGAGGAACGACCTCCGATCCTCCAAGGGAGGGATGTCGCACTCAACCTGCAGACTATCAACCGGAGAGGAGCGGAAGGCGCCAGATGACATGCGCAGTCCTCTAGAGAGGACCGGATCCAGTATCCGAAGGGCCGTGCGGGAGGCGGAGCCATACACCACACTCCCATAGTCTAATTTTGACTGTACCAGGGACACGTACAAACGGAGGAGTGTCCGCCTATCCGCGCCCCATGTAGTATGCGACAGATGTCCCAGCAAATCCAGGGTACGTCTCGCGGACTCGCGCAGCCGGCGAAGGTGGGGAACCCAGCTCAAACGGCTGTCGAAAACCATACCCAAGAAGCGTACTGATGGAACGAGGGCCAGAGGCTGACCCCCGAGTGTAAGGTTAAAGGCCGGGGTGGCGCCGGATCCCCGTCTCCTCGACGGAAGGAAGGCCACACACGAAGTCTTCGGGGAAGACAGCGTAAGGCCCACCGACGACGCCCACCGTTCAACCCGATTGACCGCGAGTTGGACTTGCCTCTCCACGAGGGGGGGACTCGTCCCCGCGGCATAGACAGCCAGATCATCTGCGTAGATGGAACAGCGCACCGAGGGCGGAAGGGCTCCCGGTAGAGCAGACATAACCAGATTGAAGCAGGAGACGCTCAAAACACACCCCTGGGGCAACCCCTCCTCCTGAACATACAGGTCAGATAGGGCCGCCCCATTACGGACGCGGAAAGTGTGACGGCAGAGGAAGTTACGAAGAAACATGGGCAAAAAGCCCACAAAACCAAGAGACTTCAAACGGTCCATGACAACTCCCCGACGGGTCGTGTCATAGGCCTTTTGGACGTCGAAAAAGACGGCCAGAACAAGATTCCGGCGGGAAAATGCCTCCCGTACATCACGGCCAAGGAGGAGAAGGGGGTCCAGAGTACCCCGAAATCGACGAAAGCCATACTGGGTCGGGGGTATAACCCAAGCGACTCCAGTGTAAAGGAAAGTCGGACGGCCACCATCTTTTCAAGGAGCTTGCATAAGCAGCTCGTCAAGGCAATAGGCGATAGCCCGCCACCTCCGCCGGATCCTTCACCAGCTTAGGTATCGGGACCACAATCGCCTCCCTCCAACGGAAGGGAACGACCCCTCAACCCACACCCGGTTGAAAAGATCCAGCAAGAAGTGCAGGGCCATCGGGTGCAGATTCCAAATAAAGTCATACGGAATGTCATCACGGCCAGGGGCGGAAGAACGACGGGTTGCCAAGGCAGCCCGAAGTTCCCGCATCGTAAAGAGACGGTTATAGGGCTCGTTCCCAGGGGGCGGGAACGTGACCTCCGATAAAGGACGATCCGCAGCTGAAGGCGAACGGGAAACCGCAGCAAAAGCACCGGCCAGCCGATCGGCCACAGCAGCAGGATCCGAAAGGAAGCCGTCCCCGTCCCGAAGGACAGGGCGACTAGCAGGGACCGGCTTCCCCTCGATACTACGTACCTTCCGCCACACAGCAGCAGAAGGGGTAGATGAGGAAATGCCGGACACAAAAGCACGCCAAGAGGCCCGACGGGCCAACTTGAGAGTCCGGCGGGCGAAAGCCTTCGCCCGCCGCATCTCAATCAAGTGGTCCGCGCGCCTGGTGCGGTGGAAGCGGCGCGTTGCCCTCTTCCTCTCGCACACCGCCTGGTGACATGCTGGAGTCCACCACGGGACGCTACGCGTCCGCGGGTTACCGGAAGATCGAGGAATACAGTCCTCCGCGACGTTCATCACCACCCGCTCGAAGAACTCCAAGCTCTCATCCACAGAGCCAAAGCTCAATACCGAACGGACAATGACGGAACGAGCTCTGAAAGATGACCAGTCAGCTCGCGCAAGGCACCACCTCGGTCGAGACGAGACGCCCGGCTGCGGTCCGACCGGCTCAAGACAGACTGGGTAATGATCACTGCCATAAGAGTCCCCCAACACCTTCCACGAAAAATCGAGTAAGGCATCGAGGGACACCAAGGAGAGATCAATACAGGTAGATGAACCCGTGGGTTCGTGGAAGTAGGTAGGTTCGCCGGAATTGAGGCACGCGAAGGAAAGGTCCTCCATTAAGGAGAGCAACATACCAGCAACATTAGTCGACCGGACATCTCCCCAAGCCGGGTCGCGACTGTTAAAGTCCCCGAGGAGGAGAAACGGTCGAGGTAGTTGCAACACCAACTCGCGAACCGCGTCGCGAGAAGGAGGGTCATGAGGAGGAATATAAATCGAGCAGGCAGTGTACTGGCGATCTAAAGATAGCCGCACAGCCACAGCCTGCAAGGAAGTGCGAAGAGGCACACCTCGCGATGGTAACGAATGATGCACATAAATCGCCGCACCCCGCCGGCGTGTATGCTCATCCGGGGTGCAAGGGAAACCAACATAGCCAGAGAGACGAGGGAGTCCCCGCGCAGCCAGGATAGTCTCCTGGAGACAAACACAGGAAGGCCGCTCGCTCTTCAGCAGGGAGGCAAGGTTCTCCCAGTTAGCTAAAAGCCCCCTACAGTTCCAATGCAAAATGGAACTGTAAGGGGAAGTGGCATTATAAGAGGCAGAGAAAACAGAGAAATAGCCACGGACCAAGCTGAGCAGCAAACTCAACGGTCCGCGACCAGGGACGGAATCGGCTTCCCCGGCTCACCCCGAACGGGGGGGGTAGGGGCCACCGACCCCGCAGCTGCTTCACCCGTAGTAAAACGAGAGGTGGAGAGTGGAACAGGGAGTTCAGAGGGGGGCTCCCCTGGGGAGGGAGAGACGACGAGACGGGCCCTGCCGAAACCCCCGACTCCCCACCAGAAGGGGGCCGGGGAGAACCAGATGTTCGAGGGCTCGTCAAACCAGACAAGCACTGACGGGGGGGGGGGGGAAAGGTCCGCCACAGGTGGAGAGGTAGATCCAGGAGAGAGACCCGACCACTCGCAGCAGGAGCCGAAGGGAAAGAGACTCCATGAAGAAGGGCCAGGCTCCGCTCGACCGGGTCCACCATGGGAACAGAGTCAGTAATCGAGGGTGTCATGGGGCGGTGTACCTCAACCGACACCCGGTCACTGGTCGGGGCACCGGGAGGTGACGCCTCACCAGCCCTCCGTATAAGGGGGGGGGGAGTCCCGAGCGGATCAGGAGCGGCGCGCCGCTTCCCCTCCGGTGAAGAAGGGGAAGCAGGGCGAGCAGTGGTCATGATCGGGTCTGGAGGACTCCGACTCCGACCACGGCGACGCTTCCTCCCCGCCTTCGGGGCATCACCTTCCCCACCCGAGAGACGAGTAGGCAAGGATCCAGACCCCAAGGCCGGAGAGGGAGAAGGGGCACTTGTAGGCAGGGAATCAGATGGGATGTCTGAAAGTGAGGCAGAGGAACAAGGAGGACCACCAACTCCCGGAACTTCCAGGGGGGGCACCACTCCCGTAGACGCCGGGGTAGCACGGGAAGGGCCCGAGGACCCGCCAGGGCCAAGAGCCGCAGCATAGGACAACCCCCGCCGCGGCTCCCGGTCACGAACCCTATCGCGCGCCGCCCGCGCACTAAGGAATTCGGTAGTCCTTAAGGACCGCACCTCGAGTTCAAATTTGAAAACGGGGCAGTCCCGAGAGGAGGAAGGGTGGGCCCCCGAGCAGTTCGAGCACCGCGGGGGCTTCGTGCACGGGGTAGGGTGCGCAGGCCCACCGCAGCGGACACATAGCTTACCCTCACGGCTGCACGCAGAGCTAACATGGCCGAACCGGTTGCAGCCAAAGCAGTGAACCGGGTCAGGCACATATGATTGCACCGAAAACTCTCACGACCGGCGATCACCCACGCCCCAGAACACCTGGGCCGGAGGCACAAGGGAGTCAAAGGTCAGGAGCAGACGAGCGGACGGGGTAAGAGCACCATCCCGGCGCGACGAAAAGCGGAAGACCTTCGTTACCCCCTGGGGGGCAAGATCCTCCTGCAACTCGCCAATCGGGATTGACAGCAGACGGGAAGCGAAAATGGTGCCCTGACAGCTATTCAATTGCGGATGGGGAGTCACAGAAACTCTGCAACCCAAGACATCCTGCAACTGTAGAAGGGACTCAGTCACCCCCGAAGAACGGGACTTCAAAAGAAGAGACCCATCCTTCAGAGGGCGGATATCATAACGACAGGGAACCCCCACCGCCTTAAGGCGCTGAAACACCCGTTCCGAGTTGCCCGGAAGGGAGCCAGCGGAAGGGCGGAGAACAAGGAACCTGTCCACCGGACAGAAATTGACAGCCGGGATAGGTCCATGTGTAACGGTAACCGAGAGTGGGCGAGAGAACAAGGGTCGCGAAGACCCCGCCCTACGGCCACCACGAGTCCGGCCACGAGAGGCAGAGGACGAGAGGGGGCCATACGGCTTGAAGGTCAATCCAGCGGAGGCAGAGGCCGCTGAACGACCAGAAGTAGTAGTCTTATCCAAATCCAAGGGCGGGCCAGAGTCGTCAACAGGAGGGGATTGAAGTTTAGAAATTGAACCCATAAACAATAGCTTTACAAAAAGACAGCCTCGGACCCAAGGCAATGCACCATCCGCCGCTGCATCCTTCAAGGCGCAGGCCCAGCGTCCCGGGTAGCCCGCCCCCCAACCTGACTGTCGTTTTAAAAACAGCAGATTGGCACTACGGAGATTTGTCCGTTAATGGCCAAGCAAAGACCCAATTCAGACGCAGCAGCGGTCCGGGCGCCCGTACCGTCCCCAGAGCACGGCTCAGCCACGGAGCGATGCCCCCCGGCGGGTGCACCCGATGACCCCAAGACTGCAAAATACAAACAGAGGTGGGGGGGGATACTACAATTAACAGAGGCACAAGACCGAGTCAAGACAAAAGAAATTCCGGGAGAGACGGAAAAAAGGGGGAGCAAAAAGAAAGAAAAAAAAAACCCCAAAAAAACGCAACGAGGTAACTCTTTGCCCACACCCCGCGAGGAGTTGAGGAAACCCCAACAGCTCACGAGGTGTACGAGCCCCCTCGGCCCGGCAAGCCGGAGTACCTAATCGAGGGGTATATATATATATATATATATATATATATATATATCGTAAAGAACGACGCTTGTATAGGAGATATTCCGCGCAAGACGAGAGAGAGAGAACGAAACAAATGAAAAAATGAGGTAACCACCCGGGAAACGAACCCGGGATCTTCCGATTGCCGGTCAGATGCAATACCATTACACGATGGGCCTCACTCTTCCAAATGCCGTAATTCTCCTACATACTCGCAGAAACCAATACCCAAGGGGGGCACCTCCCGCATGCCGTAACATTATATACATTCAACTGCAAAGAACACGCAGTATAAATAACGTAAAGAACGACGCTTGTATAGGAGATATTCCGCGCAAGCGTCGTTCTTTGCAGTTGAATGTATATATATATATATATATGAAAAGAAGGATCAATACAACGGCAAACATTTTCATTTATTTGTACATCAGACGTTTCGACAAATCTTTTGTCATCATCAGTGAGTTAAGTCTTAAAACCTTAAAACAAAATTGAAAAGTGAAAGTTACATCAATACAATATTAAAACCATTAAAATTAAAACCTTAAAGCAAAATGAAAATTGCATCAATACAAAATTAAAATCATTTAAATTTCATCACTATAAAAACTAAAATTAAATTAAATTTCATCACTATAAAAACTAAAATTAAATTAAATTTCATCACTATAAAAACTAAAATTAAATTACCTCATAGGTAAATACACAATGTTTACATCCACCTCCATACTTGGCAAAGTCTAAGGGAACACTGGATGGTCAGAGGATTAGAAAGGGTATGTCTGTGAAAAACGGTTGGTTAGTCAAAGAGTTGTAATTTGTAGGATGAGCTATTATTATTAAGGGAGGGTTTGTTTCTATAGATGTACAAAGATTCTAAAATTCGGAGTTCTGTACGGTTATTGGATCTAGTTAAAATTTCAAACTGAGTTTTGTGAAGGGGATGGTCGTTTTCATTACTATGGTTTCTAATTGCGGATTGTGGAGGGCTACTGAGGGGACGGTTGGTACGGACTGACAAGCCCAAATGTTGAGAAAGGCGCACCTCCAGTTGGAGTTGAGTGCTGCCAATATACGCAGCCTTACAGCTGTCGCACGTGTATTTGTAAACAACATTGGGGCATACAGTTTTGGGGAATTCATCTTTGAACTTTAAAAAATTTGATAATTTAAGTGGGTTGACGAAGGCGAATCTAAAATTTATTTGGGGATAACTAGACTTGAGTAGTTTGGACAATTCACCTCGAATACGCAATGATAAATAACCATAAAAAGGTAATTTCATCTGTAAGCTCCGTTTCCCTAAGGAGAAGTCAATAGCTTTGATATATATATATATAATATATATATATATATATGCATATAACTGCAATGACCGCGCAGTATATAAATGATAGAAACGACATAAGTGTTAAGGAACGTTTCTGCACACGAGGAGGAGAGATAACGAATAATGAAAAATGAGGCGAACCGCCCGGGAATCGAACCCAGGGCCTTCCAATTGCCGGTTGGATGCTCTACCATTATGCTACGGACCTCACTCAATCACAAATCGAAATTCTCCCACATAGGGCAGAAACCAATGCCTGAGAGGGCACCCTCGCAAATCGGAATATGCGCATATAACTGCAATGACCGCGCAGTATAAATGAATAGAAACGACATAAGTGTTAAGGAACGTTCTGCACACGAGGAGGAGAGATAACGAATAATGAAAAATGAGGCGAACCGCCCGGGAATCGAACCCAGGGCCTTCCAATTGCCGGTTGGATGCTCTACCATTATGCTACGGACCTCACTCAATCACAAATCGAAATTCTCCCACATAGGCAGAAACAATGCCCTGAGAGGGCACCCTCGCAAATCGTGAATATGCGCATATAACTGCAATGACCGCGCAGTATATAAATGAATAGAAACGACATAAGTGTTAAGGAACGTTTCTGCACACGAGGAGGAGAGATAACGAATAATGAAAAATGAGGCGAACCGCCCTGGAATCGAACCCAGGGCCTTCCAATTGCCGGTTGGATGCTCTACCATTATGCTACGGACCTCACTCAATCACAAATCGAAATTCTCCCACATAGGGCAGAAACCAATGCCCTGAGAGGGCACCTCGCAAAATCGTGAATATGCGCATATAACTGCAATGACCGCGCAGTATATAAATGAATAGAAACGACATAAGTGTAAGGAACGTTCTGCACACGAGGAGGAGAGATAACGAATAATGAAAAATGAGGCGAACCGCCCGGGAATCGAACCCAGGGCCTTCCAATTGCCGGTTGGATGCTCTACCATTATGCTACGGACCTCACTCAATCACAAATCGAATTCTCCCATAGGCAGAAACCAATGCCCTGAGAGGGCACCCTCGCAAATCGTGAATATGCGCATATAACTGCAATGACCGCGCAGGTATATAAATGAATAGAAACGACATAAGTGTTAAGGAAACGTTTCTGCACACGAGGAGGAGAGATAACGAATAATGAAAAATGAGGCGAACCGCCGGGAATCGAACCCAGGGCCTTCCAATTGCCGGTTGGATGCTCTACCATTATGCTACGGACCTCACTCAATCACAAATCGAAATTCTCCCACATAGGGCAGAAACCAATGCCCTGAGAGGGCACCCTCGCAAATCGTGAATATGCGCATATAACTGCAATGACCGCGCAGTATATAAATGAATAGAAACGACATAAGTGTTAAGGAACGTTTCTGCACACGAGGAGGAGAGATAACGAATAATGAAAAATGAGGCGAACCGCCCTGGAATCGAACCCAGGGCCTTCCAATTGCCGGTTGGATGCTCTACCATTATGCTACGGACCTCACTCAATCACAAATCGAAATTCTCCCACATAGGGCAGAAACCAATGCCCTGAGAGGGCACCCTCGCAAATCGTGAATATGCGCATATAACTGCAATGACCGCGCAGTATATAAATGAATAGAAACGACATAAGTGTTAAGGAACGTTTCTGCACACGAGGAGGAGAGATAACGAATAATGAAAATGAGGCGAACCGCCCGGGAATCGAACCCAGGGCCTTCCAATTGCCGGTTGGATGCTCTACCATTATGCTACGGACCTCACTCAATCACAAATCGAAATTCTCCCACATAGGGCAGAAACCAATGCCCTGAGAGGGCACCCTCGCAAATCGTGAATATGCGCATATAACTGCAATGACCGCGCAGTATATAAATGAATAGAAACGACATAAGTGTTAAGGAACGTTTCTGCACACGAGGAGGAGAGATAACGAATAATGAAAAATGAGGCGAACCGCCCGGGAATCGAACCCAGGGCCTTCCAATTGCCGGTTGGATGCTCTACCATTATGCTACGGACCTCACTCAATCACAAATCGAAATTCTCCCACATAGGGCAGAAACCAATGCCCTGAGAGGGCACCCTCGCAAATCGTGAATATGCGCATATAACTGCAATGACCGCGCAGTATATAAATGAATAGAAACGACATAAGTGTTAAGGAACGTTTCTGCACAAGAGGAGGAGAGATAACGAATAATGAAAAATGAGGCGAACCGCCCGGGAATCGAACCCAGGGCCTTCCAATTGCCGGTCATTGCAGTATATGCGCATATTCACGATTTGCGAGGGTGCCCTCTCAGGGCATTGGTTTCTGCCCTATGTGGGGAATTTCGATTTGTGATTGAGTGAGGTCCGTAGCATAATGGTAGAGCATCCAACCGGCAATTGGAAGGCCCTGGGTTCGATTCCCGGGCGGTTCGCCTCATTTTTCATTATTCGTTATCTCTCCTCCTCGTGTGCAGAAACGTTCCTTAACACTTATGTCGTTTCTATTCATTTATATACTGCGCGGTCATTGCAGTTATATGCGCATATTCACGATTTGCGAGGGTGCCCTCTCAGGGCATTGGTTTCTGCCCTATGTGGGAGAATTTCGATTTGTGATTGAGTGAGGTCCGTAGCATAATGGTAGAGCATCCAACCGGCAATTGGAAGGCCCTGGGTTCGATTCCCGGGCGGTTCGCCTCATTTTTCATTATTCGTTATCTCTCCTCCTCGTGTGCAGAAACGTTCCTTAACACTTATGTCGTTTCTATTCATATATATATATATATATATATATATATATATTAGTGATGTAGGTCACATCCGCGGAACATCCCCACATTTTCTCGCATCCGCACTTTGGACTGCGGATGTGGACCGTTGAGATAAAACGTCATTAATAAGCGGAAATTATCAAAATCTACTATAATAATAGAACTAGTTCATTGTGCGCAAAAGTGATGCAAGCGACAAGACGAGAGGCTGTTCTTGTATGAAGTTACTCTCTTGCAACCTACTTAGATCCACGTTACAAAGCTAAGTTATTTTCACCTAGTACATTAGAACGAGTTAAATCATCACTTGGCAAAGCAGTTGAAGAGCTTCAATCTCTTGAATCTGTCGCTTCGCCACCCACCAAAAGAATAAAAGTTTCAGTGACAGAACCAACACCTTCAACGAGCAAATCTATCACAGAATCTCTCTCTCAATTTCTTGAGTCAAGCAGCAATGACGAGACCTACGCGATGTCGAAAGATGTAGTAAAAATGATCGAGAGCTATCACCAAGAAAAACGCCTGGCTGCATGTGACAATCCTATTAGTTGGTGGAAAAATACGCCGAATATCTATCCATACTTGAGTAAACTTGCAAGGAAACATTTAGCCTGTCCTCCAACAAACGTACCAAGCGAGAGATTATTTAGCAGTGCTGGATTAATATATGATGAAAAGAGAAACAGACTGGCAGCAGAAAAGGCAGAAAAATTAATGTTCCTTAAGCATAACCTTCCTATAATTAAGTTTGAATATTAAACGATGAACATCTTAGTTTACTTTATTTTAATTACTCATTTATAAATATGCCTAATAAAACTTTAAACTTAATATAAATAGTTATCAAGCTAATTAAAGATCTCTTTCTATAAGGGTGGAGGTTGGGGAAAGAGGTCGGTGAGGTGCATTTGAGTTGGGTTCACGTCCCGCATCCTGGTAACACAATTATGGTTTCTAATTGTGGCTGAAACTCGACAAAATATAACTAATTTATTTGCAGACGAATTCACAATTGATTTCTATATTAGTTAGATGCTTGATATTATTTTATATGTTCAGAGAAAAGTACAGCAATTATTGTACAATTAATCAATTATACTACATTATAGCTACAGCTCTCTCTATATAATAACTTATTATAAACGTTAAACACAACAAATCTCGAATATATCCTAAAAAATAACGAAAATGTAGACATCCGCGTCCGCGGATGTCGAAATCAAACATCCGCATCCGCGGATGTGAAAAAAATGACATCCGCTACATCACTAATATATATATATATATATATATACACCCCCAACTGTGGCCACCTTGTCGTGGTGGGTGGGCTCCCGTATTGACCCAGTGGGCTACGTCGGCGGGGGCTTAGCTCCCGGATGGGTCACCTATGCCTTTGGCACCCCGCCCCCTGCAGTTTGCGCTCGGCCTCCCTTTCTCACCGGTACGCAGTTTCTCGCGTCCCCTGGGTCCGTGTTCTATAAAATCAATAACGTATGGAAACTATTACTTCTTGTCCTAGAACTCGGGTGGTGGGCAACCAGGCCCCCGAGTCCTCTGCCACTGGAAGACCACAGCTTGAGGAGGTCGCCCCTCCTCCAGCAGCGGAACACTCGCACTCTTTTTCCCGTTACCGACCCCAGCTTGTACCTTGAACATGCCCTTGGACATAAACCCTCTGGAGCAGGGTTTTCGCCCTTGCCCACCTCAGCCGCCTTCGGGCAAGTCAGGTTTTGCCCAAGACTTGCCTTCAAAACTCAGCTTCATACTCTCCCCGTATGCCCCCCTCACCCACCGTCGGCCCGCCTCCCCCCCTCACCCACCGTCGGCCCCACGGAGAGAGCCCCGCGGCGGGCGGGGAAGTCGGCATTCACGTCCATCCTATCGACCATTGGATATCCCACTCCACTTCGATTCTACAGCCTCCCTATCCCTTCCAAGTATCCACAAATTCCTAGTGATCCGGCCTACCTCTGGGCCCTTTCTGACCAACTCTGAACGAACGTTTCAGGTGATCCGAGCCCGCAGCAACTCCAGCTGCTATGATGTGCGACCACAGAGGGAATGCTCCCTCCAAATAAAATCACGCTCAGACGCAGAAACGAAATCCCTACTCTCCTTCACTGAGGTCCTTGGATGCTCGGTGTCCGTCTCCCTACACCCTCGCTTGAACCAGATTCAGGGCACTATTTACGCCACCCGCCTATTATCGATCACAGTGAACGAGCTCTTAGAGGACCTCGTACCCCAGGGTGTCACTAAGATCCATCGCTTCACATCCCAACAGGGAGACACCCCCTCCCCCACCCCGCGCCTACTTCTTACCTTCAATACCTTAGTCCCTCCCGACCGTATTGTATGGGGTATGGGAGACCGCACGTTATGAGAGTTTAGTGTCCTCCCATACATCCCAGACCCGACCCGTTGCTTTAAATGCAACAAGTTTGGACACGTTAGCTCAGTTTGCCGGCAGCCGCACCAACTGTGTGTTCGTTGCGGACAAATCGCTCACCCAGACAAGTGCCTCAACACATCGAAATGCTCCAATTGTGAAGGCGCACACCCCTCTTCATCCCGCGAATGCCTGTTCTTCAGGTTCGAGGCCTGCAGGTAGCGGACTTCCTTAGCCTCCAAGAGGCGCGAGACAGGGTGCGGAGTCGGGAGGTGAGGCCTGGGTTATCTTACGCCGCTGCCCTCGGCTCTGTCCTCTCGGCACGCCGCCCTGGCCTGCCACTCAAACCCCTTCGACCACTGCTCCCCATCCCTCCCAAAAGGAGTCCTCGCAGGACCCGACGACCTCATGTCCCCCCCACCATCCCTTCTCTTCACGCACCTCACCTGCCACAGATTCCCCAGGAGTCTGGGACCAGGACACCCAGGCCCCATCCGCCTCGAACCCTGCCCTTCCAGTACTCTCTCCACACACCCGAACCTAACGCCTGGAGTAAGCCGACGAGGCGAAGACGTCGGAGCGAGTCGCCAGACCCTCCGGCCTTTCAACATGTCTCTCCCTCTTCCCCTAGATATAAGAACTGCTCGAACTCTCACACCGTCCACTTCGTCTACGAGGGACTATATCACCCCACCGCAGAAGTCCCACCAATCTACCCCCACAGACTCTGACAATAGTTGCCGAATTACATGACCCGCCCCCCCACGACAAGATCCAATCTGGACAACATCCTCTCCCCTGAGAATCCAGTGGATGCGGCTATGGCGCAGCTACATGGTGTAGCCGAGGAGAGCTCGGCCGCCCCCATGAGTCTTATGGATCTGCCCTTGCCTCCTGGTGCCATTGCTACCCCGTTCTCCCTGGATAGACAGTACACCGTCTGTTCAATATACCTCCCCACACGCAAGTTTCTCGCGATGACCTGGTGGAGGTGGTACAACAACTCCCAAGCCCTTTCTATTACTGGGCGATTTCAATAGCCGCCACCCCTTGTGGGGACACACACACACACCACCTATATGGCCCCGACCCTGATTACCATTATGACCGAGCTCTCCTTCGTGTGCCTCAATGATGGCTCTCCTACATTCTACCATGCCATCACCTGCACTCCATCCTTTATAGCCCTGTCCTTCGTTTCGACCGATGCCCTCCTAGATTTCACATGGCAAGTCCTCCAAGAGGACTATGGAAGTGACCAATTCCCTGTTCAACTCACGCTCAATTGGCCCGACCAGATCGTTCGGGTACTGGAGAAATGGATTACTGCCAAAGCTAATTGGTCCCGCTTCCACAACTATAGATATACAACCCTTACGACTGGCCACTTCCCATCCTCCGACGAGTGCATCGCATACTTCGAGTCAATCGTTGTAGCGGCTGCGTGCACTAACATCCCACAATCCTCCGCCTACTCCCGCACCCGACGGGTACCTTGGTGGACCCCAGAGTGTACGGAGGCCGTACGCGCCAAGAAGAAGGCTACTCGACGCTTCTACCGTACGCGACTCTCCATCCATCATACGGAGATGCAGCGGGCCAGGGCCATCGGCCGCCGTACAATGAAGACAGCGCGCCGAGCTTCTTGGCGTGCCTTTGTATCCGGCGTCACCACCACCACATCTTCGGCTACCATCTGGAAGAAGGTACGGGGTGTCAAGAGTCGACATGTCCCCTCCCGGCCCCTGGTCCTCCGGACTAACGACGGACTCCTATACGAGCCCAGATCGGTGGCAAACCACCTAACTTCGCTGCCGTTTTTTGCTCCGCAGTTAGTTCCCTCGTACCCGCCCCTAACAATAACTCTTCACCGTTCCTAGACAGCACCTACAACCGGTTGTTCACCATGCGTGAAGTACAGGCGGTACTGGCCTCTCGACGATTCCCTTGTCCCGGCCCGGACGGTATCCCGACTATCCCGTACAGCATAATCCAGCACATCCACTCTACCTTACAATTTTCCTAGACCTATACAACCGCATATGGATAGAGGGCGCCTTCCCCTCCAGGTGGAGGAAGGCCCACGTAATCCCTATCCCCAAACCCGGCAAAGATTCCCTCGATCCCACAAACTACAGACCGATCACCCTGACGTGTTGTGCCTACAAAATCTTCGAAAAAAATGATCGTTACGCGACTATCGTTCTTCCTTGAAAATAGTAATTCCTTCCCAGCTACCCAGTCCGGCTTCAGACAATTTCGCTCCACCAATGATCCCCTCCTGCTCCTCAGCCGAGACATAGAGAATGCCTTCAACAGTGGACAGTTCGTCCTATCAATATTTTTTGACATCCAGAAGGCCTACGACACCACCCGTCGGACAATAATCCTGAGTCAGCTCCAAAATCTAGGTCTCGTCGGAGCCATGCCGACCTTCATCAGGGGCTTCCTTTCCTCCCGAACCTTTAAAGTTCAGGTGGGCTCAGTCCTCTCAGACACTTTGGTGCAGGAGGACGGGGTCCCACAGGAAAGCATCCTCAGTGTTCTATGTTTTTCCATCGTCATGAACACAGTCTCAAAATGCCTTCCACCCACCATCCGTTCTTCCATCTACGCGGATGATCTTGCGATCTACTTCGCAGGGCGGGAGCCGTCCGTCGTTCAACGGCAAATTCAGCTCGCCATCTACCGGGTGGAAAGGTGGGCGACGTCGGTGGGGTTCCGCCTCTCCACCAGCAAGTCCAAGTGTATGATCTTCAACAGAAGACCCTCAACCCTTCCGGTTCCCTCTGTCGCGTTAAACGACAATCCTCTTGAGGTGGTACCCTCCACGCGATTTCTGGGCGTGACTAGACCGACGGCTCAACTGGGTTCGCCATCTCAGACACCTGAAGCAATCCCTCCATAGTCCCCTCGCTCTCCTAGATATACTCGCCGAAGGCCCCCATTTTTCAGCGGAACTGATTCTCCTTTTCCTCACTCATTCCCATGTGCTTCATCGTGTCTACGACCATACCCCTCCTACCCAATATCCAGCAACTGAACCTTACTCACCCCCCTCGTCTACCATCCCCAACTCGGTAACACCACCCACCCACTTCCTCGCCGAGATATGTACCACTTTCACAAGGTACGAATCGGCGGTAAATTAAAAAAAAAAAAAATTATATATATATATCCCACATTATGCAACACGCATTACACAAGTGGATATTGCAAATTTGATAAGAAATGCAAGTTCCACCATCTTACGGTCTGCAACACTTATGCGAAATATCAGGGAGTTGCAAATACAAAAAAATGCCGGTACCACCACCCTCAAAGGAACGCAACGAGTGAACGGAAAAAACGAACGTAAAGAAGAGTGCCAATTTTTTAGACGCGGCCAACACATTACAGCTGCTAAATACTATCCAGCAATTACAAAACCAGCTGACAAATATAGGAATCCGAGAGCCGGACAGAAGGTACGAACAAAGGCACTTCATGCTTTATCGGGACAACAGGTACCGACAAAGATAAAAAGAGGTAAATTCTCGGAGGACCACAAGGCAACGAAACCGGCACCCCCATTGGAAAACAAATCGGAACCACCTGTATGCGAAAACGAAAGAGAAAAAATAAAAATAATCCTAGCCAACATTCAGGGCCTTAAATCGAACCTTTTCACGAACAAAATTTTATACCTGAAAGGACTCATGCAAGAAGCCGGGGCTGACTTTGCATGCCTCACGGAAACTCATCTAAAGGACTGCCAGGCGAACTGTGAAAATTGTGAGTCCTGTATTGACAAAAAAGAAATACAAATTGACAACTATAACATCCTGCGAGCCGACAGAACAGTGAGACGTAAAGGAGGATGTGCTATTTACACACGCGAAAGGCACATAGCAGAAATGGCTATAAGTACCTCAAACAGCTACGTAGAATGTGTAGCAGCAAAAATTGAAAAATTAAATATGGTACTAATTGTAATGTACAGACCCCCAAACACGCCAACCTCAAAATTTTCAGATTCCATTACAGAGGTAAGAAACTGGGTAAAAGATCTACACTCTCCAACCCCAAATATTTTTCTCTGTGGTGATTTTAATTTCCCATTCATGAAATATAAAAGGATAGGAAAAAATATATGTATACACCAGGACAAGGGGGACACACGAGAAAACCACGAGCAGGTGAAAATGCTACTAGCTCTAGCTGATGAATTTATGTTAACGCAAGAATAAAAGAAAACAAGAAAAAGCAACTGCCTAGATTTGGTATTCACAAACAACAGTAATCTAATTGATAATGTAGAAATATCCCCAACTATGATATCGGACCACATCATTGAAATAACAACTAATATAAAGACAACAGGAAAGGAAAGAACACGCACAACAGAAAGAAGCAAATTCGAAATTTTTAATTTTCACTCCAAAGCTATAAACTGGGAAGATGTGACATCCATCATGGAAGTAATAGATTGGAAAACCATTTTCGAGGCCAAGACAACGGAGGAGATGCTAATGACGTTAGAGGAGAAGACGTTAGAAATTGTGGAAAAACATGTCCCAAAAATACAACAAAGAGGAAAGAGAAGCAGGTTCGAGAGACAAAAGAGGGCATTGTTTCGAAAGAGAACAAGAGTGACTGCAAAATTAAGTAATTGTAAAGATAACATCAGAAAAATATTAAATGATAAACTGCAAAGTATCGATGAAATCATACAGGAACTAATCAAGAAGCATACAGAAAAAGACGACGACGACGCTATAGAAGCGATAAAGGCTAACTCAAAGTACTATAATTTCGCAAAAAGAAATTCGAAAAAGCATGCGACTATCAGACCTTTAAAAAATGAGAACAGTGCTTTATCTGATGATATAGCAGAAGTATCTGAAATATTAAGAGCTCAGTACGAATCGGCTTTCAGTATCCCAAAAACTGACAAATTGATATGCGATAGAAACGCGTTCTTTGAAGAAGAACCACAAGGGGAAAGTATAACGGATTTCGACTTTACGACGGATGATATTACCCAAGCCATAGGGAAACTAAAAACACACTCAGCGGCAGGACTGGATAAATGGAATACCACACTGATCAAAAATTGCAAGAATGCAATCGCTGAGCCCCTATACTGGATATGGAGACGATCACTAGACACGGGAGAAATACCGGGCATCCTGAAGAGCGCAAACATAGTCCCAATATATAAAGGAGATCGATCTGAGGCCAAAAACTATAGGCCAGTGTCGCTTACATCTCATCTCGCTAAAATATTTGAAAGAATAGTTAGACAGAAAATCTATGACTTTTTGGAAACTCGGAAAAAATTAGATGATAACTAACACGGCTTTCAGTCAGGCAGATCATGCCTATCACAACTAATAGAACAATACAACATTATTGATGCAGTGGAAGGTAATGAAAACTATGATATACTGTACACAGACTTTGCTAAAGCGTTCGACAAGTGTGACCACGGAATCACAATGCATAAACTGAAATATATGGGAATAACAGGAAAAGTTGGGAAATGGATATATAATTTCCTTAGTGAGCGGCGGCAAGTCGTTACAGTACAAAGAGTATCTTCATCAGAATCAGAGGTCCTCAGTTCAATACCACAAGGAACAGTATTAGCTCCACTATTCTTCATAATCATGCTAACTGACATAGATGAGGACGTTACCAGAGACGGCACAGTAACATCCTTTGCCATGACTCCAGATTTGAACAAATTTACTGGAGCACAGCTCTGAATTTACTTTTTTTCCCCTTTCCCCTTCC
The DNA here is from genome assembly GCA_023014485.1 of Bathynomus jamesi. Taxonomy (NCBI): domain Eukaryota; kingdom Metazoa; phylum Arthropoda; class Malacostraca; order Isopoda; family Cirolanidae; genus Bathynomus; species Bathynomus jamesi. The sequence goes on from JAJOZX010001047.1 coordinate 279,420, forward strand.
CTTTAAAATGTTCCTCCCAGTTTTGCTTCTTTGAATATTTGTTCTTGCATTGACCACAAAAGTAACCCCTTTTAACACCCTCACTTTTCTCTCCAACTTCATCAATATTAGGATCCATTGTTGATTATTGACTACCTGAAAAAATACAAAATAAGTAAAAGTTAGTAAATATAGAGTATGGTAAAAGTGAGTAAAAGTAAGTAAATATAGTACAATGAAAGTAAGTAAAAGTAAGTGCTTTAAACTTAGTAAAAGTAAGGAAGAGTAAGTAAAAGTAAGTTTAAACTTAACTAAACTTTTCAATTCTAGAGTCATGGTGGATTACTTAAAACCGCACAAGTAATTATCTGGCCAATTTATCAAACCTGGCCGAGATCAATGGAACATAGTCCAATCCTGATAATTTTATATTAAAAAAATATACGTTTTAATAAAATTTTAATTATCAAAACATTGAAGCTTAACAAAAAAAAAAATAATTGTTAAATATGGAATTACCAACTAAACTTAAAATAACTAAATTTGTAATTTAAAAAATTGGTTTGTACAAGAACGTATACGCAAAAAAATTGCATAACGTCTAGCGGATGAACAAAACCCAAACCCAAATTTACTTTTTCTCATGGTCAAATTTACTGGAGCAATGCTCCCAAGATCCCAGGAATCTGGAGTCATGTCCTTTGCGGATGACACAAAGATCAGTAGAAAAATAAGAAACCCAGAAGACATAGGATCTCTACAAACCTACAAGAACAGAATCTACAAGTGGACGGAAGACAACAATATGAAGATAAACACCGAGAAATTTCAGCTATTACAGTACGGAAAAAGAGAAGACCTAAAATCCATGGAATATTATACCTCAAATGGATAGGAAATTCAGAGAAATTCCAGAGCAAAAGATTTAGGGGTTGTAATGACATGATGCGAAATTTGAAACACAAAATAAGATAGCAGTAAACAGAGCAAAGAGAATAACGGGACAGATATTGAGAACCTTTGAACGAAGGGATAGGAATGTAATGATTTCTCTACTGAAAACCCTGATTATACACAAATTTGAATACTGCTCGGTCCTAACATTCCCATATAAAAAAAAAGACATTAGACAGCTGGAAGCGATCCAGAGAAGCTTCACAGCCAAAATCAATGGGTGCAAAGAACTAAATTATTGGGAAAAGTTACGCGAACTAGACCTATATTCAGTGGAAAGGAGAAGAGAGAGATACACCATTACACTGTGTAACACTGATTCTGTTTATATAGAATTTTTTGTTTTTATTTGCATTTGTGGGCGCTGAGTCCAAATCTGGCCTTGGTTTGTGTGTATCATCAATGGTTTCAGAGATAATCCATTTTTCATGTTTTACCAGTATAATGTTGTTATGGGCGCAGCAATATCAGAATAATCAGGAATTGTTGAGAACAATCCGGATGTTCGTTGACAGTTTCTTGCTCTAGAAATTGCCCGAAACTTCCACTGTGCTATAGAAAGAAGAGCGCAGAGTCTGAGAAGTCAGTAAGTGTGAGCACACAAAGAAAGCAGGTTGTTTGTCTGATGGTTACCAACACTGAGGTACTGTGTTTCTGTGCTTCTCTGTGCTGACGATTTGAGTGTTATCGATCCTTTTTTATTGCAAACATTATTTCAGTGTTGTGAATACATCTTTTTTCTGGAATCTGTAATCTGTTGCAGATTTAATAACTCTTCTCTCTATAGCTGCAGGTTATGATTAATGTAGTACAGTTTGGTAAAGAGAATGGCAACTAGAGCTTGTAAACACACGCCGGATATATTCTGCTACGTTTGTGGGTATTACATAGGCCCCAAGCAAGTATCGCACAAGATTATGAAAGGCACCAAGTTCTGGATTGCATATCGGCTCTATTTTGGTATGCCTATGGGTGACCAAGATAAGCCCTGGGCACCCCATGTGATCTGTGGAAGCTGCCGCTCCACACTTGAAGGGTGGCTGCGGGGAGTACGCAAGGCAATGCCCTTTGCGGTACCCAGAATATGGAGAGAACCAAAGAGCCACCACGACGATTGCTACTACTGCATGGTAGATGTTTCTAAGTACAGGAAAGTTAAAGGAAGGCAGACTCTTCAGTATCCAAGCATAGCGTCGTCCATGGCTCTTGTACCACATGGCGAAGGTCTTCCAATACCACCTCCACCAGAACAGGTATCTATCCATTACTTTACCTTCTGTATTTACAGACTGTGGGTCATTATGTGTCGATTTTTTTAGTGCTGATGCTCTTCTACATATATAGCTATGCCTATATTTTGTTTCTTTGCTTTGCAGGTTGAAAATGAGGATGCAGCTAGCTCATCTGATATGTCGGCTGGTGAGGACAGTCATGATGAAGAATATACAGTAACTTTCAGTACAAACCCTCATTTTCCAAATCAGAGGGAATTGAACGACTTAATTAGAGATTTGGGTCTGACGAAATCAGGATCTGAGCTTCTGACCTCCAGACTGAAAGAGTGGAATTTGCTTGGAGAAGACTGCAAGAGCACTGTATACCGAAAGCGGCATGAAGAGTTTGCAAGGTTCTACGATGTCAATGGCTCTCTCTGTTATTGCAGCGAGGTTATTGGTCTATTCACAGCTATTGTGTTAACACATATACCCTCAGAGTGGCGCCTGTTTATTGACAGTTCAACTCGGAGTTTAAAAGCTGTTCTACTCCACAATGGGAACAAATATCCATCTATACCAGTTGCACATTCTGTTCAAATGAAAGAGGACTATGAAAATGTCAAACAACTGCTCACTCAAATCAGGTATGAACAATATAACTGGGACGTGCGTGGTGATTTCAAAATGATTGGTTTCCTGTTAGGTTTACAAGGAGGGTTTACTAAATATTCATGTTTTCTTTGCCTGTGGGATAGCAGGGCTTCAACTGAGCACTATAAAACAGTTCAGTGGCCTCCACGTGAAGGACTGCAACCAGGAAAGTACAATGTACTCAGGGAACCTCTCGTGAAGCCTGACATAGTTCTGCTACCACCTCTCCATATTAAGTTGGGTCTAATTAAGCAGTTTGTAACTGCGTTAGATTTTGGAGGGGAAATTTTCCAACAGATTCGGGTCATGTTCCCCTAAACTCTCTGAGGCCAAAGTCAAGGCTGGCATCCTTGTAGGACCACAAGTCAAGGCGCTGTTGAATTCAAAGAACCTTGAAGCCAAGATGACTCCGATCGAAAAAGAGGATTGGTGTGCTTTCCGTGATGTGGTTCGTGGGTTTTTAGGCAACCATAAAGCACCAAACTATAAGGAGTTAGTGTCAAACTTGATTAAGTGCTATGGCAAAATGGGGTGCCGTATGTCTTTAAAATTACACTATCCGCATTCACATCTAGACTTTTTTCGTGATAACCTGGGCGATGTAAGTGAAGAACATGGCGAAAGATTCCATCAAGATATTCAAACGATGGAGAAAAGGTACCAGGGCCATTGGGATGCTTCCATGATGGGAAACTATGTATAGTCGCTGATCAGAAATGATAAGAATGTTCATACGCGGAAGTCGCGTTCTTCAGTGCATTTTTAAGGAACGCACACTGCATAACGAGGCTTGTTATTCTCTTATCGGTTCTCCTCATGATATATATTATATCCTTTGCACCATTTTGGGTTTGTCAAACAATTTTGGCTCAATAAACATTAATTTCCAATAGTGTTTTTATTTTCAGAAAATATTTATGTTAGCCTTCTTTATATACTTTGCCATATGAAAAGTGTGATAACCTATATTTTTGAAACGGTTGATGATAGAGCAAAACCAATATCATTTTTGGAATCAGCGCCCCGAAATCATTAAAAAACGACAGAAAAATCACAATAAACAGAAAATATTTCGAATTTTGTTACCCAGTGTTATTTACACTTGGAAAATAATGGAGAAACTTGTCCCTAATCTTACTCTGAACCTTATAACTCCCCAAACAACGGTGGAAGGTAGAAAAGGTAGACTGTGTCGTATTCCCAAATTGAAGGCGAGACAGGGAACATCCTTAACCCTGAAAGAAAATAGTTTTGTAGTGAGAGGACCAAAACTGTTTAATCAGTTGCCCAAAGACCTAAGAAACACGAAGGGAGTTGCAGTGGACATCTTCCAAAGAAGACTAGATACCTGGCTCAGAACAATCCCCGATGAGCCGGGCGTACCTGGCTCCTGGCTATGTGAGGTGGAGAGCACAAGAAACCAACTCACTACTTCACCGGGCCAACTCGAGAGGAGGGGCGACAAGCTTGACCTTCGCGAAATGAGGAATCATCGCGCGAAACCTTTGTAAGTTGTGTGTGTGTGTGTTGTAATTATATTTAGTGAGAAATAAAATAAGGCATTACATTTGTACCGCCCCTCGTATACTTAAAATGAACTAATTTTTTATCGTAAACAAAGACTTTGTGCTACACTCGCTGAAGATTCAGGGGAAGGCTGCGTATTATGAAGGAAATGGGGTTGGGGGAGGGTTGGGGAAGTTATTGGGTGAGAGAGAGATTTGGAGGATCGTCTAGACTTCTTGTAGTCTAAATCATCCTCCATAAAATCTTGAAGGGGGTGGCTTGGGAAATTGTCTGGTGTTTGGTGTCGGTTCGTCTTGCTTCTGCTTCTTTGGATCAGGAGTCCTTACAAAGAAGAAATCTATGGCTAACTAACGACTCTTCCTGTTTCATTTTCTTTTCATAGATTTTTGCGTAGCAGCAGTAGACATTCCTCTCTTCTCTATGCACTTTCATGCTTCTTTCTTTTACTGGATCAACTTCAGAGAACCTTGCCACGAGTTGTTCTGCTTGAGCAAATATATCAGTCAATTCACTTTTTTTTTTTTAGTTCTCTTGGTTATTCAACATAAAGCATGAGCCTTTAACTTGAAATCCCCAGCAGCAGTGTTAGATGCTCTTTCGCCGGCTTAAAGCCAGATGCTGTCTTCTCTTCTTTTGAAATGAAAGTTCTGTTGGACATTCTTTTCCAATAAAGTCCAGTTTCATCCACGTCATCCTCGATAATCTTCAAAATTGCAGGATATGATTCAGCTGATTCCTTGTCTGCGTTTGCAGTCTCCAGTAAATTTCAAATTATGAAGGTTGCTACGTTTAAGAAAACTGAAACCATCCTTTACTTGCTACAAATGTCTCGCTTGTTGAGCCCTTACCTTCACTAAGATTTTGGCATAGGGACGTAGCCTTTTCCATCATCCACAAGCATGCTTGAAGGCACACGTTTATTCGCTTGATCATCTTAACCATCGTCAGATTCTGGATCAATGAAAGAAAGACACCCCCAGCCTTCTTTAGTTAGCTTTATAAGGCTAACTAACGAAAATATCACGACCTAACCTAACCAATCGTTAGGTGAACCGTACACCCTTGACGATTGGTTAGATAAAGCTAACTAAAGAAGGCTGGGGTGGCTTTCTTTCATTGATCCCAGATTCTTATTCACGATCATGAACCAAGAAGCAGTCGAAGGTGTACCCAATTTTGTACAATCTTTTATTTTATCCTTATTCTTCCACTGTTGTTGGAGAAATTTTCAACGCAGGAGCGATTTCAGTTCCACGTTGTCCTGACTCAAAGCGTCCTATCACCAAGTTTCGTCTCCAACGTAATAGCACGTTTAGATTTCACAACATCCTTTTTAAAAGCCAGACTTAAATCACTTTCTTAAATTCTACCCTATTTATGTTATCAATTTATTCACAGTAGTAAATTGTAAATAACACTGTAAAATTAATGCTAATTTCACTTCAATAGTTTTACAGCATCAAAACATCTTAACGCACGCAACTTTCGGGATGTATATGTGAAACTCGTCCCTAATTTGTAGACTATGTATAAGCGAAACGATGCATCCGGGACTACCCATATCAATTACCATACTTTACACAACTTTTTAACTTTCAAAAAGTAATAAAAAGTTATATATATTATTCTTTTTTACTCGAATCTGTGATGCGCCTCGATGGTGTAGTGGTTAGCGTCGCTGACTACGAATCCATCGGCCCCGGGTTCGAGACCCGACGGCAGCCGGCGCGCAGCAAAACCCAGCTGTTCATCCTTCCACACAATAAAGAAAGTGGTTGGTAGATAAATGGGTACCCTAAGTGGCCTAGTGGTTAAAACGCTGGGCTGCTGATGGGGCGTGGTTCGGATTCCACGTTAAACTGTAGGTCTAAGGTGGAGTGAAAAGCTTGACCTTCGTCAGAATGAACAATTCGGGCGGAAGCAAAACCAACGTTAACCAAGGTTATATATATATATATAATATCAAAGCTATTGACTTCTTAGGGAGACGGAGCTTACAGATGAACAGAAGGACCAACACAACGGCAAACATTTTCATTTATTTTTTGTACTTCAGACGTTTCGACAAATCTTTTGCCATCATCAGTGAATTAAGTCTTAAAACCTTAAAACAAAAGTAAAAAGTGAAAATTACATCAATACAATATTAAAACCATTAAAATTAAAACCTTAAAACAAAATGAAAATTGCATCAATACAAAATTAAAATCATTTAAATTTCATCACTACAAAAATTAAAATTAAATTAAATTACCTCAATAGGTAAATACAGAATGTTTACATCAACCTCCATACTTGGCAAAGCCTAAGAGAAAACTGGATGGTCAGAGGATTAGAAAGCATATGTCTATGAGAATCGGTTGGTTAGTTAAAAGAGCTGTAATTTGTAGGATGAACTATTATTGTTAATGGAGGGTTTGTTTCTATAGATGTGCAAAGATTCTAAAATTCGGAGTTCTGTGAGGTTATTGGATCTAGTTAAAATTTCAAACCGAGTTTTGTGAAGGGGATGGTTGTTTTCATTACTATGGTTTCTAATTGCGGATTGTGGAGGGCTACTGAGGGGACGGTTGGTACGGACTGACAAGCCCAAATGTTGAGAAAGGCGCACCTCCCGTTGGAGTTGTGCTGCCAATATACGCAGCCTTACAGCTGTCGCACGTGTATTTGTAAACAACATTGGGGCATACAGTTTTGGGGAATTCATCTTTGAACTTTAAAAAATTTGATAATTTAAGTGGGTTGACGAAGGCGAATCTAAAATTTATTTGGGGATAACTAGACTTGAACAGTTTGGACAATTCACCTCGAATACGCAATGATAAATAACCATAAAAAGGTAATTTAATATATCTGGTTTTTTTTTGTACTGTAGTTATTGGGAGTTTAGTATTAAAAGTGTTATTTAAAAATTTCTTTAATTGGTTATCAAATAGATTAGAAGGGTAGTAATTGTTAATAAAGTACTGTTTTAAAAATTTAAATTCTTCGTTTAACGAAAAGTAATCCGAAAATACGGTAACTTCTTGTTAATAATGTTACTATAGCACTAATCTTATATTTATAAAACATACAACTTAAATAATTGGTTCCCAAGCTAGTAAAAGTTTGTTTTCGAAATAGTGAAGTTTGGAACTTATTATGAGCCCGTTTAACTAAAACATCCAGGAAAGGTAAACTATTATTTGTTTCGTTTTCACATGTGTACTTAATATTACTATGTTGTTTATTAAGATAATCAAGAAAAAGTTTTACGTGTGAAGGATGGTTAAATATTAAGAAAGTGTCATCCACGTATCTTCTGTAATATATGGGTTTAAAACTACTAGGACAACTTTTCAACCAAATTTCTTCGTAATGGCAAAGAAATGCATTTGCTGGTGTTGGGCTCAACGGGGATAAATGAAAATGTTTGCCGTTGTGTTGGTCCTTCTGTTCATATATATATATATATATATATATATATATATAATATATTATATATTATATATATATATATATATATACACTATGCATGGAACAAGGAACTCTTCTAGGAAAATTAAATCCACTCTAGTTCGAATAAGTAATGGTAAATGACAAATACTATAGTTTTATGAAACGGACATGTTATGTGCCTTGAAAAGTGGACTCTCAATTCCGCCAGTTGAGGTTTAAGTTTTGGTTTTTGGCTAAAAATATAATAGTTACCCCTTTTTCTTTGATGTATTTAATCTGACGTGAAGGCAGCGAGTCTTTGCTTATATTGAGGTTCTAAATGTAGCTGGGCTAGGCTGCTTTAAACCCTAGATTCTATGTCAAAGCTGGATCCTATCTACTTTGCAGATAGCTGGTGAGGGAAGCTATGTTTTGGGGACCTCTTTGCGAGTGACTCGTTGCCCACGTCGGGCTAGCATCATGAAAAAGAAAAAACTATAGTATTTGTCATTTACCATTACTTATTCGGACTACAGTGGATTTAATTTTCTTAGAAGAGTTCCTTGTTCCATGCACAGTCTGTGTGTATCATAAAAAACTTCAGGGAACCATTCTGAGTTCATTCCCATATATAGTGCCTTTTCCTGTTTTGGCTATAATGTACTTTTTTTCATAAAATATTTTTCCTGATTGGGCTATTTTTTCGCTACTCTGCGACTTAATTAGTTTGTTGATTTCTGTTGTGGCTATTTTTTCGCGACTAAATTTTGTGAGTTTTGTGCTAGCAGTATGACGTGTCAGTCCTGTGAACTTGATTTTGAAGACTTGATTCGTCATATGCCCTAGATGAAGAGAAAGCATTTGATGTTTTTATCAATTATGGCGTTATTCTCTCATCCTTAACTTGCCCGAAATGTGACAGTGAGTGCTTAATACGAGAAGATCAGAAGATATTTAGGTGAAGTAACCAATATTAACCCGTTAGGTTAATTGAATGCCCGGTTAGGTCAACTGAATGCCTGGTTAGGTTAATTGAATGCCCGGTTAGGTCAACTGAATGTCTGGTTAGGTTAATTGAATGCCCGGTTAGGTCAACTGAATGCCTGGTTAGGTTAATTGAATGCCCGGTTAGGTCAACTGTACGCCCTTGATGATTGGTTAGGGTAAGTCGTGATATTTTCATTAGTTTAAACGAAAATGACGAGAGCAAACTTTTCTGTTTAATTTTGAGGTGTTTTGCACGTTTCCTATGGTAATGTGTCGTTTACGAGATCTCGTAACATGAACATATCCTATATGTTTATGTTACGATATCTCAAAAACTACGCATTTGCACAGGAAACGAATGGCAGATTCGTAAAAAGCACCTCAAAATTGACCAGAAAAGTTTGCTCTCATTATAAAACCAGACTGGGAGTAAAATCGAATATTTACCCTTACTTAATCTGACCGAGTTAGGAAAAAAACAATTTATGCCTTCGCTTAATGGCGTCCCCTCCCTCAGTCCGTTGAGAGAATTGAATGTTTATAAAATCTCACGTGGAAGGATATTAATGACGTGTTACCTTTTCAGTCTTTATTTCACGAGGATAGATCACTTTTAAGATATTAGATTGATTTCTTTTACAATACGGAGTAATTAGAAAATCAATTCTTAACACTACACTCGCTTAGAGAGTTATTAACGAACAAAAGAGCCGAGCCGAACTGGCTGTCCAAAGGACGAGGCACGCACTGCCCAGAAGGGTGAGGCTTCGACTGCACTCTCAAAGTGTTTACGCTTTGCCCTGGAGAAACTCCCATGGTGCCACGTTTACAAAACATTTTTAAAGTTGCGAAGGTTATCTAACAATTATATTAGCAAAAGAATTTATATAATTTTGGTTCCAGACTTAACTTCTTTATATGATTTATATTAGCCGAAAAGAACATTTTAGAATTTAGGAATCTCTGTTTAAGATTATAGATTTGGCACACTGGAGTCGTTAGGGTTAAGAAAGAGGCCAGATGTTCCACTGGGGCATCGAGGCGAGTTATAAAATATTAAAAATTGAAAGATTAATACTTTAATTTATGCAAACAGAATAAATATCCTTAAATTTTAACAAAATTTTTCCTCTGGAAAACCTTTTACACACACACACACACACACATATATATATATATATATATATATATATATTATACAGTGGTGTAGTGCTGTGGGAACGGCGTTCCCTTACTTTTTTTGGTAGACGGAACGGCGTTCCCTCACTATTTCAAATAAATCCGAACTTACAAATCTCTAACGTCATGAAATTTTAATTCCCACCCCTAGAAGAAATATGAGAAAGAATCATTAACGGTTTCATTTCTTTTAGCTTCGACTGAGGCAATGCTAGCCTATAAAGATCTGGTGAAACAGTCACCACGGCGTACCAGTTGTTAACTTTTTTTTAGTTAATCATTCCAGTGTTAGCTATTTTTATTGATCGTACTGGATGTCGTATATCTAATGACACTGGAAATACTGCATCTTCAACCTTGGAATATATCCTAATATCCAGTGCATATGACCTCAAAATATTCCTGAAATTGGTCAGATTTCAAAGATTTCCCGGGGGGCTTACAGTGCCCCCGGACCCCCAGCTGTATGGGCTCGCCGCGCTCGCCATTGTCCCCCAGCATCTGAGTAACACTTTCAAAATGCGTTCCCTTACTTCTTTATTTAGCACTACACCACTGTATATATATACACTGTATATATATATATATGCATATAACTGCAATGACCGCGCAGTATATAAATGAATAGAAACGACATAAGTGTTAAGGAACGTTTCTGCACACAAGGAGGAGAGTAACGAATAATGAAAATGAGGCGAACCGCCCAGGAATCGAACCCAGGGCCTTCCAATTGCCGGTCGGACGCTCTACCATTATGCTACGGACCTCACTCAATCACAAATCGAAATTCTCCCACATAGGGCAGAAACCAATGCCCTGAGAGGGCACCCTCGCAAATCGTGAATATGCGCATATAACTGCAATGACCGCGCAGTATATAAATGAATAGAAACGACATAAGTGTTAAGGAACGTTTCTGCACACAAGGAGGAGAGATAACGAATAATGAAAAATGAGGCGAACCGCCCAGGAATCGAACCCAGGGCCTTCCAATTGCCGGTCGGACGCTCTACCATTATGCTACGGACCTCACTCAATCACAAATCGAAATTCTCCCACATAGGGCAGAAACCAATGCCCTGAGAGGGCACCCTCGCAAATCGTGAATATGCGCATATAACTGCAATGACCGCGCAGTATATAAATGAATAGAAACGACATAAGTGTTAAGGAACGTTTCTGCACACAAGGAGGAGAGATAACGAATAATGATTTGCGAGGGTGCCCTCTCAGGGCATTGGTTTCTGCCCTATGTGGGAGAATTTCGATTTGTGATTGAGTGAGGTCCGTAGCATAATGGTAGAGCGTCCGACCGGCAATTGGAAGGCCCTGGGTTCGATTCCTGGGCGGTTCGCCTCATTTTTCATTATTCGTTATCTCTCCTCCTTGTGTGCAGAAACGTTCCTTAACACTTATGTCGTTTCTATTCATTTATATACTGCGCGGTCATTGCAGTTATATGCGCATATTCACGATTTGCGAGGGTGCCCTCTCAGGGCATTGGTTTCTGCCCTATGTGGGAGAATTTCGATTTGTGATTGAGTGAGGTCCGTAGCATAATGGTAGAGCGTCCGACCGGCAATTGGAAGGCCCTGGGTTCGATTCCTGGGCGGTTCGCCTCATTTTTCATTATTCGTTATCTCTCCTCCTTGTGTGCAGAAACGTTCCTTAACACTTATGTCGTTTCTATTCATTTATATACTGCGCGGTCATTGCAGTTATATGCGCATATTCACGATTTGCGAGGGTGCCCTCTCAGGGCATTGGTTTCTGCCCTATGTGGGAGAATTTCGATTTGTGATTGAGTGAGGTCCGTAGCATAATGGTAGAGCGTCCGACCGGCAATTGGAAGGCCCTGGGTTCGATTCCTGGGCGGTTCGCCTCATTTTTCATTATTCGTTATCTCTCCTCCTTGTGTGCAGAAACGTTCCTTAACACTTATGTCGTTTCTATTCATATATATATATATATATATATGTATATATATATATGACGGTTGGAAATGCTGTTGCTGAATTATTTGAAGGAAGTTTGGTAATTGTTTAGAATAACTCCAAAGTGTATAATTTCCATAAATTGTGCATTCATAGATTAGTTTTTATATCAGAGACACATTTTTGATAGTCTGAGGCTGTGCAAATGTCCCAAAACTATGTTATGCATGATTTCAGTTTTATGGCATTTGCCCAACTTCAGACTAGCAGAAATGCGTTTCTGATATAAAAACGAATCCCACGAATGCATAATTTATGAAAATTAAACCAAACCTCACCTGATCTAACTTTTACTTATGTCGTAATTGCACAAATGGCCACGGGTATTTCCTTTGTCATCATCTTTTGGGCAATAAAAATCCCGTGATCACAGAAAAACTTAAAGGCTGCATCTTCGACTATGGAAAATTTCACAACAGCTTCCCACAACGTAAAGGAACAACCTTCGCGCACACAACTCGTGTTGGATTTTTTCGGTTTGGCGGACTGCTGCAGATTTGTTGCAGGGCCACCAAATTTGCTATAGTGCCAATATGCTGTAGCGCGTATAACAGGATATAATTATTAGGTAAAAGTTGCTCAAAATTAATCGAAACCTACGGGAAAATTATTGAATGCATGGTTAGGTCAACTGTACGCCCTTGACAATTGGTTAGGTTAAGTCGTGATATTTTTGTCAGTTTAATGAAAATAGTCCAGCTTCACAAAATATTACGACTTAGCCTAATCAATCGTCAAGGACGTACAGTTGACCTAACCGGTCATTCGATTAACGTAACTGGGCATTCAATAATTTCCCCATAGATTTCGATTAATTTTAAGCAACTTTTACCCAATAATATAATTATATCCTGTTATATGGCATATGTGGTGAGGAGATAGCATATTGGCGCTACAGCAAATCTGTCGCAGGCCGCCAAACCAAAAAGTTCTAACGTTAAACTGCTTACCGTAAGAGTTTTTAGCGAAAAAAAAAATTTGTTTCTTCTTTTGACGTCATTATAATGGCGCCACAGAATATTAGTAATAATTTCAAAAAATTTCACAAACTCTGATTAATATTTATAATTCTTATTTGGTATTTACGCTCATATTGTATTTAATAACATTTCATTCAAAACATATGAAGAATCTTGTAGTAACTTTGTTTTTCGTTTAAAACAGTTTGGAGTTGTTTTAAATATTTGCCGGAAGTTCATTTATGCATATTTTCAAGTCAATAATATAACTTTGAAATAAGTAAGTTAAAATTAAACAATGTACATATTCATGTTATCAGTACTATTACGATGAAATAGGTCATCGTAACGGTCCTTCATACCATTGTATGTATATTCTAACGAATTAGTTAGTTAGACTTTGGGAAAAATGAAACGTGGCCCTGAGTGGACAGTTCATAATCTCAAGTCCAAGATAGTTTGAATGCACAATAGGGAGAGATATACAGTAGGGTGGAGTGAAAAATATTTTTTTTTAATTTCGAAATGCTTGGGGTCGGGAAAGTTGCTTATTTATGTGAAACGTACTGTGTGAAATTTTTGTAATTTTGTAATTTAAAAAATAAAAATTGTGAAATTTTAGTAATTTTGCCAATTTTTAAAAACTTTGTTCAGTGTGCACACTATAATTATAGCCGTACGATTACAAAGATTTCACACAGTACGTTTCACATAAATACACAACTTTCCCGACCCCAAGCACTTTGAAATAAAAAAAAACAAAAATTTCACTCCACCCTAATGTACAGGCTCCATCTCCAGACCAGAGGCTTGTAAAAAACGACAAACACTTTCAAACACTATTCTATTACTATTCAACGATATATATATATATATATATATATATATATATATATATATATATATATATATATATATATATATATATATATATACACACAAACTCAGAATGGTTCCCTGAGAACATTATATGTTAAACACAGACCGTGCATGGAACAAGGAACTCTTGTGGGAAAATTAAATCCACTATAGTCCGAATAAATAATGGTAAATGACAAATACCATAGTTTTTTCTTTTTCATGATTTTAGCCCGACGTGGGCAACGGGTCTCTCGCAAAGAGATCCCATAAATATAGCTTCCCTCACCAGCTATCTGCAAAGCAGACAGGATCCAGCTTTGGGACATGGATCTAGGGTTTAAAGCAAGCTTAGATCCCTACATTCAGAACCTCTATATAAGTAAAAGACTCGTTGCATTCACGTCGTGTTGAATAAATCAAAGAAAAAGGGGGTAAGTATTGTATTTTTAGCCAAAAAAACCAAAACTTAAACCTCAACCGGGACATTGAGCGTCCACTTTTCAAGGCACGAAACACGTCCGTTTAGTATACACAAACTCAGAATGGTTCCCTGAGAACATTATATGTTAAACACAGACCGTGCATGGAACAAGGAACTCTTCTGGGAAAATTAAATCCACTATAAACCCGGTTGAGTTTTAAGTTTTGGTTTTTTTTGGCTAAAAATACAATAGTTACCCCCTTTTTCTTTGATTTATTCAACACGACGTGAATGCAACGAGTCTTTTACTTATATAGAGGTTCTGAATGTAGGGATCTAGGCTTGCTTTAAACCCTAGATCCATGTCCCAAAGCTGGATCCTGTCTGCTTTGCAGATAGCTGGTGAGGGAAGCTATATTTATGGGATCTCTTTGCGAGAGACCCGTTGCCCACGTCGGGCTAAAATCATGAAAAAGAAAAAACTATGGTATTTGTCATTTACCATTACTTATTCGGACTATAGTGGATTTAATTTTCCCAGAAGAGTTCCTTGTTCCATGCACGGTCTGTGTTAACACATACATACATACATACATATTATATATATATATATATATATATATATATATATATATATATATATATATTAGGGTGTCACTAGGTAATAGGGGGAAAATTAAACGATGGATATTTTCCTATGACACCCCCTAAAATTGTTCCATTTGGTGTAAAACATACGGAAGTATAGTGGATTTAATTTAACATATATATATATATATATATATATATATATATATATATATATATATATATTAGGGTTGTCACTAGGTAATAGGGGGAAAATTAAACGATGAAAATTAAACGATGGATATTTTCCTATGACACCCCCTAAAATGTTCCATTTGGTGTAAAACATACGGAAGAGAAATTTGGTCCTGATTGGTCATCATTTAAAGGTCGCCCTCGTCACTGAAAACAAGACCCATTTGTTGACGTCAACAAGCTGTTCAGTGTTCACAGCTTGGGCCGAACCAGATAATAAAAAACAAGGCAATTTGGTGAAATAACGAAAGTAAGACACTTAAAAACGCAAAGAATACAAACAGTTTATTATATAATCAAAATAGAAGACATAATTTGGCGAATAATGGTACAAAATGGAGAAGCAACAAAAGCAAAACTTTGAGAAATAAAATACATATACAGTAGCAGAATAATTGGTGCTCATACGCTGATCAGTGATTAGTTCTTTCGCGTCCTCACTAATGCTGATTTGTTCGGAGCTGGGTGTTGCTTTCTGTGGTCAGTGACAACTTGAACGAGGAACTGGAGCTGTTCTTCTTTCACTGTCAACTTTCCGTTCAGCTCCTTCACCAGAGCCACGGCCCGTTCTGCTCTGTCGTTCACCACTGCAAGTTTGGAGACCACATCCCGAGCTTGCACGTATTCAGAGTTTGACGTCCATGAACTGGGATGGTGGAGCAGAAAGCAATCTGGCAACTGAAGTTTTGAGAAGAATCCTCGGGTGTTCTTTGTGATCAGTTGCTCCCGTCCTTTGCTGTCACTGAGGAACATAGTATCAAGAACCAAAGGTCGTTTTGGCGGCATGTGAGGGGCTTCTTGATCTAACGCTGCAACCATGCTGCACTTCACTTCCATCGATATCCTCTCATCAAGGAACGCCAGACCCACTGCCTCCTCCGAATGGTACCACAGGTGCGCAGACAGCTTCTTGGTGGTACCATCAGAGATCTCCTTGTGCGGGTATCGAAGGAGCGTCCTCATCAATTCCCAATCATTCAGCGGAGCTTCGATGGACAGATGAGCTGTTGCCCACGCTTTCATGTAAACTAGAACAGAAAAGAGGCAGATATCTCGAATTCCGCGTTCCTCAGTGTTCGTCAGTTTAAACTGTCTTCGGAAGAGCCAGATCTTGATGGCATAGAGCCCCTTAGCCATCCATCTCGCCCGGTGCATAGCACCAGGGGCGCGGAAGTTTAGTCCCTTGTATGGAACTCCTCCAAGAAAGATGACGGAAAGATCGAGGAATTCCTGATAGTCATCACGAACTTGAAGTGCTTGTGATTTTGCAAACTCAATGAGCTCCGTTCTATGCTTAAAAATAGCTGCTTTGGTGAACGCATCTGTGTCCGCAGTTTGGAACTGTTGCTGGTCAATGCGGGTCCAATAATCATGGAAGCGCTTGAAAAGCAGAATTTCTGGACCGGTAGATACTGAATCTAGCGATGCTGCGAATGCCGCCTGTAGCACCAACTCCAGTACATGGTGTCTGCACGCGCAGTGTAACAGGTCACGTCCAACTTTTTCTTCCAGAAGAACACAAGTTCCTCCACGGTGGCCTGTGTTTGTCGCGGTTGTGTCGAAACACACAGATTTGACATGATCGGTCACTCCCCATTCATTCAGGCAATCTATGATGGCATTTGTTTGTGCCAGCGCGGTTCCTGACAGAAGTTTTGGCACCCCGAGGAGCTGCTCTGTCCCGGAGCCAGATACAAGAATAGGTAAGCGGTCAACATATTCTCGTGACGTCAGATCTTGCATGAGTTTTCCGTCCCAGTGAACAGTCAACGGACTATTGCCTTGGAACTCGCTCTTCAGTTGCCGAGCCTTAAGGGTACGGAATTTTTCACGCTGACGATGAATGGATCCACGATTGATGTTGTAGTCGCTAGCATCATGCCCTAAGCTGGAAGCTGCCTCAAACAGCAGATATGTGGCCTTTCTTGACGAGAGTTGCGTGCGATCAAGCGCTGCCGCCAATTCCGATGTCATGATGTTCTTCGTTGCTCTTTGTTTAGACGCTAACGAACCACCACATGCTCCTTTTTCTTCGCTATCATCTGAGCTGGAGGATGAGGACTCCAAAACCGCTTCGTTGGATACTGCCTCCATTTCAGCTGCTGATCGCTTTCTTCGTTTCTCCTCTTCCTCCCGACGTCGAGTACAATCTTTGACTTGGCGCTGATGGGTCATGTCCAAACCTGCCATTGAACCTGGACGTCCTTTCTGGCGCTGCTGCTGAAGGAACTACCAATCCTCTGGGTACTTGACCAATTTCTCACATCAGCGTGGGCGATGTCAAAGAGACGAACGAGGCGTTCAATGAATTCTTTTTCTTTCGTCTTGTGTGAATCGCTCGTCCTTGAGGCGTGTTTTTTGAGTCCTTTCCACTCCTCGAAGACTTTATCCAGTTTGCTGACGCAGTGTGTCTCGAGTCTGGTTGGAATGTGAGCTTTCTCCCAGAAGGACATCACTGCTCGAAGTGACTTCCTCAACGCGTCACGTATTGTCATTTTCTTTTCATGGTGAAGGTAAAGGAAGTAACCGAATGCTTGCCTGTAGGAAGGAAGCTTGCATCCTTTCACCTCATCAACCGCTGCCCCTAATAGGTATATACACTTCCGGGTTTCCATCACCAGAAATCACGTAGCTGAAATGAGAAACGGTGAATCGTTAAGTATTGTTCACTTTATTTCTCAGATATTCAGACACACACAGATACACACACACACATATATAGAGATATATATATATATCTAATGAACGATTATGGAGACGCCGCGCAAGCATTAAACTTTGGAAGGCGGGGGCGACCTTTTATAGTTATTCAAATAAAAAGATTTTTCAGTCACCATGTTTTTTTTACCAATGGAATAGATTCGCGGGGTGTCAGCATGAAAATTTCAAACTTTGCATTTAAGTGACACCCTAATATATATATACACCTTTCAAACGTTCCGCGCGATGATTTCTCATTTCACGAAGGTCAAGCTTGTCGCCCCTCCTCTCGAGTTGGCCTGGTGAAGTAGTGACTTGGTTTCTTGTACTCTCCACCTCACAGAGCTTGGTACGCCCGGCTCATCGGGGATTGTTCTGAACCAGGCGCCTAATCTTCTTTTGAAGATGTTTACTGCAATTCTACTCCTGTTTCTTAGATCTTTGGGCAGCTGATTAAACAATTTTGGTCCTCTGACAACAAAACTATTTTCTTTCAGGGTTAAACCTTTACTGCCCAAATATTTTGTAGGGTTAGGTTATGAATACGTGTATTTGAAAGGTTAGAAATTTGTTCTTTTGGGCAGTAAAAGGTTAAGGATGTTCCCTGTCTCGCCTTTAATTTGGGAACACGACACAGTCTTCCTTTTCTACTTTCCACCGTTGTTTGGAGAGTTACGGGGTTCAGAGTAAGATTAGGGACTAGTTTCTCCATTATTTTCCAATTGTAAATAATGGTGTGTGTCTCTCTTCTCCTTTCCAGTGAATATAGGTTTAGTTCGCGTTTAGTTTCCCAGTAATTTAGTTCTTTGCACCCCGTGATCTTGGCTGTGTAGCCTCTCTGAATCCCTTCTAGCTGTCTGATGTCTTCTTTTTTATATGGGCATGTTAGGACCGAGCAGTATTCAAATTTGGGTATGATCAGTGTTTTCAGTAGAGGAATCATTACATTCCTATCCCTTCGTTTAAAGGTTCTCAATATCTGCCCCATTATTCTCTTTGCTCTGTTTACTCCCCTTTTACCGGAACAGCTGAAATTTCTCAGTGTAAAACTTCATATTGTTGTCTTCCGTCCACTTGTAGATTCTTTTCATGTCGGTTTGTAGAGATCCTATATCTTCTGGGTTTCTTATTTTTCTACTCATCTTTGTGTCATCAGCAAAGGATGTTACTGTGCTGTCTCTGGTAACGTCCTCCTCTATGTCAGTTAGCATGATTATGAAGAGTAGTGGAGCTGAAGACCTCTGATTCTGATGAAGATATTCCTTGTACTGTAACAACTTGCCGCCGCTCACTAAGGAAATTATATATCATTTCCCTACTTTTCATGTTATTCCCATATATTTCAGTTTATGTATTATGATTCCATGGCCACACTTGTCGAACGCTTTAGCAAAGTCTGTGTATATTACATCATAGTTTTCATTACTTTCAAGTGCATCAGTCATGTTGTTTGTGTTCCGCCCCGGCTGACAGCCAGGAGGGGGGTGCCATCGGGAGAGTTGAAATACCAGTACAATTTTTCAAACCAAATGAAAAATTCGCCAAAGTAAGAAAAAAAATTTAAAAATGTTCAAACTATTACAACAGCTTAATGTTAATTTCCACTATAAAATAAATTTGTATTTTTATTGTCAATACAAAATTTACAAACGGAAAATTAAATATTTGATAAAAATTACATCGAAAGGCGAACGTTTGCTGACGTTTTAGTCATCAGTTTGTTGAGCATAGCCAGCTGGCCCAAGTTAGGCCTAGACGGGTTGAGTATTATTGAATTAAGGTCCCAGGGTAAAAAGTTTGGTCGCCCAATTGCGAAACTTGGCCAGTCGTCTGTCGTTATTTTGGCCTACATTTTACCGGTTTGGTTAATTTTGGGTTATTATTGAATTAAGGTCCCAGGGTAGAAAGTTTGGTTGCCTAATTGCGAAACTTGGCCAGTCGTCTGTCGTTGTTTTGGCCTACATTTTACCAGTTTGGTTAATTTTGGGTTATTATTGAATTAAGGTCCCAGGGTAGAAAGTTTGGTTGCCCAATTGCGAAACTTGGCCACTTGTCTGTCGTTGTTTTTGGCCTACATGTACCAGTTTGGTTAATTTGGTTTATTATTCGTAGGCGAAGGTTGCAGACCAGTGCGCCAGTTACTTGGGTGGAAAATTTGGTATTCCATACTGGTGTTGGTTAGTACCCCACCTAGCAATTCAGTTTATTTGAAAGTAAAATTTGCGTTTGATCAGTTTGGTTAAGTATTTCTGCCAATTCAGCTCATTTGGTATTGAGCCCAATTGTTGTTTGCATTGAAGATGAGTGCATCTGAATTGAACAAATTTATAAAAAGGAGAAGCGCCTACAAAGGTCTAATTACAAAGGTCATTGCCACTATAGATTCTGCCATAGAGCAAGAGGATTTACGCTTAGTGACTGCGCAGCTTTCCATATTAGAAACTAAAAAGGTTGCTCTAAGTGAGGTAAATGTTAAAATTGAGGCTCTTATAGAAGAGGATGAAATAGAAAATAACATAATTTACTTTGAAGAGATTATTGATGATATAATTAAAGTAGGCCTCCGAGCAAAAGAGTTTAGCAGCTCAGTACAGTTAGAGACCAGGTCTAATAATGAAACACAACACTCAACAAATGATGTTTGTGAAGTTAAGGTTAACAGATCTGTAGTTCAATTACCGAGGCTTGTACTCAAAACATTTTCTGGGAGTATTCAGGAATGGCAAGGATGGGCAGACAGTTTTCAATCGGCAGTTCATTCTAGTCAAGTGTTAAGTACCGTGGAGAAGTTTAATTATTTGCGGTCCCTCTTGGAAGGGGAGGCAGCAAAGACTATAGCAGGATTAGCATAAACAGAGGCTAATTATAATGTGGCTTGGGATATATTAAAGAAACGGTTTGGTAAGCCAGAGATCTTAATTAAAAGCCACCTCCGTGCACTTTTAGCTATACCTCCTGTTAATAATCCTAATAGTGTCAAGGAGTTACGGCAGTTATATGATGAATTTGAAATTAGAACTAGGTCCCTGGACAACTTGGGTGTAGGAATGGAAAGGTATGGTATAATGTTGGTTCCTACACTGGAGTCTAAATTGCCTAGCTCAATTTTGCTTGAATTAAGTAGGGGACACTCTGCAGAACATGTGTGTACATCCCCCTTCAGCAGATGTTAAGTCTTTTAGGCACAGAATTAGCAAGACGAGAGGGAGTTGAGTTTGCACAGTGGGATGGTAAACAAGGGGACAAAGGCAGGCACAGCACCAAAGTTTCCACAAAAAGGAATAGCCCAGGTACAGTGTCAGCTGTACATGCATCCTCTGAGAATAAATTAAAGGGAATCAAGGAATGCATATTTTGCGAAGGCAACCACAAGTCATATAAATGTGAGGTGGCTGAGGCTTTACCCCTTGAGGAGAGAAAGGACAGGGTAACTAAGTCCACAGCATGTTTTAAATGTTTTTTGAAAGGTCATAGAGCAAGGTTTTGTAAGTTTAAAATTTTGTGCAAAAAATGTCATGGTAGGCATCAGCCATTATTGTGTGAAAACACTCCTAGTAGGCCTACCCCAGAAGTAGAGACATCAGTGGCACATGCTACTGCTATGCAAGGGAGTAAAAGTAAAGGGGGATTATTGCAAACAACTGCAGCCTTATTAATTGGGAATGAGGGAGAAGCTACTGTAAGAGTGTTGTTTGATAGTGGTAGCCAGTGTAGTTTTATTAAGACCAGAATTTCCAGAAAATTGAAGTTTAAAGAACTTAAGAGGGAAAATTTAAGAATTTCTGGGTTTGGGGGTTCCGTTCAAAACCGAACCAAATTTAAGAAGGTAGAAGTTTTGGTTAAGGGGTTGTTACCGCAAAGTCCCACTATCAAGGTCCAAGCTGTAGAGATTGAGGAACTTTGTGCTCCAGTCACTACTTGTTTAGATATGGCATGTGTCCAAGAATTGCAAGTTAAAGGAATTAATTTGGGCAATAATACGTTTGAAGGAACATAAGATATTAGTCTTTTGATTGGAGCTGACTATTATTGGGACTTCATCACTGGTAATATTGTCCGTACTTCTCAAGGCCAAGTAGCTATTGAAAGTAAGCTAGGCTGGATGCTACATGGTAGCTATTGCAATGAAATGGAAATTAAGGCTCTTTTTGTTAAGATTGAGGAGAACAGCCATGGTTTGGAAAGGCATTTGAAAGCGTTTTGGGAACTTGAATCCATTGGCATAAAGGACAAACAGTCAAGTACAGTGAACAATGATGTTTTAGAGCAATTTGAAAAAGGGATTGGGTTTAGAGATGGTTGCTATGAAGTTGGCCTACCATGGAAGGATTCTTGCAAACCCGGTTCAAACCTTCAGCTAGCTAATCAGAGGTTGGAGACTTCATTGTACAGGCTAAGAAAAAATGAGGAGTTGTTAATTGAATACAATGAGGCCATCCTAAGTTATGTAAGGGAGGGCTATGCTGAAAGGGTGCAAGGTGAGCTGGTGAGCCAGGAGGCACATTATCTGCCACACCATGCAGTGCTACGGCGAGACAAAACTACCACCAAACTGAGGGCAGTTTTTGATGGCTCAGCCAAGGACAAAGGTGGTGTGTCCTTGAATGACTGTTTGGATGCTGGGCCAAATTTAAATGCAGATTTATTTTCCTTGTTACTGAGATTCAGGTTTGGTAGAGTAGCATTGACTGCAGATGTGAAGCAAGCCTTTTTGCGGATAAAGTTAAAACCAGAGGACCCATCTGTGGGTGGATACGAAAGACTTGTTGGAAAATGAACCTAAGGTTCAAGCATATAGAATGAAGTCAGTGTTGTTCGGCCTCAGCTCTAGTCCATTTCTGTTGGCAGCTACTATGCAGTACCATTTTAAGAAATATTCTGAAGTCTATCCTAACACTATTGAACACAAGAAAAAAATTTTATGTTGATGATTTGCTATTATGGAAAAACTATACGCGCTCACAACATGGTATCATATGTGGTACATTTATTTCATAATTAAATATAAATTATTAATTAATTGAATTAAATATCTATACAAAGTTGCCTCGGGATTGGCGACATAGCCTATTGGGAATGAAATAATTGAATTGCCATACGTACAAAGAACCTGTATGTATGAATCAGCCTCACATAGCAACAAGAAAACCCAATTTATTGTTTAGTCTACCACAGAGGGTAGACCAAACAAAAATTTTGCTAGTTCGGCAAATAATACAAGCGAACCAAGGAACGGCTCTCGGGGCTGTTTATTGTACAGCGAACGCTTTAAACTGGGAAGACGGGTTTAAGTTTTCCCTCAAGTTCTGAGTGAATTCCTTATAATATAAAACCTAATGACTATAAAAGGATAGGCCTATTCCTTCAGGGACTTAATTAGTGATCGCCTAATTTAGTAACAAAGTGTCAACTCGCTGAGTAGGCTCCATCGTAACAGCCCTACATCTAAGAAGACCGTCACGCCCTACATCGAAACAAACAAAGACCCAGCAAAAATAAGGTGAGGCAAATTATTTTCATTCTAATATACTGTAGGTCGCGCAAATCCCGACGCTAGAATTACCGTAATCAATATAAATATAAAGAGGTCCTTTAAAGACCTACATATTCATAACTCTCTAACGAAAAAGCATAGGGCTTTTGTCGGTAACCCTCCACTGAAGTCTGCTGGAAATTTCCAACGGATGAGGGCACAGGCAATCAACCCATAGCCCTAAATAGTTTTTTTCACAGCTATGTTCCGTGGATAATACAGAAATGGCTAAACAGATATTCATGGAGGCTAGAGCTATAATGAGGGAGGCTGGCATGGAGCTCAGAAAATGGCAGACCAATCATTCGCAATTACAAGAGTTTATGAGTCATTCCTCTGTAGTACCTGATGCAGCAGAAAGTATTGAGGATTCTGGTATTAAGGAGTTGTGGGCAATAGACGCAAAGGTGCTAGGCATTGTTTGGCAGCAAGATGATGATTTGTTTACCTTCAATGGGAAATCTTTAGTAAAGCTGGCTGAGAATGAGACAAGGTGGACAAAACGTACAGCTCTTAGTTTGGCTTCAAAGGTCTTTGATCCTTTTGGATTCCTGGCTCCATTTGTGATAAAGTAAAAAATTTGGTTTCAGAGCCTCTGGGAAATTGGACTTGGTTGGGACCAAGAGTTACCTGATCATATGGTGGTAAGGTGGAAATATTGGTTCAAAGAATTGGCACATCTTGGAGACATTGAAATCCCAAGATGGTACTTTGGAGAGTTGAACAATAGTCCAGACAATTTGGAGCTGCACATCTTTTGTGATGCAAGTGAGGAAGCCTATGCAACTTGTATTTATATAAGAGGCGCATTGCAAGAGGAAGTAAGTTGCAGGTTGGTTGCTGCAAAGAGCAGAGTAGCACCTTTGAAAAGGCTTTCTGTTCCAAGGTTGGAATTGATGGGTGCAGTTATTGCTAGTCGGCTTGCAGTTATAGTGCAAAAGTCTTTGGCCCTCTCTGAAATTCCAAGCTATTATTGGACAGACTCCACTATAGTTTGGCACTGGTTAAGAAGCCAGGCAAGGAAATGGAAACCATTTGTTGCCAATAGGGTGGAGGAAATTCAAACGCACACAGATCCCAAGCAATGGAAGCATTGTCCAGGCACCCAAAACCCCGCTGATTTACCAACACGAGGAATTTCAGTGAAAGATGTTGCACAGTCAAGTTTGTGGTGGAATGGGCCAGAGTGGCTAAAACTTGGAAGTGAAAACTGGCCTTCTAATCAGCCTATTGTAGGAGAATGCCAGGCTGAAGAAGCATGGGTGAGTGAGGTGAGAAAATGCGCTGTGAACAGTTGTCAAGTTATGCAGCAGGACCCCCTATTGAGGCTTGAGGACATTAGCAGTCTGAAAAGATTGTTAAGAGTGACAGCATGGGTATATAGATTTACCAACAACATTAAGGGAGAAACAAGAAGGGAAGGAATTCTGAACAGTAATGAGATTTAGCAAGCCAGGAAATACTGGGTGGTATATATGCAGAAGAAAAAATTTGGTGAAGAGAGAGAATTGCTCACCAGCCATCCATTACAGGTTCTACCAACACATTCTGCGCTCAAGGGTTTGGATGTTTTTGGATCAGGATTTATTGAGAGTAGGAGGTAGACTACAGTTTTCTGGGCTTCCAGAGGAGAAAAGACATCCAATTTTGCTACCTTCTGGGGGGCACTTTGTGGACCTTTTGATCCTGGATACTCATCATAAGCTGTTACATGCTGGAGTTAGAGAAGTGATAATAGAGATCAGACAACAGTTTTGGATTCCCAAAATTAGACAAGTAGTAAAAAAAGGTCGTGCATAAATGTGTGGTTTGCAAGCGTTGGAGTGCAAAGCCTTATTATGAAAAGGTGGCTCCACTTCCAAGAGAACGGTGTGTCTATACTGCCCCATTTGATGTAGTGGGAGTAGACTTTGCAGGGCCAGTCTATGTGTATGAGCGAGGGGAGTCTAACAAAGGTTATATATGTCTCTTCACCTGTGCTACCACCAGAGCAATCCATTTGGAGTTGGTAAGCAACTTAAGTAGTGATGTATTTCTTTTGGCCTTTAAAAGGTTTGTGAACAGAAGGGGTTTCCCAAATAAAATCATATCGGATAATGCAAAAACCTTCAAAAAGGCTGCAAAGGAACTCCAAGAAGTTTGGTCCTTGCTAAAAGAGGAAGGATTCCAATCCTACTTTTCACACCAAGGGGTACAGTGGGAGTTTATTGTTGAGAGAGCACCATGGTGGGGAGGATTTTGGGAAAGGCTAGTGAGAAGTGTAAAGTGTCCATTAAAGAAACTTTTAGCTAATGCTCATTTGAGCAAAGAAGAATTCTGCACTGTTTTATGTGAAGTAGAAGCAATGGTGAACAGTAGGCCTATCACTTTTGTTTACAACAGTATGCAGGATGCAGAGCCATTGACACCAAATCATTTTCTTTGTGGTAAACGATTAACATCAAACCCCAGTGTGCCAGAAGACTTGCAGCCTATCCAGAGCACTCAAGGAGAGTTAACCAGACGGTTCAGGTACCTTGAAGAGCTACAAGATCAGTTATGGAAGAGGTGGCAGATGGAATACTTGCCAGAACTCAATTATTACCCATCAGGCAAGGTAAAGGGCTCCAATGCAAATTGTATCAAGGTGGGAGAAGTGGTAATGATTGGGGATGAAAGACCAAGGCAATGCTGGAAGCTTGGCATAATTGAAGAGTTGTTTGTTGGCAAAGACAATTTAGTTAGGTCTGCACTGGTAAAGACTTCAGGAGGAAAGTTAAAGAGACCTATACAAAAACTCTATGCTTT
Source organism: Bathynomus jamesi (assembly GCA_023014485.1). Classification (NCBI taxonomy): domain Eukaryota; kingdom Metazoa; phylum Arthropoda; class Malacostraca; order Isopoda; family Cirolanidae; genus Bathynomus; species Bathynomus jamesi. Next base: position 305,408 of record JAJOZX010001047.1, read on the forward strand.
AGAAATCAGCAAAAACACAGATAGTCAAGATGAAACATTTGAGTTACAGCCTCATGGAGAAGGCTTGGCTAACCTTGCAGAAGGTAATGACAACAATGCCTCTTCGGTGGGGAGTGTTAGAAAATCTAGAAGAGGAAGAACCATTGTTGTCCCAAGGCGATATGATGACTAAGCTGATTGATGCAGCATTGCTTGTATATATTAAGTTAAGGTGTATATATATCCATATCATAATTGTAAGGTTAGTGAAAAATTAACTTAATTTAGAGCTAGCATTTTTGAGCTCTTGTGGCATCATTGTTTGGTCACACTGTTGGCATCATTTTGGGGCACTGCGCGTTCTTTCTACTCGTTTGTGGGATGTCGTACGTACAGGGTGTGGTCGGTTAGAGAGCTCTCTTGCAATTCAGTTTGGTTGTTTAGATACAAGATTGTTGCATCGTGCAATAGTCCAGGTTGCGTTGTTGTTGCAAGGTTGAGAAAGAAGACCATAAATAGTACCCCTTTCGTTTATATTAAATTCATGTAACAAAGGTCTAAGGTAGGCCCGCATCGAGTCAGCAACCCTGAGGTTACAGTGAGGTAGGACCTAATAGGATCTCAAATCCGTAAGTTTTAATTTAGCTTAACTTGGGCTTCAGGTAGAACTGGCCCTTTAGAATTTGGCCGTTCACGGCTCAGCTGGGATTTTGAACCCAACAAATAAATAAAATAACAGTGCATTAGGCCGGGTCGAAAATGAGAAATTTTTTTATTTCTTAAAAAGTACACTGTGAGAAGTTTCATTTTATCATCTTAACCAAATAACTTAAAATCAAGCATGTGCTACCCTACTACCCCTATCGCATGCCCCTCCTCCCTTTTTTACCCTCATATTTGCATATATTTAAATGGGAAAAAAAATTATTTTTAAAAAGTACACTATGTGAGGTTTTTTATCACTAACAAAATATTAAAAAATCAAGCATGTGCTACCCTACTACCCCTATCACATGCCCCTCTTCCCTTTTTTACCTTCGTATTTGCATATGTTTAATGTTGTTATATGTTACATGATAAGTTGTTTGTTTAATACTTGATATGTTTATGTTTCAGATAAAGAGAAATAATTTTTCAGATAAATAGAAATAATTTGCATTTGCTTTAATTAATTATAATTTGAATTATAATAAATTATAAATTACATATAATTTGATTTTACTTCTGAATATAAACTATGAATGACTACTAGAAACAAGTCCTCAAATGCAGCCTTTGGATATCCTACGGAATTCCCAGCAGTCATGACTCCTTCAAAAGCAGATGTTGTGAGACTCTACCTTTTTGTGCACCGTCGCGTCGTGAAGAAGCTAAATCAAAAGGATCAGCAACTGCTAATGATTGTTACAAAATTGTCGTAAAAGATATTGAAGACATTTGGATGAAATTTTCTTTTCCTTCGATTAACACCAAAGGTATCTATCTTAAAGTCAGTCGACTAATAGAAGAAGCCTCAAAATTGAACAAGGTGCCGTTACATCGAAGAAATGAAAGTTTTGCCTTAAAAGTAGCTCAGTATGATGAAATGTTTGATATATATCTTCTTGTGAATACTATGATAAGGGAATTGATAGGAAAGCTTGCAGGTGTAAGGATAAAATACCAATGGCAGAATGGGAGTCTCTTGTGAGTCAAAAACAAAGAAAAAATCAGTTAGGACCAATTGATCGCATAGCTAGTTCAACAAAGAAGAGATCTTTAGCAAGAGCCTAAGAAGACAAAACCGTCAACTAAAAGCACAAGAAGAAATGACTGAAGCCACCAATGTTTTACCATCGGAATTTATAGAAAATACCGAAGAAGACATGGATGTAGATTCAGAGAGTCAGGATGTAGATTATGAGGCCGATTTAGAATTTACTGAGAATAGTGACAGCAGATCGTTATCGTGTAAGTTGTAACGCTGCAACTGCAATAGTCAATGCAGCTTTAAAAGATATGGGGATCCTTAACCACACCAACATGCTTGACAGAAAGAAATTAGAAAGAGAAAGAAATCGCATGGGTGAAACAATTACTTTTAGGTCTAAATCCGAAAATCTGAAGATGGAGTGCCTTGGATTTGATGAAAAGTGGAAAGATAAAAGAAGAACACTATGTTATTGTGAAAGAACCCGGAAGCATCTATGTAGACCATGTCACACCAGATAATGGAAGTGCTCGCTGCATAGCAGAAGAGTTGATAACTATTATTACAGACTCGAACAGCACAGATACTATCAAAGCTTTAGTGTGTGATGGTACTCCTGTAAATACAGGAAAAATTGGTGGAGCCATAAAACTGGTTGAAATTCATCTTAACAGACCAGTGCAGTGGTTGGTGTGCTTCTTGCATTTGAATGAGCTGCCTTTTATGCACGTCTACAAAGCCATTGATGGTAAAACAACAGGTCCAAATACTTTTGTGGGTTCAATTGGGAATAAGCTGAAAGCAGATTCAACAAAATTGGAGATGGTCAAATATTCTCGCGTAAAGAGAAACATTAAAGAAATTCCAGCAAATGTTGTGAAGGAGCTAAGCAGTGATCAAAGATATATCCATGATATGTGTCTGGCAGTGCAAACTGGAGACACTTCTCAAGATCTGTCCACTCGATCCCAGGTACCTTCACCATGCTCATTGGCTGACTCTAGCCAACAGGGTCCTTCGATTATATATCTCAACGCCAAATCCCGATAAAAACCTTTAAGATATAGTCAACTGATGGTGCATATAACTTTTGGCATTTAATGTGCTTGCTTCGAAATTTAGATGAACAACATAGATCAATCATAGAACCAGTATTAAAGAATAACGCCTACTTTGCCCACCCAGAAAATATACTCATATCAATGGTAACTGACAAGAGTCTAGAAATTAGGGAGCAAGCTATTCAGAAAATCATCCTTTGAAGAACAGGATTTTCAGGTACCAGAAACTTTGAGTTGCCTCGAACCCTCAATTTCCAATCTACTGACTACACCGAGATGATCGATTGGCAAAAAGAGATCATTATTCCTCCACCGCTGCTAAACAATTTTAGCGACGATGAGCTACTATAGGCTCGATGTAAGCCACTGGAGATAGCTTCTTTTCCATGCCACAAAGTGTGGAAAGGGCAGTGAACCTAGTAACAAAGGCATGTCAGGAAAGAATAGGCTATGACATTCATTTATTTATTGGGGTTGTTTAACCTCCTTCGCAACATCTAAGGTCATATGACGGAGGGGACCTACAACTTTACGTGGGATCCGAACCACGGGTCGCCGCATAATTTGGGCGCGGAGGACGGTCTCCCATTCAACTACTACCCAGACCCAATGTCGCTGTTAGACATTGGCCACGACGTAGCCCTAGGATATGATAACCGTCAAAAGTTTATCTTAAACTCATTAGAATCAAGGCGAAAATTGCTCAAGTTTGAATGGAAGGCCCAATGGAATGGGTGAGAAACATATGAAATAAAATTTCCTAATGTTGAAAATTTCTTCCCTTTTGATGTGATAAGGAACAATGAAAAAGTGAATTGAATTTTAGCACATTTATTATGCCTCTAATTTTTTCTTCTGAATATATTGTTGTACTTAATTAATGTTCCTAATACTGTACATTATTAAATAAAATATTATACGTTAATAAAGATTTATGTCGTCAAAAAACCTGAATGTAGAGTGAATCTCGTATAAATGGAATATTCTTCAATATAGGTCAAAAAGTGAAAAATTGTGCCAGGGGTAGGAGACTTTAAACAGCGAAAATAATTTATGAGGGGGTTCCTGTGTTCCATTCAATTCCATTCAATATGTAACTTTTCAATATAAAATTTTGACCCGGCCTAATGTGCATATATGCATTGTCCATCCCGATATCTGCAGTTCCCTTTCGTGTAGTATTTACATACAATATTTTCTATGCTTCTACTTCTTGTTTTCTTATTATTTTCAAAGTTCTTAATTTTGGTATTATCATTATTTTTCTTTGGCTGTTATTTTCTGCGTTTTTAGTTATTATCTTTTTATCATTTCGTTCGTTGGACAGTTTGACTACTTCGCAACTTTTACTTGTTTCTTTTCTTTCATCTATGTCTTCCTTCCGTATTATATTGTTTATATTGTTATTCGTTATTAAATTGTTGTTCGTTATTATGTTGCTATTCGTTATTTCGTCCTCTCTCTCATCCACCCGGTTTTTCATTGGGGTATTTCCGGACCCTTGTGTCCCCATTATTTCATTCTTTTTTGTAACATTCGAGTCTGCTATCTCCATTTCTTTAAAGACCGCGAATGAATTTACCGTCTGTGTACATGTGCCACATAGAAATTTGATCCCCACGACGTGTTTCGCGTTCGAAACGAGTTATTTCTCTATCATTCCAATTCATGCAGATAAAGTCATGCAGTCGTTGACAGAAATCACACCTACTCGCCGAGTTTTCCGTTGTTTCCAGATTACACAAATTACAGATTAAGTGAGAATTTGGACCCATAGCCATGCTATTCCTTAATTAGCGTAAAAAGAAATACCCGCACAAATTCTTTATTTATTTATTTATTTTTATTTCTATTTCTTTCCTTTCGATGGTCGAGGGTTTTCTGACCTTTACGTTTTATGACCTTTTTCCTGCCTTGCTTCAGGCTTTCTCGAATGCCAACCGTATTTCGTTTTGAATATATACGTTAAAACTGGTGATAAATTATGTAAACTGTATTGCACTTTCTTAGTTTTAATGAATTTCACTTTATACAGTATATTATATGCACGGATTCACTGATAGTTTATACACTTTCGGGTGTAAACAGAAAAAAACCGCCGAGTAGTTTATTCTCTTCTAATTTGGGTGTTAAATAGAGAGAGAGAGAGAGAGAGCACGTCCATTCACCACAGGATACAAGCAAAAAAAAAAAATATAATATATATATATATATATATGAAATGCAAACCACAAGGAAAAAGAAAAACGATTCCAAGGCCTTTCATGTATTCAGAGAGAGAGAGAGAGAGAGAATATTTTGGAAATTTGTTAAGAATCAAATGGGTGTCAAAAATGTCCTCCCTACGACAATCGATGGGGTGTCGGGGGAGGATGAAATTGCAAAGCTGTGGAAAAACCACTATTCTAACATTCTTAACAGTGTGAGTGGGGATAATCTTAAGATAGATTGCAGCGAAACGATTGTGGGCGGGACAAGGGAAAATATTTTGATATCATTTTCTGAAGTAAAGAGGTTAATTAAAGAGTTAAAGACTGGTTCTACGTCAGGGGTAGATGACTTATCAAATGAGCACTTAAAATATGCAAATGACGTAGTATGTCTGCATATATCATTGCTCCTATCAGCCATGCTTGCTCATAGCTATATCCCTGCAGAGTTCATAAAGGTATATATCTTGCCCCCTGGTCAAAAATAAGTACGGAGACATTCTGTCCAGCAATAATTACAGGCCTATTGCTGTCGCTTCCTGCTTCTCGAAACTACTAGAAAAACTCTTGTTACTCCGATTAAATGATTTCCTATGGACATCTAATCAGTTTGGCTTTAAAAGGTCCCACTCAACTGACCTGTGTATCTATGTACTTAAAGAAACAATATCTAAATACATTGACAGTAATTCAACTATCATATTTATAGCTGTTTCCTAGATATAAGTAAGGCATATGATAGGGTGAACCACAATACTTTATTTGCAAAACTAGAAGACAGGAAGGTTCCCATGTACATTGTACAGTGCTTACAATAAGTCTCGCGCCTCTGTCTCGTCCCAAGCTAGTCTGTTAGGTATAAAATGGGCGGTCCTTATGGCAGCGGAGGTGTGTTCGGATTGGTGCACATAATTGCTCTAACCCCATCAATGACGTCCATTATTACGTCACTTCTGCTACATTTTAGTGTTTAAAATACAAATGATTAAGAAACAGAATTACCAAGTTTCGGGATGTTGGGATGGTTATGGAGCAATCCTAGTCATCATAATATTAGCTGGGCATTACATTATACCGTCTCAATATATACTGTAGACTATAGAGAACGACTAATTCGGAAAATATCCCAAATCATGGCATGATACCTAAGTTATTTTGACGCAGGTCTAAATTATTTGCTCAAATGCAATTATTGATATTAAGTAATTGTTGGGAATTGTTGTCAATATTGTTGTTTGTGATACATATCCTACGTGAAGAATCTAATGATCAAATTCCTCAGTGAACCTCTCACGCGCTCGCATTTCGAGGAAGTCACGGTCGTCTCACTAATAGATAGTTTATCCATTGTTTTAAGTGGTAACCTATTCCATCTTATGAAAGTCATTAGTCTAAAGCAAGACTGGTGGGCCGTGAATCAGAGAAATTTGCATTTGATTTGTTCATCATAATTATTACGTAATATAGTATACTGTATATAGTCGTATATAAGAGTTTATTGGTAGCATATCATATGACAATTCCCATAAACATGTGATGGCCTCGATGTTGCCAGTTTTTATTTTTTTCCTGAAACTATTACCTTCTCATAGTTTGTTTCAACAATGCATATATTATCATCTCCACGAGCGTAGACATTGCAAGAAAAGATTCTAACTAAGGATAAGTAAAGTTCTTTCATCGTCACAATATATACTTTTATAGATGTCAAACAAAAATATAATAAAATTCTATATTAACACAAATATATATTCGATACACATTTACGTCATGGCTTTAACATCAGTATTTCGTATAGCTTCCTCCGGCATCAATAATTTCTTGCAATCGTTGCGGCAAAGAAGAGGCCAGATTGTAGGGAATGTTTGGTGTTCGACGTAAGCTCTCCCAACTATTCCTTGTGTGAGCTAAAAGTGCTTCAAATGTTCTTTCATTGCGTTGCTCCCATTCGTTAATCATTACACCGGTCTGCATGAAAATCGATTTCTTTATTTTGAGTTGTGATTCTGAAGCAGTTCGCTGCGCTGAATTAAAAAATGCTACCAGTTTTTTTCTATCACCCACAGTTTTAAAGTTATTAGCAAAACAATTTTGGGGCGTTTTGTAATTTTTTACCTTTTTTATCTTTAATTAATTTCGTTTTTTCATATTTTTCAGATAGATAATTCTAACATTACGTCTTTAAAATTGTAATAATGGCTTCTAGAGGATGTACCCATAGTCCAGACATATTTTGTTATATTTGTGGTCGGTATGTTGTTGTAAAACAAAGGACAAATGTAACGACCTTCATTAAGAGAGCTTATCATGCTTATTTTGGAATTAAATTATGAGATCAAAACAAAAGTTGGGCTCCACACAAGGTTTGTCTTACGTGTGTTGCGGCACTAAGGAATTGGAGCAAAGGTAAAAAGAAAAGTTTGTCATTTGGGATCCCTATGGTATGGCGCGAGCCTAGAAACCATACCGACGACTGCTACTTCTGTTCTTGCAATGTTAAAGGTTATAATGCAAAGAATAAAGAGCGCCTTCAATACCCAAGTCTTCCATCTGCAATAAGGCCGGTACCCCATGGTCCAGAAGTTCCTATTCCCCGCCCACCCGAGAGTCTGGATCAATACAATTCAGATTCTGATTCAGCTCCAAATCCAGACAATGATGATGTTTATGAACAGCCAACAGCTGACGGATATCCTAAACCATTAACCCAAGCCGAACTAAATGACTTAGTCAGGGATTTGAATCTGCCTAAGGACTCTGCAGAACTTTTGGGGTCTAGATTGCAGGAGAACGATTTATTGGCATCCGACACATACTTCGCACAGCATAAGAAAACATCAAAGAAGCACCGGTTTAGTCGTCATTAGTCAGATCTACCTTCATAGTCTTAAGTCTTTGGAATAAGTCCTGAAATGTTTGCAAGTAAAGAAGGTAAATATATTTTGTTCCTTTCAGTTATTTTTTTATTCTTTCATAAACAAGCAATATGCTTGTCCAAGAGCTAGGAGCTATTTAATTCTGCTTTAATTAGGTTTTACTCTATCACCTAAAGATTTCGTGCTACAAGGGGTATTGTAATACCTCATCTGTCCCCAAATGTTAACCACCCATTGATGGGAGGGGAGAGAGTATTTTGCTGGGAACGGGACTGGTTGTTATATATATTTACCCTACATTATTATGTAAGTGTTACTGTAGTCTATAACAACAAAATTTATTAGCATGTGCAATCCAATGTTGGTCTCGATAAGATGGTTCACATTTGGGGATAAATAGGGGATTTATGACACACCCTGTAGTAAGAAAACCATACGTGATAGGGAAAAACTAACTATATTTTTTATATCAGCGCACTCAAATTATATAGAATCACCAACTAGTTTGTAAAAATCGATCGACAAGTTTTCAAATGTGTACTGGTGTTATTGCCCAAAGGTTTTCAATCGGATTCATATCAGGAGAACGTGGTGGTAGAATTAGATTAATAATCTCTGGATCCCTTTCCTCCTCCCTTCGTAATTTCCCACCCAACCTCGTTTCCTTCGACATAGCAACGCTTACCTCCATCCTCATTCCACTTCCTTCATTAAACCTATTATCGCTTTTACTGTCCCTTCCTTCCATCCTTCAATGCCAGCGTTCTTAAACCTAGCACATAAATTATATAATATGGAATCTAACACCTTAGATCTCTACGCATTCATGTTACTTGAAGACGCCTGTGTCTTAGGGGAATCTAAGTGTTGAGAGTGGGCTTGAGTAGTCTAGAGATTACTACAGATGACCTTGAACGCTCCAACTATTTAAAAATGATTATTTATTACGCACATCATATGGCATAATACACAAATGAATTTAAGTATCTTACACTATAGGAATGGAATTGAATCCTACCAGAGTTAAAAAGTCGCAAAATATGATAGATTAGTTTGTATTAAGAGGTTACTAAGAGAAAAGGATTTGGGATAGAGCGGAAGGCAGAGAGTATATTTTCTCGAGTTTCGGTTATTATTAACGTTATATGGATACATTGCCATGCGGTGTGATGAGAGAGAGAGAGAGAGAGAGAGAGAGAGTTACAAGGAGTTACAAGGAAAAGAAGCACCTCAAAAGGCCTTGCGGCCCATACCGAGGAGGTACCAATGGCAACGAGTGCCAGGGAAAATTTTTTACACCCTCAAATAGTGTGCAAGATTTGGTCTAACCTTTTCTTGAACTGATCCACAGAGGAACTGTTCACAACATCTGAAGGTAACCTGTTCCACGTGTGACAGATCTTATACGCAAAGTAATTCCCACACACACTAGTCCTAAACCGCTTCAAATCCAACTTCCAACCATTGTTGCGAGTTGGGTTATCATTTAAACTAAACATGCTTCTAAAATCGACATCGTTGAACCCGCGCAAGAACTTGAAAACCTCGATCAGTTGACCGCGCAGCCTCCGAGTTCCAGCGAAAACAAGTTCAGGGCGCGTAACCGTCGATTGTAGCCCATATGCCTAACGGAAGGGATTAACTTTGTGGCCCTCGCCTGCACTCGCTCCAGCCTCTCAATATCTTTCCTGAGGGTGGGCGACCAAAACTGCACAGCATATTCCAGGTGCGGCCGAACCAGGGAATTGTACAGAGAGAGCACAATCTCCTTGTTCCGAAACTGAAATTGCCTCCTGATATAATCTAACAGCTTCTGGGCTTTCTTTTCAACCTCTACGCACTGTTTGGTAAATTTAAGGTCGCTGCTAATTAACACACCCAAGTCCTTTTCCAAATCAGTCGCCTCGATATGACTCCCCCAACATACTTTGCATTTATCCAAGTTAAACGGCATTTGCCATTTTTCGGACCACTCTCCTATCCTACCTAGGTCCGCACGCAGTTGCTCGATCGCTTCGGGCGTCCCAACATTGGCCCCAAGCTTGGTGTCATCAGCGAATTTGGCGATCCGACTGACGATGCCACCGTCGATATCATTTATGTAAATGATAAACAACAGTGGCCCCAAAACGGAACCCTGAGGAACCCCACTAGTGACCGAGGCCCAACCCGAACTAACCCCTTTAATTACAACCCTCTGCCGCCTATTCTTCAGCCAGTTTTCAATCCACCTGCCTACTTCCCCACCGATACCCAGCGCGCGCACTTTCGCCATTAGCCAGCGGTGAGATACCTTATCAAACGCTTTCTGAGAGAGAGAGAGAGAGAGAGAGAGAGAGAGAGAGAGGATGGGGAGAGAGATGGGAGAGAGAGAGAGAGAGGATGGGGATAGAGAGAGAGAGGATGGAGAGAGAGAGAGAGGATGGAGAGAGAGAGAGAGAGAGAGAGAGGATGAGAGAGAGAGAGAGAGGAGAGAGAGAGAGAGAGAGAGGATGAGAGAGAGAGAGAGAGAGGATGGAGAGAGAGAGCGTTATCTCCTGCATACTCTATATATATCTATATACAGTATGTCTCTATATGCAGGGTGTCCCAGGAGGAAATGTCAAGAATGCACCATTTCACTCTTTGGGTATTTCTAAGTAGAAAGTATTATGGAAAACTGATGAGTGGGTAATTGGGAGGTAACGAAAATGGTTCACTGAGTAGGTAGGTAGTTAATCTAACAATCATTAAATTCCTTTTATGTCAATAACTGGGTGGAAGAAACCAATTGGTTGCTCACCAGAGTTATTCTCCACACTAGTATTTATATACTGTGTGGGAGGAGCGTGCTCGGTAATGGAGATACATTACCGCTCAACCAACCGAGGAATAAACCAAGACAACGCTGGTGCAAGAAGCCCCGCGAAGAGGAGAACAAAGGGAGAACGAAAACGAAGAACGGGGCGAGAGGACGTACCAGCAAAGTACGCTCTCGACAATGAGACAACCGGAGAAGGGAGAGACTCCAATAACTAAAAGTAAGTGACTAATTGAGTTTTTACACCAGACAGTTAATAACATTAAATTAAGCTGGGTCAGACAAGTTAGGCCTACATTGTGGCCTAAGACCCAGCATCAACTCATAGCTTAACAAAGGTGAAGGTAGATTGCCCTAACCTAATCTTGTGAGGAATCCTACTGTGGACCTCAATTTATCTGCCCCTCTGGACCATTTCCGGAATCTCTAGGCTGACCCCTCTAGGCTAGACTTGATCTACTCTATAGTTAGACTGGAGATATAAGGGGTGGGTTAATTGTGGACCAATTCATACAGAGCATTTTTCGCATTGGTGGTCCGTGTGTGGGGAATTTACAAACCTTAACCTTACTTAACAAAAATTGCAGAATTAGGCTAAATGGTCTAGCCTAAGCCTAACCTGAGCAAGCCTAATTAGGTCTACAACCTAGGGCCTAACTAGGAAACATTTACATTTAAGGAGTCTCATTCTCTTATAAGCTTAGACCTGAGTGACACACAAGTACTTGGGGGGGATTAAACCAATTTAAACTTGACTGTTTTGTCTGTTCTCTCTCTTCTCTGGTAATTTCTTCTTGTCCTCTATTTCATTACGATCCCCAGTTAAACAATTTTGACTTAGACATGGACAGTGAGGAATTGAAAAAGTTAAAAAGAAAAGGGGGGCAAAGTTGGGAGCTGTTACAAAGGCTGTGAACACTTTTAACAATATTACACAACCAGGTAAGGAAAATATAGAGAGAGTAATTATTAAATTAGAAATTAAAAAGAAGGAAATAATAGCCTTAATGAGAGTATTTCAGAGTTAGTTGAATCCGAAATGGCTGAAGAACAATTGATAGACCTTTACGCTGATGATGATGATCAGGTAAGCTCAATTGAACAGCAAATAAGGGGACTACGGTCTCGGTTGACTGACTTAACACCAAAAAACCTATTTCTGATTTTAATCAAAGTAGGGCTAACCTTCAACAAAATTTAAGTGCATGCAAAATCCTGAGTCACAAGAATTGAGGGCTCAGTTACCCATTTTGCTAGTACCAACATTTGAAGGGGACACGGTACAATTCCCATCTTTCATTGACAAATTTGAGAATTTAAAGGTAATAAACCTTATATTTCAACTGTTGATAAGTTTAGCTACTTAACTAGTTTCCTTAAAGGCCCAGCCTATAACCTAATAGCCTATTTACCAGCCGTAGGGGATTCATATGAAGTAGCTATTGATCTTTTAAAACGTAATTACATTAATAAAGATATGATTGTATATGAATTATCTCAACAAATTTTTGAATTTGCACCCATAAAAGATAACCATAGAGATATGGAAATTTTTTATACAAAATTAGAAGCTATTATAGGACAACTGGTTAGCAATGAGATAGATATTAAAACTTCATCTTGGCTTATACAAAGCATAGTACTTAGGTGCCTTCCTTCGAGGGTTAAAGATAATTTAATTCTAAAGACGGAGAAAATTATCCTAATTTAGAACAAATAAGAAAACACTTCCCCAATATCCTAATTAATTACAACTTGAGAGATTTTCCAACACATAAGACCCAGACTATGGATAAACCAAGACTGTTCCCAGAGACCAACTAGCTACAGCCAAACAGACAAAACTTGATACTGGAGAATCAAATGTGACCAACTATAATACACGAACACCTACATTACAGAACTTTAATGTAACTGCTGCCTCAACTTACACACCACATTGCAAATTTTGTGCAAGTAATGAACACAGTAGTACTGGGTGTGACAAATATTCAGACTTTAACCAAAGGGCTAAAAGATGTGAACAGTTGAACCTGTGTAAAAAGTGTACTGGCCAGGGACATTATAAGAAAGACTGTAAATCTAGGTTAAGATTCAAGTGTAAGTTTTGTAAAAGTTTACGACATGTCTCATCAATGTGTGATTCACCAAAGTGTCCAAACAATAATACTCAAACTCAAAAGATACCTCCCCCAAACAAAGGTAATCAAGAAAATGCCACTTTCATGGGACATTCTGCTTGTTCAAACAATGTAACAAGAAACACTGAGATTCTTTTACCAACTATTACTTTGGACTTAGTGAATAGTGAGGGTAGTACCACTCCAGTGAGATGTCTTATAGACTGTTGTTCTCAACAAACATTTTTTCAAAAAATGTAGTTAATAAATTGGGTTTGACACCAACCACCCGAATGAACAAAACCTCAATATTGCGTCCTTTGTTAAGGATAACTCGGACAAAAATAGCTATAAGACAATTGACCTGGAACTACATTTAGAAAGTAAATTCAAGAAAATTGAAGCAGTTATTATTTCTAAAGTAGGACAAAAACAACTGGTTATACCCAAACTAGAACAAACCATAAATCATTTGGAAAACACTACAAAATAGCTGATAGACATATCACTAACAACACAGTAGCTAACATTGAAATGCTAATAGGGGCAGATTATATTAATCTTATTCATAAGGCATAGTAGAGATAGGTAATGGTATAGCTATTCAGACTCCATCAGGGATAGCCCCTTTGGGTGACCTATCAGAATACAACCTAGACCTAAACCAAAACAGTGCATGACCAACAAATACTATGTGCCTCAACTCAGTCCTACATAACACCTGTAAGAATAGCAACACTTTGAATAATATTATCTCAACTGAGAATATTAATTCATCATTATCAAATGAAACTTTGGATGAGGCAATTCAAACTTTATGGTTGCTAGAATCTGTGGTATACATGACACAAATCAAACTTCAGAAGATCAGTTAATGGTAGAAAGATTTGAAGACACCATTCAGTGCAAAGACAATAGTTATTTTATTGAGTTACCTTGGAAAATAAATTGTCCAACTTTAAGAGACAATCTCAAAGTAGCTAAAGGACATTTATATAAAGTAATGAAAAAACTCAAACAAGATAATAATATTCTATCATATAATGATGTCTTCAAAGAACAGCTACAGAAAGGCTTCATTGAAGAAGTAACAAATAACCCTTTTAAAAAAGATGGTTGTCATTATTTAACCCATAGGGGGGTTTATCGACAAGATGCCCCAACAACAAAACTCAGAGTAGTATATAACTGTAGCCTCAAAGACAGTGATAAACACAGTTTGAATGATTGCTGATTGAGGGTCCTAATCTCATTTCTGACCTTGTGAAGATCTTACTGAGGTTCATGTTAGACAAATATGCTGTACAAAGTGACATTTCAAAGGCATTTTTGAGAATAAATCTTAAAAATGAATATGATAAGAACCAACTAAGGTTCTTATGGTTCAAGGATCCATTTGATTTGAATAAAGGGTTCATAACCTATAGATTTAATGTTGTGTTGTTTGGAGCCAATTGCTCACCTAGCCTATTAGCATTGACAATTAGACATCATTTAAACCAGTTTAATAACTCTCTAACATTGAACTTCCTTAAGGAACATTTTTACGTAGACAATCTAATAGGCTCAACGACAACAAAATCTGAATTATCTGAAGTCTATGAACACTCTCAAAACATTATGCAACAAGGTAACTTTGGACTTAGAGAGTGGATTTCAAATGATGAGGATTTAAACAAAAAGATTTTAAAGGATAATAATGGTCTTACTGAGCCATCAGACAGAGTTAAAACTTTAGTATGAACTGGTATTTGGATGCAACTTCTAACAGTCATGATTCAATCTGTACTAAAGTTTTAAACTTGATGAGGAAGCAAATACTAAAAGACAATATTATCAGAGGCTTCCAAAATTTTTGATCCTATGGGTCTATTCCTGCCTTCAACAATAAAATCAAAGATTCTCCTCCAAGAATTTGGAGGACAAATGTTGGGTGGGATGATCCAATAACAAATGAAAATCAAAAATCTTGGAAGAAGTTAGCTACTGATTTAACAAAAGTGCAGAACATTAAAATTCAAAGGTGCTGTGGGTTTAGGGATAAGCCCCAGAGGCTTCATGTGTTTGCTGATGCAAGCACACAAGCTTATGGGTGCTGTGCGTATCTTGTAAGCCCTACAGAAAGTCATCTAATTTATGCAAAAGGGAAAGTTGCACCTCTCAAACCTACCCGAACCATACCTCAATTGGAACTATTGGCTGCTACATTAGCCATTAAAACCATTTCATTGCTTAAGGATGCTTACTATGATGTGTTCATAACTAATATCCACGTCTGGCTTGACAGTCAGATTTGTCTTGCCTGGATACGGAATGATAGCATTAATAGTAAGAATATCTTTGTAAGAAATAGGCTAAAAGAAATAGCTGACGCTAATGAAAGCCTACAGTAAACTTTCACTATGTTCCAACTAACAGAATCCAGCAGACTTTCTGACCAGAGGTTTATCCTACAAGTTGTTGAAGTCAAACAAAACTTGGTTTATGGGACCTAAGTGGCTCTGTAATACAGACCAATGGCCTGTGGAACAAGTTAACTTGACATTAAATTTAATCTTTTCAAATGAAAAGGTTGAACCAATCACTATTATGAAAAGTATTCTGATTTCAACAAACTTGTCAGGGTGACAGCCTACTGTTTGAGGTTTGCTCACAACTGTTTAGCTACAATTAACAAACAGCTAAATAAAAATAATCATAATTATACAGAAGTTGCAACCCAATACTGGATAGGCCAAGCCCAACAAAAAGAGTACAACAAAGAGTTAGAATTCTTAACTAATGGGAAACAAACAAAAGAACCTGTACCATCAGTAGTTGTGGATCTAAACTTGTTCAGAGATGAGGAAGGCCTTCTAAGGTGTAAAGGGAGATTAGACAAATCAAAACTGTCATACAAAAGCAAAAATCCAATCCTTTTACCTAGATTTAGCTATTTGACAACATTAATAATCAGAAAAACACACAATGATGTATATCATATGGGGTACCACAGACACTAACTACATTAAGAAAAACTTATTGGATACCCAAGGGAAGGATCACTGTTAAAACAGTCCTGAGTGAGTGTGTCACATGTAGGCGTATTCATGCTAGGCCCTATAGGAAACCAAATCCTCCTGCTTTGCCAGAGGAGAGAGTTACTCTCAACAGACCCTTTGAGACTGTAGGCATTGACTATACAGGAGCATTGACTGTAGGGGTGGGTGACACTGAACAAAAAATGTACATTGTACTGTTTACATGTGCTGCCTCACGAGCTGTTTTTTGGATGTTGTGGAGGACCTTACAGCAGAATCTTTTGTTGCTGTCTTTAAGAGATTCTGTGCACGACATTCAGTACCAAAGACAGTTTGGACTGACAATGCTACATATTTCAAAGCTGGTGAACAAGTCATCCACGACTTGTTAAGCATGAAATCACACAATTGTATATACAAAATACAAACATAAAGTGGAAGTATATTCCAGTTGCCTCTCCTTGGTATGGTTCTATCTGGGAGAGGAATATACAAACAGTAAAGAATGCTTGAAGAAAGCAATTGGCAAAAAACAGATACACTTGTTTGGGTTACTCACTCTCCTGGCTGAGATTGAGAACATCATTAACAATAGACCACTCACTTATGTGAGTGACAACATTAATGACCCAGAACCATTAACTCCAAATCATTTGATTCGGGGAGAACAAGTTAGTCTCCTGCCGGACTACAATATAGACTCTTCAGAAGACCCAAACTGGACTCAACGACATGATGAGCTCCAGACTAAGTTACAACATTTAACTAGAGTTAAAGCTCATTTCATTAAACAGTGGAAAACTGAGTACTTGATGGGTCTAAGGGAGAGACATAAACAAATGACTAAGAAGGATTGGTCTGACACAATAAAGGTAGGGGACCTTGTTCTCATACATGACAGTACTCCAAGACAAAACTGGCCTCTGGCTAGAGTTTCAGAACTCAGACCAGGGGCAGATGGGGTAACAAGAGTGGTCAAATTAAGGACTTCAACGGGTGACACAACAAGAGACATTTCTCTTTTGTACCCTTTAGAGTCTGGACCCAAAACAATGGACTTTGGAGAACCTTCTCCACTGACAGTAACAACTGGAGACACTGAACTTCCAGTAACTATTCCTTTGACAGTAGGAGTGGTAACGCATCCTACTACAACATTGACAGACACAAGACCTCAGCGACAAACAGCATTAAAGGCGCGACTATTTTTACAACAAAAATAGATGCTGGGGAATTGTAATTTATCTTCTAACTTTCATTTTTTCTTTTCTTATGGTAAGACCATAGACAGTTTCATCCTATGGATGTATATTTTCTCTTCTAATTAAATGCTACACCTTCTCCATGAGAAGGTGAGGATAGGCACTGTTAATCAGATTAACAGGCATTTACAGTTAAATTGTTAGCTAGTCTACACTCAGACAAAAATTGTGACAATGACACCAAAATTTTTATCTCCCGGGCCCCAGTATATGGAAAACTGATGAGTGGGTAATTGGGAGGTAACGAAAATGGTTCACTGAGTAGGTAGGTAGTAATCTAACAATCATTAAATTCCTTTTATGTCAATAACTGGTGGAAGAAACCAATTGGTTTGCTCACCAGAGTTATTCTCCACACTAGTATTTATATACTGTGTGGGAGGAGCGTGCTCGGTAATGGAGATACATTACCGCTCAACCAACCGAGGAATAAACCAAGACAACGCTGGGTGCAAGAAGCCCCGCGAAGAGGAGAACAAAGGGAGAACGAAAACGAAGAACGGGGCGAGAGGACGTACCAGCAAAGTACGCTCTCGACAATGAGACAACCGGAGAAGGGAGAGACTCCAATAACTAAAAGTAAGTGACTAATTGAGTTTTTACACCAGACAGTTAATAACATTAAATTAAGCTGGGTCAGACAAGTTAGGCCTACATTGTGGCCTAAGACCCAGCATCAACTCATAGCTTAACAAAGGTGAAGGTAGATTGCCCTAACCTAATCTTGTGAGGAATCCTACTGTGGACCTCAATTTATCTGCCCGCTCTGGACCATTTCCGGAATCTCTAGGCTGACCCCTCTAGGCTAGACTTGATCTACTCTATAGTTAGACTGGAGATATAAGGGGTGGGTTAATTGTGGACCAATTCATACAGAGCATTTTTCGCAGTATTATATCGATATGGGTCTGATTCCCAACCGTTACGTGATACAGGCCTCTACATTTGGGTAATTAAAACATAATAAAAAGGCGATCTTAGATACTATTTAATGACAGAATGGTTTCAAAGTGACCCCCTCCTTCTTCAATGCACGCGGCGAGCCTCCGATCCATCGAGTCTTGCCAAGGAAAACGCGGAAGTTCATTTCTGAGGTTTATCTACCCATCCTGTATACGTGCAACCAACTGCTCCCTAGTTTCGGGCTTACCCCGCTGATAAACGTCACTCTTCATTAACCCCAGACAAAAAAAATAATGTAAATAAATAATGTGAGGATCTGCACAGTTGCCAATGTATCATTAAATGTCACTGAATATTATCTAAGATCGGCTTTTTATATGTTTTAGTTACCCAAATGTAGAGGCCTGTATCTCGGTAACGGTTGGGAATCAGGCACACGTCGATATAATACTTTCTACTTAGAAATACCCAAAGAGTCAAATGGTGCATTCTTGACATTTCCTCCTGGGACACCCTATAAATAGATAGCGTGATCGACACAATGATAATGTGGACGTCATTGATGGGGTTAGAGCAATTATGTGCACCAATCCGAACACACCTCCACTGCCATAAGGACCGCCCATTTTATACCTAACAGACTAGCTTGGGACGAGACAGAGGCGCGAGACTTATTGTAAGCACTGTACATATTAAATTTATTGAACTCTTGGTGTTCCCACCAATCTTTCACTGTTTGGTGGGGCAATATACTATCCGAGTGTTTTGGCTCCTCTTGCGGGGTGAGACAAGGCTCCTTGCTCTCCCTTTTGCTGTTTAATGTGTATATTGACGGATTAATTACTTCACTTAATGAGGCAGCAGTGGGATGTTGTATAGATAACACAAGGATAAATAACTTAGTTTATGCTGATAATATGATGTTAATAAGTCCCTCTGTTAAAGGTCTGGATCGGCTACTAAAAGTCTGCGAAGTGTATTCGCAAAAACATGATATTCTTTTTAATGTTAAAAACTAAGGTTATGCAATTTCATCCTAAAAGCTGTAATCAGCCAGTTGATATAAGGTTTAAAATGAATGGTGAAGTAATTGAGGAAGTACAAGAGTTTAAGTATTTGGGTCAAACTATTACCAGCTCCTCGAGTGATGACTCGGATATAAGAAAACAATCTCGAAGCCTGTGTGCTAAAGCGAATATGACCATAAGGAACTTTCGATTCTGTACAAGTGAAGCTAAAGACACACTCTTTCGTACTTTCTGCAGTAATATATACGGACAGCAACTGTGGGTGAATTATAAAAAAGGTTCTGGCAGAACCCTAAATTTGCTGTACAACGGGTCTTTTAGACTCTTACATAAATTACCCCCGAGATGCTCAGCTTCGCAAATGTTTGCTACCCGCACTGTCCCGAGCTTCCCGGATGTAACAAGACGTGCTCATCACAGTCTAATGCAAAGAATTAAAAAATCAACCAACCCGATCATCCAAGCTATCCATGAGTCCTGCCATTTATCCTCTAAGTCTAAGCTATGGACTTTTTGAAAAAACTATATAGGGCTATGGGTTGATTGCCTGTGCCCTCATCCGTTGGAAATTTCCAACAGACGTCAGTGGAGGGTTACCGACAAAAGCCCTATGCTTTTTCGTTAGAGAGTTATAAATATGTAGGTTGTTAAAGGACCGTTTTATATTTAAGTGATTACGGTAATTTTAGCGCCCGGATTGGCGAAACCTTATGTTAATGAAAATGAAATTGCCTCACCTTATTTTTGCTGGGTCTTTGTTTGCTTCGATGTAGGGCGTTACGATCATTTTCGGTGTAGGGCCGCCACGATGGAGTTACGCGGCGAATTTACTTAAGGTAATTAATATAGGCAGTCACTATATAAACCCCTGAAGGAATAGGCCTATCCTTTTATAGTCTTAGGTTTTATATTATAAGGAATTCACTCAGAACTAGAGGGGGGACAAAGACATCCTCCCAGTTTAAAGCTTCGCTGTAACATAAACAGCCCTGAGAGCCGTTCCTTGGTTCTGGTGTATTATTTGCCGAACTAGCATGATTTTGTTGTGTCTACTACCTTTTGGTAGACTAAATAATAAATTGGGTTTTCTTGTTGCTATGTGGGGCTGATTCATACGTACAGGTTCTTTGTACGTATGGCAATTCAATTATTTCATTCCCAATAGGCTATGTCGCCAATCCCGAGGCAATTTTGTATAGATATTTAATTCAATTAATTAATAATTTATATTTAATTATGAAATAAATGTACCACATATGATACCATGTTGTGAGCGCGTATAGTTTTTCCATATACTGGGGGGGGCCGGAGAAAAATTTGTATGTTATAGATCAAATTTTCTGATAAACTGTGTTTTAAACCATGTGAATGGATTGAAAAGAATGAAGTAGAAATTTAGGGAGAGAGAGGTTACTCAAGACCTATTTAAATATTAAAGTTCAAGAGGCCAACTTCTCAAGTTTAGTTAAAGTTATGTCAATCAGTTTGACTCCCTTTAGGTATAGGAAATTTATGGGATTAAAGTAAAGTTATTAAGCATTTTAACTTTGCTCAGTTTGTGTAAGTTTTATAAGTCACCAGTCTTAATTTTTTCTTGTAAAAGTTTTCTGGCTTTCAAAGCAGTCTTTCTTTGAGGCCTGTCTGGTTTAGTCTGAGTTACATCAGGCACATTGAGAGATTCCTCCCCAATAGTATCCTGATCCATCCTTTGGGTAATGGTTCTAATTTAGCCCCACACTCCAAAGGATATAGTAATGTGATATCTCTGGTGGTCTCACCAGTTGCTGTTTTCAGTTTTACAACCCTGGTAACTTCGTCTTCACCAGTTTTGAGTTCCAAGACTTTTCCCATTGACCAATGTTGTCTTGGTGTCTTGTCATGTATCAACACAATGTCCCCAATTTTGACTGAATCATTCCAACTTTGTTTTGTTAATTGTTTATGTCTTTCTCTAAGACTTGTTAAGTATTCTTCTCTCCATTTTGTTATAAATTGAGTCTTGATTTGTGTCAAATGTTGGTATTTTGTGTTGAGTCCTTTGTGTCCTATTTCCCAATCTGGATCCTCTGTATTGTTATGTTCAGATTCTGGTAACATGTTTACTGTTTCTCCCTTAATTAGGTGGTTTGGTGAGAGGTTCTGGCTCATTAATACCATCTCCCACATAAGTTAATGGTCTGTTGTTGACAACATTTTCAATTTCTGACAGAATAGTCATGAGTTCAAAAAGTTGTAGATGTTTTGTCCCAATAGTCTTTTTAAGGCAGTTCTTTACAGTTTGTATGTTTCTTTCCCAAATTGAACCATACCATGGTGTATTAACAGGAATGTACTTCCAGGTTATGTTGTGTTTGGTTAATGAGTTTGTACTGTTTCACTGTCACAAATCTGATGAATAATTCTTTCACCAGATTTGAAGTATGTGGCATTGTCTGACCATATAGTTTTGGGTACAGAATTGTGTGCACAAAATCGTCTGAAAGCAGCAATAAAAGCTCTGCTGTCAGATCTTCTACTATGTCTAGACATATGGCACGTGTGGCAGCACAGGTGAAGAGTACAATGTACACTTTGTATTCCTTTGAATCCATTTTGTCTCTAAAACTCACATTTACCGCTCCAGTGTAGTCAATACCCGTGGTTTCAAATGGTCGAGTAAATGTTACTCGTTCCACAGGTAGGTCTGGAGGGCTTGGGGTCTTAAAGGGTCGTGAATGGATACGTTTACAAGGAATGCATGTGTTTAAAATTTTCTTTGTTTCAGTTCTACCCTTTGGTAGCCAGTAAGTCTTTCTCAGCTCTGTCAGGGTTTGTGGGACTCCCATGTGGTGTATTTTGTTGTGGGTATCCCTGATGATGAGTTTTGTGAAGTGATTTCTCCTTGGAAGAAGAATTGGGTGCTTAGAGTTGTAAGTCAAAGTTGACTTGTTAAGCCTTCCTTTACACCTTATCAGACCCTCTGTATCCAGGTACAGATTTAGATCCATGACAAGTGAAGGAATACCTTTGTTTAATGTGCTACTGGACCTAAGATATTCAACTCCTTGTCAAATTCTGAAGCTCGTATCTGTTTGAGCCAGTATTTTGTTGCAGTTTCTGTTAAGTTAGAAAAGGCCTTCTGAGGACAGTGTTTAAGAAGGTAGCTATTGACAAACTTGCAGCAATAGACTGTAATTCTCAAGAGTTTGTTGAGGTCTGAATAAAGTGTAGTCAAATATAGGTTTGTCCTCAGTGATCTTTTCAGTTGTTGTAGAGTTGAGTGTGAGGTTAACTACTTTGGCTGGCCAAAGATCCTCACATGTTAGCCATTCGGGCCCTTCATACCAGATTTTATTTGTTTTCAACAGCTTGTAAGAGAGCCCTCTTGTCAAAAAGTCTGCAGGATTCTCTTTTGTTTTTATGTACCTAAATTTGATACCAAGGTTTGTGTTTGCAGTTTTGATTTCTGTTAGTCTGTTTTTCACAAATATGTTTTTGCAAGAAGTTGTATCTGTGTTGGTCACCCATGTTAGACAAATTTGACTGTCTGTCCTTAAGTAAATGTTTGTTATGTCAACTTCTTTATACACTTGTGAAAGAAAGTTTGCTGTTTTAACTCCCAATGAGACAGCTAATAATTCAAGTTGTGGTACAGTTTTCTTTTGGTTTAAGGGTGCCACTTTTGCCTTTGAATAAACCAAGTTACTTTCATTTTCACTTGTTAAATAGGCACAACACCCGTAAGCTTGTGTGCTGGCATCTGTAAAAATGTGTAGTGTTTGCGATTTCAATCTGTAGCCAGCACATCTTGGTACGTAGATGTCTTGAACTTTGTTCAAGTCTGTGGCTAATTTTTTCCAATGAAGTTGGTCTTCCACTGAAAGTGGTTCATCCCAATCAATTTTCTTTTTCCATAAGTCTTGCAAAAGGGTTTTGGATCTTATGGTTGCTGGTAAATATAATCCAATGGGGTCGAAAATTTTGGATGATTCTGAAAGCACTTGTCTTTTTGTATCGGCATTTGGATTTAAGTTATAACTCTTTGTGCAAAGAGTGTCATCGTGTTCAATTCTGTTTTAAAAACCAAAGCATTCCAAGTGTTTTCGTGTAATTGTTTGGTTCAATGTTCCCATTGTTGTCTTTTGTTATTTGTTCATTTAATTTAGGAGAATTAGAAAGAGTTTGTACTGTATTCAAACCTCCTACCACTTCAGACTAGTCAATACCCGTAGTTTTAGTGGAGTAAATTTACTCCTCCACAGGTAGATCTGGAGGGCTTGGGGCTTTGAATCCTGTACTGTTTTTGTGTTGTTTGGCCTATGGCCAAGGGAGGCCACAAGACCCTTTTTGTTTGGTCTCTGGCCAAAGGAGGCCACAAGACCCTTGTTGTTTGGTCTCTGGCCAAGGGAGGCCACAAGACCAATGTTGTTTGGTCTCTGGCCAAGGGAGGCCACAAGACCCTTGTTGTTTGGTCTCTGGCCAAGGGAGGCCACAAGACCCTTGATGAATATGTTGGGCTATGGCCAAGTGAGGCCATCAGCCCTTGATGAATGTTGGGCTATGGCCAAGTAGGCCATCAGCCCTTTGAATTTGTTGGGCTATGGCCAAGGTAGGCCAAGCCCTTTGATGAATTTGTTGGGCTATGGCCAAGGTAGGCCATCAGCCCTTTGATGAATTTGTTGGGCTATGGCCAAGGTAGGCCATCAGCCCTTTGATGAATTTGTTGGGCTATGGCCAAGGTAGGCCATCAGCCCTTTGATGATTTGTTGGGCTATGGCCAAGGTAGGCCAGCCCTTTGATGAATTTGTTGGCTGGCCAAGGGTAGGCCATCAGCCCTTTGATGAATTTGTTGGGCTATGGCCAAGGTAGGCCAGCCCTTTGATGAATTTGTTGGGCTATGGCCAAGGGTAGGCCATCAGCCCTTTGATGAATTTGTTGGGCTATGGCCAAGGCCCTTTGGAGTAGAGTAGTTTGTTTGTGTCACTGTCTAACCATATAATTTTTGGCACAAAATTATGTGCACAGAATCAGAGCGCAGCAATAAAAGCTTTTACTCTCCGATCCTTGGTTATGTTTAGACAGGTTGTTGTGTTTGAGACACATTGAAAGAGTAGTGTGTGTGTGTGTGTGTGTGTGTGTGTGTGTGTGTGTCATTCCTCCGAATCCAGTTGGTCTTCAAAACTTGGATTCACCACTCCAATGAAATTAATACCCGTAGTTATGAATGAGTAAATGTTGTGTATCCTACAGGTAGGTCTGGAAGGTTTGGGGTTTTGAAGGAATCCAATCTGTTTGCAAGGAATGTTTGTGTCTGTTGATGAAATCTGTTGTGATTTTTCTTTTAAAAGAAGAATTGGATGTTTGAAGTCGTATGTATATATTTATATACTGTACCGTACGTGTGTGTGTATGTGTGTGTGTGTGTGTTTGGTGATGAAATCTGTTGTGATTCTTCTTTTAAAAGAAGAATTGGATGTTTGAAGTCGTATGTATATATTTATATACTGTACCGTACGATGTGTGTGTATGTGTGTTTTGTTATAGGGTTTTATTTTTTGGTTTTGGGTTAGGTTAATCAATTTGGCTGAGTAAAGATCCTCAAACGTTGCATTTGAGACCCTTATATCAAGCCTTGTCTGTTTTATGCCTATATGTCAAATAGGAATTGGAATAGGTTGGGCCTATATTGGTCAAATAGGACTTGGTGGGTTGGGCCTATATGTCAAATAGGACTTGGAATAGGTTAAATAGGAATTGGAATATGGTCACGAATAGGTGTTAGGTGGGTGTAGGTTTGAATTTGTGCAATTGCTTTAGGTCTTTGTGATGTTACAGTTCGAGTCAAATTTTGTGATGTTACAGTTCGAGTCGAATTTTGTGATGTTACAGTTCGAGTCGAATTTTGTGATGTTACAGGTTTGAGTCGAATTTTGTGATGTTAATGAGTCTTATGAGTAAGTTAAATTGCTGAAATAAATTTTATAACCTACACCTCAGGTTCAATTATAAATTTAGTGTTTTTAATTAGGATAGGCCTTGAGTGTAAAGAGTAAGGCCTACTTTAAGAGGTAGGCCTATTATGTAAGGTAAAGTTAGGTGGGCCTACTAAATAGGCCTATTTGTTGGGCCTACCAAGTAGGCTTATGTTTGGGCCTATTATTTTATAGGACCTCAAATGAGTTAAGCCTGTTAAATTAACAAGGCTTAGTTTTGAATTTGAAGAGTAGGACCTATTAAATAGGCTTAATGTTGCGGGCCTATTATTTTTAGGACCTAAAATAAGTTATGCCTGTTAAATGAACAAGCCTTTGTTTCGATTAGTGTAAAGGTAAAGGAATCGGTTCCCAGTTTTAGGCCACTATATGAAAAAACTATAGTGGGGTTATGGTTGAAATTAGGGTTAGGCCTACTGAGTTAAGCCTAGCCACTACGTGTGTCAGTGTAAATTTTAGAGGGTTAGTTCCCCATACACAGGCCACCATATGAAAAAACTATATAGGGCTATGGGTTGATTGCCTGTGCCCTCATCCGTTGGAAATTTCCAACAGACGTCAGTGGAGGGTTACCGACAAAAGCCCTATGCTTTTTCGTTAGAGAGTTATAAATATGTAGGTTGTTAAAGGACCGTTTTATATTTAAGTGATTACGGTAATTTTAGCGCCCGGATTGGCGAAACCTTATGTTAATGAAAATGAAATTGCCTCACCTTATTTTTGCTGGGTCTTTGTTTGCTTCGATGTAGGGCGTTACGATCATTTTCGGTGTAGGGCCGCCACGATGGAGTTACGCGGCGAATTTACTTAAGGTAATTAATATAGGCAGTCACTATATAAACCCCTGAAGGAATAGGCCTATCCTTTTATAGTCTTAGGTTTTATATTATAAGGAATTCACTCAGAACTAGAGGGGGGACAAAGACATCCTCCCAGTTTAAAGCTTCGCTGTAACATAAACAGCCCTGAGAGCCGTTCCTTGGTTCTGGTGTATTATTTGCCGAACTAGCATGATTTTGTTGTGTCTACTACCTTTTGGTAGACTAAATAATAAATTGGTTTTCTTGTTGCTATGTGGGGCTGATTCATACGTACAGGTTCTTTGTACGTATGGCAATTCAATTATTTCATTCCCAATAGGCTATGTCGCCAATCCCGAGGCAATTTTGTATAGATATTTAATTCAATTAATTAATAATTTATATTTAATTATGAAATAAATGTACCACATATGATACCATGTTGTGAGCGCGTATAGTTTTTCCATAGACTTCTTGGTACGAAAACGTCTGTCTGTAGCTCCACTTAACTTCGACATTACAGTATTATTTCTAATCAATTTTATATATTTCTATCCTTAGTATATGAACTGTCATTGTATTAATAATATTTGTCATATGGACTATAATCTGCCAATAAACCTTTTCATTTCATTTAATTTCATATATATATATATATATATATATGCAAATAACTGCAATGACCGCGCAGTATATAAATGAATAGAAACGACATAAGTATTAAGGAACGTTTCGTGTGCAGAAACGTTCCTTAATACTTATGTCGTTTCTATTCATATATATATATATATATATATATATATATAATAGAGTTGCACCGATACCAATTTTTTTGCCGATACCGATACCTACATTCAAGCCGATCCCGATACCCGATATTTTTAAAAATGAAAATTTAAATTTGATATTGAAAATTGATAATCAAAGAAATTTTGACTGACGTAAATATCGTGATGGTGATTCTTTAATAAGTTAATATTGATGGATGTTTCATATCTTCATTATTTATTGCAGACAAAATGAGACAAGGTAAGTAACTTATAGGATATGAACCTTGATATGAATAGAGGGCTAAGCCCCCATTTGATCCACCCGGCCACCCTCTTTCCTTTTATTTAAACAAGTTACAACGTAGTGACATTAGTGAGTACATTGACTGATAATTGCAATGATTATAATATTTTATTCCAATTATAATGAAATTGAAAAGGTATACAAGATACATCACAGAAGACAAAAAATTGAATTCTCGGTACTAAAACATAAAAGACAAAAAATTATTTATTAGGCCAAAAAGTAATGAAGACAAAAAATAATAAGTAATAAAAATCCTCCAATAAAATTAGATTTGAAATTAAAACAATATTCACTTTTTTAACTTAATCAGTGTAAGATCTTAGTCTCTTAGATTACCAACCAACAACTGCGAACTGATTCTTGAAGTGAATTTGTTTCATGAAATCATGATATACAATTGCACACACTTAATATTTGAAGTTAAAAATCCTAAGATTGTCAGGAACATCAATTGTTCTCCTGTATTGGGAGCTAGTTTGTTTCTCTTGGGATTGTATGTGTTACCACCAATGCTGAAGAGCCGTTCACTCTCAAGTGAAGAAGGAGGGGCTGATAAATATTTCTTAGCTAGGTGACACAAATTTGGGAAAAGTTTGCTGTTGATCTTCCACCATTCCAATGGACACAGATTCCTCTCAAGGTTGTTGAGAGCAACCTATTTTTCTATCTCTCCTTTGAGCGAAAATCTAAGTTTTGATGAACTTCTCTGAATTGAATCAGTGGTTCCTCTGTCTTGAGAGGTTGTTTCGTCAGTGGTGCGATGAGATTCACCATAGTTGGTTTCATTACAATACTCTTGATGGCAATAAGTTGATCATAACAACTGTCAAAATCAAAGTCTTCCGTCTCTTGATCTTCACTTGCTTGATCAACTTCGATGGTGTAGTGATCAGGGGACTCTTTACTTGCGCGCTCATGATCATTCTTCTGTTGCTTGAGTACTTCTACTATGCCTGCTAATCAGGGCCGTTTCTAGCCATTAGGGGGCCCTAAGTAGTATACCCATTTGAGGCCCCACCCCTCCATCCACCAACTCACGCCTTACTACATCACCTCAGCACACACATACAAAAAATGGCTGTGTTAATAAAAAACAATTATGAAACAATTTTAATGAAACATTTATGTCCAAAACAACAAATATGTTATAATGTTATGATGATATAATGTTTCAGACCAACAGAGACCCTAGGATCCACTCATGGCTGGTCTACCTAACTGTGTTCGTAATTGTGTATTGTGCATGTCCTCCGTGGTGGCGGACAAACAGAAAAAATACTCTTCATGAAATTCCTGAAAATTAGCTTATACATTATTTAGAATAAATGACACATAACCAGTGGTGTAGTGCTAAATAAAGAAGTGAGGGAACGCATTTTGAAAGTGTTACTCAGATGCGGGGGAGACAATGGCGAGCGCGGCGAGCCCACACAGCTGGGGGACCGGGGGCACTGTAAGCCCCCCCGGGAAATCTTTTGAAATCTGACCAATTTCAGGGATATTTTGAGGTCATATGCACTGGATATTAGGATATATTCCAAGGTTGAAGATGCAGTATTTCCAGTGTCATTAGATATATGACAGCCAGTACGATCAATAAAAATAGCTAACAACTGGAATGATTAACTAAAAAAAAGTTAACAACTGGTACGCCGTGGTGACTGTTTCATCAGATCTTTATAGGCTAGCATTGCCTCAGTCGAAGCTAAAAGAAATGAAACAGTTAATGATTCTTTCTCATATTTCTTCTAGGGGTGGGAATTAAAATTTCATGACGTTAGAGATTTGTAAGTTCGGATTTATTTGAAATAGTGAGGGAACGCCGTTCCGTCTACCAAAAAAAGTAAGGGAACGCCGTTCCCACGCGTTCCCACAGCACTACACCACTGCACATAACTATGTATAAAAAAATAATGCAATTATCAACAACCAAACAATTACTAACTCTACGATACAATCGTGTAATAGCTAACAGTTATACAGAACAGTTTGTATCTTCAAAATTTTTGCCTCCTAGATTTTTTCTGGGCGAAATCATCAATAACATCATCATATGAATGTCCCTGCCAACGTCATGGTTGATGCTTATGATGCCAAGGCCACTGAGGCGATCCTACCCCATTGATGATCTGAGGTAGTTCTTGATTAGCTTCAGCTTAGAGAAGCTCCTCTCGGCTGACGCAACTGTCACATGTAGAGTGCAGGCAGTTTTTAGTGCAACCCAGAGATTGGGGTATAGTTCCTCCAGTTGCTTCTGATGAATGAAGGAGAGAAGCTCCAATGGAGTCATGCTGTGTGAAGGTAAAGTCGGCAAGTTCTTAATTTCGAGGACCAGTTCTCTTCCATCAATGTCCGAGTCAGCTCCAGAGCTCAGTATCTTAGAGAGCTTTTCACACTTGCAGGACAAGTCTTCCTTGCTCATTGTGGTGAAGTTTAGGAGAACCTCAAATATGTCCCTCACATCATCTAATGTCTTGAATCTCTCATTTATTGACCCGATGGCACAATCCACTACCATATTGAAAAATTTGACTTCCAGCCTCTTTAAGGCTTCTGTAAACGGTTCGTCAGGAGCTTCGTAAGCAAAGTGCTTTTTTGTGGATCTGAGCCTCTTCTCCTTCAGCACAGCCTCCACATTCATTTCCTCACATATGTCCCTAGCTACGGCTTGTGCTGCAACAAAACCTGTGTTTCTGTAGCTGGTGAGTGAGTCTTTTGTTTTTGTGAAGAAGTTGACTGCCACATCAAACTGCATTGTAGGAGACTGCAGAAGTTTGCTCATATGGTTAACTGCATGAAGAATGTCATACCATACTCTGCACAAATTTGAAAGCGATTAGACCCTACCTCCTCTGCAAGTGTTTGTGTTTCAGTCCTGGCTATGGCATCTGTGGCATTGTTTCTGACTTCCAACAGGGCTCTCTGATGTTGTGGTTCTGGTATGGCACAGCCTCAATGCTCTTAAGCTGCTCTCCCACCTGGTTTCACTCCAAGACTTGAGTGTTATGTTCACGTGCTTCTTTAGGATTGTCCATCTCTGTGTAGCTGCTGCAAAAAGGTTGTACAATTTTTGTACGTTGCCAAAGAAGCTGATGGCATCTGTGGAAGCTTTAGCTACATCAACCACTACAAGAGTCAGAGTGTGAGCCCCACATGGAACATAGAGTGCACGACAGTTCTTCTCTAATAACCTCGCCTGAACACCTTTGTTCTTGCCCTTCATGTTCGCTCCGTTGTCAAATGACTGTCCTCTACAGTCATCAAAGTGAATATTCAGCTCATCTAGTTTCTTCAGAATCAGAACTGATTAAACCCAGGCCTGTACTTTCTGAAGCCTCAAGAAAGCCCAAGAAGTATTCTTTTATTTCTGGTACTTCACCCATTTTAACAGTTCTGATAATAATCGACATCTGTTCTTGGTGGCTTATGTTTGGAGTGCAGTCTAAAATGAGTGAGTAATATTTAGCTTGTTTTATTTCTGCAACAATGGCATCCAAGATCTTCCCACTAATGGACCCAATGAGCTCATTTTGAATGATGTTTCCTCGGTAACTTGAATGAATATATTGGCCACTTTCGACTCTGCTGATGTGTTGTTTCATCACTGGATCAAATTTGGCAAGCAGCTCAACCTCCTTCAAGAAGTTGCCATTGTCTCGATTGTACAATGTAGAGGAAGACCCCCTGAAAGCAAGGTTTCTCTCTGCCAGTGATTGGATTATACTTACAAGACGTGTGAGAACATCTCACCAGCGTCTTCGCTCTACCTCCATTAATGACATTTCAGTTTGGTCAATGGTCCTCCCAGTTTTTAGCCGCAGTTCCAGACCCTTCCATATTGCCATGTTATCTGCATGTTCTGAACTATTTTCATGGCCTTTCAGAAGCGAACCAACGTTTATCCAGTCTGAAAGTCCATCCGTAATTAGTTTGTACGACTTCCTTGAAAACAACTTGCAGCAGAAGCAATAAAGCGCATCATTCCTTCTAGAGTACATCAGCCAGCTTCGCTTTATTTTTTCCCTATTAATTAATGTTCTGTACAAGTAATGGTGATGAACGCTTCTACCGCCCTCTCTTTTAGGGAATGTGAAATCTGGACTGATTTGAAATGGTCCTCGAGACACCAGATCTGTCTTTAAGGCATCTGACAGGACAACTGGCCAGTCATACGGATCAAGCGGTGGAGCAGATCTTGGTTTTTGTTGCTCAGTAGAAATGCCTGTGTGTGGTGTTTGAAGCTGAACAGAAGATGGGCCACTTGTTGGTTCATCAGGCTCTACTTCTACTGGTGTTTGAGGTTGCATAGAGGATGGTCCTGCTGTTGGCTCATGATGCTCATCAGGCTTTGTTGAGGATGGCTTTTCCAAATATTTCAGTAGTGCTCCTGAGAAGAACATCACATTACATATTCTGTTAATTTTTGCTAAAATACTCTTTCTTATCTTGTTTGATAATTGATCTGTGTGAACAGAATTTGAGGTGATGTGATCCATTAAATTTCACATTTCGAAATATTATAAATATTACAGAGACTAGCTTACTCTACACGATTCCTGAGCACTTGCCTAGCTTGATAGTCTACCTAACCTAGTTGCCTGAACTGTAATCATAAGAATATACAAGTGGCACATCTCACCTGTGCTGCTGGAAAGCTTCTCCTCCTCTATTTTCTTCTTTTTCCGTTTTTCAGCTCCTGATGGGTAATGTTTCATTTTCCAAGATGCACGAAGTCACATCTAGTTAACCACAACTAATCTGCTAAATAATAATAATCATGATAATAATGATGATGATAATAATAATTATTATAATTGTAACGTTAATCAAACACATTCAAATAAACAGACCATTTAGGTTTTAACCAACAAAATTCACATTATCTGAAAAAGATGAGAAAAGAATTAATAAACTTGAAAACATAACGAAAATAATCCTAGTTTTAAAGTGTTACAGAATCTTTTAATAATTAGTAAATTAGTGAAATAATGTTTTACAATACTAGAAAAATTAAGCATTTAGGAAAGTATAAGCATATAGTAAGAATAAAGTTAAATAATATAGAAATAAGATCTCACAATAGTTATTTACACATAACGACCAAAACGTTTCGTTTGTCTCCATTTTATCACATTTGTCTCATACAAAAACTTTAATTAATACGACAAAAATAATAATAATAATAAGAAGAATAATAATAATAACAATAATATTAATAATAACTTCAGCTATATTCCTATTCTTGCCCACTGAGCTATGAGCTGGGAGCCTGTCTAGGGGCCCCCTAGTAGCAGCGGGGCCCTAAGCGGCCGCTTAGTCTGCTTATGCCAGGAAACGGCCCTGCTGCTAATGTAGATGAAAGGCTGCTGAGGTAAGTTTTGGAGCTGGTTTCATTCTTCTTTTCAAAGAAAGTATCTTTGAATCTAGGGTCCAAGAATGTAGAAAATATCATGTTGTCATCCTTATATTTCATGAACCGCTGGGAACAGGAATTTTTGAGAGCTGCAGTTGTGCTTCCTAGGTGACCAAATCCTCCCTCAGTTCTTGCCCTTTCAACAAACAGCGCAAGAAATCTAATCTGTGGGAGAATTTCAGAGGCGGTACTATCTCTGCTATTAAGTCTGACTGTAGTTTTGTGAAAAACTCTCAATAACTTGACAAGTTTTGCAATTACATCCCACTTATTTGCATTAAATGTTGGTAGGTTTGGCGTATTCAAGCATTAGTTAGCTCACCCCAGACCCCCTAGCTTAATGACTCGCGCCAGAAGCTCAAAATGAATAATTCCTTGCATATCCCACCAAACGCATAGCAAACTTTTCTTTGGATGGGGTCTATTCCTTGGCTGAGGTTCAGGCTTTGTTTCACGGCTAAGCCACTGATGTCGACGCTTAATATTGTTATAGAGGACCCATTTTTCATCCCCAGTGACGATCCGATTCTAAAACGGTGCTTGCAGTTGCCGAGAATGCAATGATGTGCAAATATCGATTCAATGTTGAAGATTCGCTTGTGACAAATCATGCGGAACCCATTTTCCAACCTTCACTACTTTTCCTAATAGCTTCAAATGACGATGAATGGTCATATGGCTAACGCCGAGTTGCAGGCCAAGTTCTCTTACAGTTACCGTTGGGTTTTCCTCCACTGTTGCTTTCAGCAACTCTTCATCTAACTCATTTGGTCGTCCCGTTCGTTGATAATCTTTCAGACTGAAGTCTCCATTTCTGAACTTCTCAAACCATCTCCTACACATCCATTCGCTCACAACATCATTTCCATAAACTCTCTGAATATTTTTTGCGGGTTCACTAACGTTAGATCCTTTATGGAACTCATACAACATCACATGTCGAATATGCTCTTTCGTGGGCTCCATATTTTTTCAATTACTGTAATATCGTAGGGGTGGCGTTGCAATTGTATGAAAAACACCAGAGAAAATATTCATTAGCCTAATCCTACACTACCTTAAGTCATTCTGTATCATTCTATATCGTGATAAAACCTGTGCGAACCTGTCGCCAAGTGTATTTTGTAACATTTCTAAAACTATTTCACATTATCTTGAGGTTATTATATTATCTATCGTCCGTTTTCTAATCAAGCAGAATTTATATTACAACCTGATATATAGAATATATATATTCTAAACCAGAAAGCCCCGCTCCCAAAGCTAAATGACTAAACATACAAGTTATTTTACAAACAACACTAAAAGCATGTAATATACCCTTTTGTTTCATTTGTTTCAGATCGTTAGTCGACCCTATGTCTTACTTTAATACTCAAAAGTCTAAAAAGCAATATTCATTCAAAGTATTTATTCAATAGAATTTTCGGTTTACAATGTCAAGAAGAGTTAAACAGCAATCAAGAATTAACCAATTTTTTGGTCCATCCCACGTTAGTGACAAGGTTAGTAACTGTACTGTAAACTAAAACAGTGACTTTAAAAACTACTTACAGTTACTGATCGATTGCTCATATTAAATTCATTGTCTCTCGTTTTGACAGTGATGAAGAAGGACAATCTACCCCGACTGCAAAGAGTCAGATTAACTGATATCTCAGTCAACACAAAACTTTGTCAAGAAATATAATAACTTCATTTATATTAATGAACAAATCTAGAATGATAAAGTATGATTTTCAAAAGAAATTTAGGTTTTGATATTGTGAAATTTTCGTAAACAGTGTTTCTTTAAGACTTATCAACAATTTTGTCTATCCTTGTATAATTTTCTTGCAAACCACCAATCAGTACATAACTTAGATGTTGTAAAAGCTAATAAACTTCAACAAACACCCCGCAAATTGCTTAAAAACGCGTTTCTGAGAGCCTTAATTTTCAAAATTTTCTGGGGGAGCATGCCCCCGGACCCCTAGAAACCCTCGGCGCTCGTACCGAACCCTCCTCCAGCAAATCCTGGATCCGCCCCAGTATATATATATATATATATATATATACACACACACACACACACAGTGTGTGTATATTGTGAAAAAATTATATAGGGCTATGGGTTGATTGCCTGTTACCCTCATCCGTTGGAAATTTCCAGCAGATTATAGTGGAGAGTTAACGACAAAACCTTACGTTTTTTTCGTTAGAGTTATATGTAGGTCTTCAAAGGACCTCTTTATGTTTATTTGCCTTCGGTATTTGCGTTGCCTAATGGTGAACAAAGAAATTAGAAATTACCTCACATTATTTCGTCGGGCCTCGCTTTTGTTTGTAGGGCGCGACGATCTCTCTCAGTTTATTTGCTTCGGTATTCACTACACTTAAATACCTGAAGGAATAGGCCTATCTTTTTTATAGTTATTAGGTTTTATATTATGAGGATTTCACTCAGAAGATAAAGTACATCTTCCTTGCTTAAAGCATCGCTATAACTTAAGCAAGCTCCGAGCAAGCCGCTAATATAATATAAATCTTCGTCTTTCATTATTTGCTGATTTTACAAAGTTCGTTGACTCTTCTCTCGAAGTAATTTTCATGAGTCAGCAGTGTAAAATTTTGAACACGAAATAATAAATTTTTCTCGTTGTTGGGTGGGCCCAATGCCTCAATATTGGGTTTTATGTATGTATGGCAATTATTTTCATTCCCAATAGGCTATGTCGCCAATCCCGAGGCAATTTTGTAGATATTTAATTCAATTAATTAATAATTTATATTTAATTAAGAAGTAAAGGTACCACATACGATACCATGTTGTAAGCATATATAGTTTGGTACTTGTAGGTTATCTCCCCCCCCCCCACCAATTTTGACAATATTTTTGTTAAAACTAACGAAAATATCACGACTTAACAACCAATTATCAAGGGCGTACAGTTGATCTATTAGTAAATAGTAAATACTATTCCAGAAACAAACAATGTTATAATTAATAATAGATCAACTGTACGCCCTTGATAATTGGTTAGGTTAAATCGTGATATTTTCGTTAGTTTTAACGAAAATATTCTGTCAAAATTGGTGGGGGGAAGATAACCTACAAGTACCTATAGTTTTTCCATATATAGGATGAATTTCACAAACACGCGAAATGAATGAATGATGCAAACCCACTAGGGTGCGTTTGCACTTTATATATATACACATTAGGGTGATGCACAAATCATGACCATCGTGGATTTTTAGGGATACCCCCTCATTTGTTCCAATTTGTCACAAAAACACCCTGTGAGAAATTCCAGGTCAAACAAATAACATTCAGAGGTCGCCCCGCCAATTGAAAATTTGAAAATTACAAAAAATTAGAGTAAATCAAATTTTTTGAATTTGTTCTTATTTTTGTTGCAGGTTTGTTGCAGGTTGCAGGTTTTGTGCAGGTTTGCTGCAGGCAGAGTGGTAGGTGATGCGTATATGAGCAAATAGCGTTCAAGGAAATCGGTATCGCAGTGTGCTTGTGGCAGTGTCCAGGAGAGGTGCTATATCAGTGAGTCTCTCCGCCTCAATTTCTCTTCTATTTCCTCTATCTTAATTGTGACAAAAAATGAGATCAAGAAGCTCAACAGATATCTGGCTGATCGGTCAACAAATAGATAAATTGAATCAAAGTAAGCTTCCATCAAAGAAAGAAGTAATTTCCTTATTCATGAATTATAAACATATCAAGAATGAAACTGTCAGAGAAGCATTAACTTCAACCGTTAATGATGTATTGGAAGTGTGGCAGAGAGCAGGAATACCAACAACCCAGAAATGTAATGTAATGTGAAGAAATTAAATAAACTGTATGATGAGTGGCAAGGGCTGAAGAAGAGCAAAGGAAAAAATCGAAGTTTTCAATAGAGAAAGAGAATACATGGAAGAAAAATTGGATGGACTCTTTGATATTGCGCATGCAAATGCTAACGAGTAATAACTATTGAGGAAGATAGAGAGTTTCTACGGCTACAAAGGGAAGGTCGAAAGGGTAAAATGATGGCAGTTGATAAGGATGAAGAAAAACGTCGAAAGGAAGCTGCGAAGAGACATGAAAAAATGGATAAGAAAAGGTTACATGAATCAAGTGCATTTGATGAAACAGTTGTCTTGCAAGCAGCAGCAGTTCCTGCAGTGATTCACCTGCATCTATGGAAGAAGAAGTAGATCTGGAAGTGCCCTCAACATCCAAAAGAGGCCTTCCAAGAAAAAAATTCAAGATTATGAATGAAAATCTGCTTTCCTCATTGGATGTTGCTAAGATCAGCGACCGATCAGCCTCTTTAATAATTATTCCAACGATCGCAAATGTTGGAAAAGATCCAGAGAATTACAATGTTAGCTACTCATCGATTCGCAGGGCAAGACAGAAATCAAGAAAGAAGTTCAGTGAAAACTTGAAAGAAGAATTTCAAGCTGACAAACCCTTGATGTTCATTGGGATGGCAAACTCCTCGAAGACATTACCGGGAATGAGGTTGTTGATCGGTTGCCAGTCCTAATCTCTGGCAGTGGAGAAGATCAACTGCTTGGAGTGCCAAATATAGATCATGGCACAGGAAAGGATACTGCAAATGCAGTACATCAGGCGATCATTGATTGGAATCTAATAGATAAGGTAAAAGGCATGTGTTTCGATACAACTGCATCGAACACAGGTCGTAAAAAACGGAGCTTGTGTCCTAATTGAACAGAAAATGGAGAAAGATTTGTTGTGGTGTCCTTGTCGACACCATATCCTTGAAATCATGTTGGAAGCAGTGGTATCCCCTGCATTACAGGCTTCATCAGGCCCTGACATTCAGTTATTCAAAAGATTCAAAACAAACTGGAATAAGATTAATCTAACTTCATACGATAAATTAGAAAATTATCCACAAAAGGAAAAAGAGGAAATCATCAACTTTGCAGCAAGAAAAATCAATGAAGATCAACCTCGCGACGATTACAGAGAGTTATTGGAACTGACAATCATCTTGCTTGGCGGTACTCCAACGACTGGAATAAAATTCAGGAAGCCTGGGCTTATCATAGAGCCCGTTGGATGGCGAAAGTCATTTATTCAATGAAAATCTTTATGTTCAAAAGTCAGTTCAAAATAACAGCAATAGAAGAAAGAAATCTAAAAGAAATTTGTTGGTTTTCTGTTTCAATTTATATTAAGCATTGGTTTTCAGCACCCTGCGCAGCAAGTGCTCCACGAAATGATCTGAGTCTTCTCAAGAATCTTCACAGCTACAAAAGCACAAATGAACAACTAGCAAATGCTGCTTTAGAAAAATTCAAGAATCATTTGTGGTATCTCTCAGAAGAGTTGATCGCATTGGCTTTCTTTGATGATAAAATCAGCTTTGACACCAAAAGAAAAATGAAGGAGGCTCTTACAAAATCTTCGGAGCCAGATCTCCAAAGAAGACACAAATAGACATCAAACTATTGACAATAAGCAGCTTGAAGATTTTGTAACTGCTAACACAAAGTCCTTCTTCAGTATACTCGGATTGTCTTCAACGTTCTTGAGCAAACCAGTAGAGATTGGCTTCTCCATGAGAGTTATTGGGTTGCAAAGAACGTAGTGAATCACATGAAAGTTGTTAATGATATTGCTGAAAGAGGAGTGAAATTGATTGAAGATTATAAACAAATTAATTACCAATGATGAACAACAGAAGCAATATCTACTGCAAGTTGTATCAAATTATCGGAAGAAGCTTCCGGACAAAACTAAGAAAACTCTCGTATCTTTGACGCAACAGTAAAATTTACGAGTATATCCATTCTATGTATCTATTGTAAATATGTTGTATTGTATCTGTTTTATGAACAAATGGAAAAGAGGAAGGTGGTATGATAGGCCTCGTGGGGAACTTCCACTCAAAAAAAAAGTAACGTGACGCTTGCTGTACCTCCGGGTGTCATGGAAATCAGCAAATTTTCAAATGGCGGCGCGACCTCCAAATATTCGAATTTTGACCCGAAATTTCCCCAGGATAATTTTTCCACCAAATTAAACCAAATGAGAGGGTATCTCAAAGTTTTAAACAAAAAAATTTTACTCCCCCACTTTTGCATCACCCTAATATACATACATATATATTATATATAATATATATATATATGTGTGTATGTGTATATGTATATATATATATATATATATACGTATGTATGTGTATATGTATGTATGTATATATGTATGTATATGTATATATGTATGTATGTGTATATATATATATATATCTATATATATGTAAATAATGGTTATACTCCCATTTAAATAAATGTAGGATCGTAAGAGTAAATTATTTTAATTTCAATTTAACCGAAGTTTACAGTGAATCCTGAGGGAGAGAACATTCCTACCAGGCACCTCCCTCGGGTGGCGGATGGGGAAACTCTGGAACTTTCGTTCTAGGGCTGCTCCGAATATAGAGGATAAGGAGCCGCGGACCAAACAAGCAACAGAGGGATGGCAGACCGGCTGTTTTATTTGCCAAGAGACCCAATGATGAGGGCGCATACCGCGTACGGGCGAACCGACGCACCTTCCTTTCCTGGCTCACAGGAGGAAGGTGACAAACGAAAAGAACCTGGAGCGAAGACGCCATCTGGGGGACCCGACCCGGCTTTTAAGCCGGATGGAACGAAATGAAATGATTACAGTGAATATTATGTGGTTTAGAGACTAACATGTTCGTTTCCAATAAACTCTCACGTAATTTCCATAAAATGAAGATATTTCAGTAAAACTTTAGTGTTTAATGATAGTCCCACAAAAAAATAGGGAACCAAAGCAAAGGCTACCTATATCAAAGACCAGGCATTTACAAAATTTCTAACTTGTGAAGTCGAAGAAAAGTTAGTCAGCTCATAAATTCGTATATATGCAACAGGTAGAAACATTATACAAGTGGTCCATAGAAGGTTGAGAGATAGTTGTTGTTGTTGGTTTAGCCGATCAGCCCACCCTGATCGAGCAAGCCGGCGGCACGCGGGTAACCGATCGCCCTCTCCGGAGTGGACCAGAGGTTCAGCGCACGAGTGATGTTGTGTTGTGTTCGTTGTTGTACTAGAGTGATACAGTCTCTCATAATGTGTTCAATTGTTTGTTGTGTGTCTTGGCACAGGTGGCAGGTGTCGTCTATGGAGTTGTCTAGTCTGTGTTTATATGTCCGTAAGTTGGGGTGATGTCCACATCGGAATCGTGCTAAGTTAACTCGATCCGATCTGCTCAGGCTGATCTCTGACCTGTTAATGGGTGGCGGCTTCGCACCTAGGACCGCATTCGGACCGAGTCGTGTCAGTGCTTTGTGGGTTAGGTGTGTGTGTATGTGTTTTCTGTACTGTGTGATGTCTGTGGGGCGTGGTATGGAATGGAGTATTTGGTTATAATGTCTCTGGGTTACCTTATGGTGCGAAGTGTTGGTGGCATGATTGTACATGTAGTGGCAAGGGTGTTGTGGGTTAGTTGTCGCTGCTGCCATGAATTGTGTTCCCCTCATGTCTAAATGTTCCCTAACTTTCAGTATTTTGTTTCTGTGTGCAGGTGTTCTATTGGTGTTGTTTGAGTGCATCCGTAATGATACGAAGTGCGTTGTTTTGTATTGTCTGTAAGGTGTTAGGTGTGTGTTTGAAATAATGGGTGCCCAGCATGGGCTAGCATAGTCCATACTGAGCGAATATATTGTTGTATATTAGTGATGTTGTTTCCTGCTGGTGTCCAAAGTTTGTGCCTGTTAGTACCCTAAGCGTAAG
This sequence comes from Bathynomus jamesi, assembly GCA_023014485.1. NCBI lineage: Eukaryota > Metazoa > Arthropoda > Malacostraca > Isopoda > Cirolanidae > Bathynomus > Bathynomus jamesi. Next base: position 345,398 of record JAJOZX010001047.1, read on the forward strand.
TCTTGACGTACATTGTTTTTAATGTCCTGAATGTGGTTTGCAAAAGAAATGATGTGTTGTATGGTGACCTCAAGTATTTTGGTCCTGTGAGTGTGGGAATGTTGATGTTGTTTAGTGTAAGCTGTGGAATTACTTGGTGTTCTTTTGTGTTGCTTGTAAGCAAGGTGATGGTGATTTGTGGGCGCTACTTTGAGTCTATTGTGTGGAGCCAGTCTTGTATACGTTTATGTATGTTTGTAGGTTATTTGTAGCGGTGTCGATGTTATTGTGGGTGGATGTTAGAGTGATATCATCTGCATATGATGATAGGTTAAGCTTGTTATCTATGGGTGTGGAATATCATGCATGTATAAGTTGAAGAGTGTTGGTGAGAGAACAGAGCCTTGAGGACCCCGATCGGAAAAGCTTGTTTTTTGGAGACTTGCATTAAATGTTGACATGTGAGTATCTTCGAGAATAGTGCTCAGCACCTTTGGTGTTATTGTGCATGTTGGTGTTGAGTATTTGTTTATGAGGGGAAGCGTGGGGATAGCATCAAATGCTTTACTAATGTCTATTGTTGCTAATAGTGTACGTTGAGCTGGTCGTCTGGAGTTGATTGCCATCCATGATGTGCTGCGTGAGGTTAGTGAGTAATGTCGTGGTGAGTGGTAGGTCTGAATCCATGTTGAGTAGGCGATAGTGGAATGTGTGGGTTGGTGATTTGTAAGATTAGTCTTTCTGTTACTTTGGAAGGTGTGCATAGTAAAGTAATGGGTCTATAGGAAGCTGGTTCTGTTGGATTTTTGCTTGGTTTGAGTAGTGTAATAATTTTACCTTGTTTCCATATGTCAGGAATAATACAGCGTTGGTATGAATATGTGCTGTATTTGTGAGAGCCAGAGCTGGGCAAAATACATTGAATGTATTTAAATACTAAATACTAAATACATGGGAGAAATGTATTTAAATACTAAATACTAAATACATTTTACGAATGTATTTAGATACTAAATACAAAAAAATCAATGTATTTAAATACGTTGTAAATACATTTAAATACATACAAATTTTAACATATGCATTCACTAATTCACTAAGCCATGACACGCACACGATAAAGAAATCAACCGCTTCGACTAAGAGTGGCACACAACTGATTGAACTGACACGTTGAAACATGAACCATGCTGTACTACACTGTCGACGCGTCGTACTGTGCTAGTACAGAACGTGTATTAAACCAGTAAAAGTATTTACATTTTTATATTTTGAGTATTTAAATACATTGTATTTAAATACTCATTAAAGTATTTAAATACTATATTTAAATACATGAAAAACAATGTATTTATAAATACAGTTCTAAATACACAAATGTATTTAAATACGTATTTAAATACAAATGTATTTAAATACTGCCCAGCTCTGGTGAGAGCTAGTATTCCTTGTGGGCCCAAGTGTTTAAGGTGTATGTTAGATATGTTGTCTGGTCCAGAAGCCTTCGAATTTTTAATGTTTTTGATGATCTTGGTGGTCTGGTCTGTATTGAAGGGTGTAATGGTCGTGTCGAGTCTGTAGGTTTTCTTGTGTCTGGCTGTTTGTCTCTCTGCGTGTTTCTGGTTGTTGTCTCTGTTTAAGTGACTTATCTTTGCGTAGTGATTAACTAGAATGTTAGCTTGTTGTGTGTATGTTGGGATATTATTTTGGCTGCGACAGATAGCCACGTGTGAGGTGTGAATGCCGCTGTTAGAGTGGGTAATGCTGTTTATAGTCTTGTATAGCCTGGATGTATCTGTGGAGTGGTTTAGTGTTGTTATGAATTCCCTGAATGTTTCCGTTTGTTTTTCTTTGAGTTTGTTGTTTATTTCTGTGTTGAGCTGTTGTATCTGCTGTTTTATGGCTTCTGTGTGTGGTGTTTGTGTGTTATATTTGAGGTTGTTACGTTGCCTTATGAGGTGGGCTATTTCTCTAGTGTAATTTGGGTTGTATTTCCTAATGTTGCCCTTGGGTATGTATTTGTTTGCATTATTGATAATCTGATTAAATGTCTTGAGTGTTGTATTGATGTTTATGATGGGTGTGCTATTTAATGTAGTGAATTGCTCCTCAGTCTGTATTTTGAACTGTTCCCAATCAGTTTTCTTGTAATTTCTGTAAGTGTGCCTAAGGCTGTTGGGGCAGAGTGTAGAATGTGTTGTAATGATGATGGCAGGTGGTCTGATGACAGTTGTTGTCTGGAGATAGTTGTCCAGATAGTTGTCTGGAGCAGTGAATATGTAGGCCAATGGAAATACTATAAATAAAAATTTTGAGCTTCGCACACAGTCTACCTATATTTAGGCAGGTACGGTTGTACAAAATGTTATACTCTTTTGTGAAAGCGAGGAAAAGTCAGTGAGACCATAAATTTATGAAAATACCACAACCATAAAAATGTTCAGCTTCGCATTCAAAACCAGTGGAACCAAATTTGTGAAGTTACATTAAAAATATGGTAAATATGGATATTACGGCCTCCACCCAATTTTGATGCCAAAATACATTTTCCTAGTAGTGTATGATGTGCTTTGTTCAAATCTGGCCTTCAGGTACGGTTGTACAAAATGTTATACTCTTTTGTGAAAGCGAGGAAAAGTCAGTGAGACCATAAATTTATGAAAATACCACAACCATAAAAATGTTCAGCTTCGCATTCAAAACCAGTGGAACCAAATTTGTGAAGTTACATTCAAAATATGGTAAATATGGATATTACGGCCTCCACCCAATTTTGATGCCAAAATACATTTTCCTAGTAGTGTATGATGTGCTTTGTTCAAATCTGGCCTTCATTTTATGTGGAAATGAACCAATCAAAAGTTATGAGACTTCAAAGTTTTAACATATTTTGGTTCATTTCCCCATAAAATGAAGGCCATATTTTAACATTGCACATCAAATACTACTAGAAAAATGCATTCCAGTGTCCAAATTGCTAGAGAACCTACCTAACCTAACCTAACCTACGCAAGTTAAGAGATGGAGATATCCGACCTCACCTAACCATGTATCTCTAAATTGAGATATCGAAAATGCACATCGTCGCCGGCGTTTATTTTTCTTATCAGTTACTCGTTTCTGGCATCGAAAACTCCACCTTGATTCATCGTAGGAACAATTAGATCCACACTCTCTGCATTTAAAATACGACTGTAACACACCATGTTTAACAAAAATTTTTACAGCAGAATTATCACTATTGTTAATTTCCATAATAACATCTTCGAAATACATCTCACATCCTTCACACGCCATATTGGAAAATCAACTAATGAAGAAAACTGAAAACACTATACCTCATTTTTTGTTTTTTCCACCCAAATAGATATACTTATGATGACGTCATTCAAAAAATGGAGTTACGAAAATAATTTCTTTAAAAGCCTATAACATTATAAATACACAATTGCACAAATAATAACATATACCATTAGACTCCTAAAATTATGCTGAAACGTTTGATAATAGCCAGTATTGTCAACTTGGTGGAGGCTGCAATATCCATATTTACCAAAAATATAAGTGGCTTGTGAGGTAAGAGTAAATTTTAAGGTCTCATTGGCTTCAAAATTTTTGTTAAAAAAATGAAATTATTTGAATGTTCTAATGCAATTGTGGACCAACTAATTGCAGAATTAGTTTTAACTATAAACCTTGAAACAGAACAACAACAACAACAACGAGGTAAGACTGTGTAGCCTTTTTGTATATATTTGGTATAGTAGCGCCACAGTGCAGCGTTAAAGCCATCGAGGAAATGATAAGCCGATTATAAACTTGTTTACAGTGTTTAGTACAATCAGATAAACTGTTGTACAAAGTCTAGTTGTCTTTGTGGTTCATATACTTTTGAAATAAAATATTTCTGAACACTTTGATATTCGTATGGTCTTCAGCTGAATTATAAATATCAGTAATGGTAAGTTAGGGCCAAGTATTTTGTTTGAAAGGGCACAACAACGGTAACGTTAAACAATACGCTATTTTGTATGTGTGGGGCTTAGACTAATTATGCATAGTCTTAATTGTATGCAGCTTGTAAGTTGTCATTGTTATTTGGTTCTAAATTGGATATAGGACTTAACGTATGGCTTAATGGCTAAATTACTGTAGGGCTTAGCCCCAAAACTTATCAGAACAGCTTAGGCTTAGCTATTTGGATAGGACCTTTCGTGCCTTTAAGCTCAGCCCCCAGAACGAATCTTTGGTAAATCGTAAGGAAATGTCATCACCTACAACAATACATAATGTGAGAATAAAAACCCACTCTAATAGACAGAGTTTATTTCCACGACAGTTTCGACGCCCACTGGCATCCTCCTCGGGTGGATACAGAAACACAAATGAAACAAAACAAGAGGGAAAAACAGTTCAGGGATCGACCGTTAAGAAATTCGCACCTAGGTTAGATTCCATTCTCTCGAGACAGGAGGGGCATTTTCATTAAGTACATTCGCACAAATTTTTTTTTTTTTAAACTATCTTCCTGTTCTAAACATACAGATTCTATTATTTTTACATAATTATTACATTTATAATTAAGTTTATTACATTTAATATTGCATAATTATTAATTACAGAAATTATAAATTTATTATTACATTGGTTATTAATTGTTGTTTATTATACAGAAATTATAAACCGAAAAATGAATGAAAAAAGGCGATTAGGAAATAATCCAGAGACCATTGAGAAATTCGCACCTAGGTTAGATATCGTTCTCCCGAAACCAGAAGGGCATTTTATTACAGGGTCAGTTTATAACTACATTTCCACAAATTAAAAATATCTTCTTGTTCTATACATACAGATCCTAATGTTTTGACATAATTACTGCATATATTTATTTCCACATTAATTATTTCCATTATTACATTTACTAAAAGCGCGTAAGGAAACATTCTAATCCAGAGAGACACACTTAGGTTCGAACACGTTCCCACGACTCCGTAAGGGATTTATTGACCAAGAATCTCATTAAAGGGTCTAACTTATAAGTACCTTCGCACAAATTAAAATTATCTACTTTTTCTATACACACAGATTCTATTATTTTTCTTTTGACATAATTATTACATTTATAAAGTACCTTACTTGATTCCTAATCTATAGCATGATTATTTTGGCTAGCGTGATAAAAAATGGCATTATTAGTATTATAACTTCTGAAGGCATATTTGTGTTCTTTGATACAGGTTTCAATATTTCTTCCAGTTTCTCCCACGTATACTAAATCACAACTTTTACAGGGAATGCTGTAGACACAGGCTTGTTCCTCTTTTGCAACGTTATTCCTAACCAATTTACTTTTCACGGTAGATGAATATTTGAACGCCAAAGCAAATTTAAATTCTTTCGTCAACGGTTTTACTCTTTCTAAGCTGGCAATGTAAGGCAAACTCACATATTGTTTTTGGTTAACTGAAGGTTCCCGAGGGGCATAAAAAGATTTTCTGGCTTTAAAATACGCCTTTCTGATAAACTACTCAGGATATTTTAAATCCTTAAAAATGTTCAAAAGAAAAATAATAGAATCTGTGTGTATAGAAAAAGTAGATAATTTTAATTTGTGCGAAGGTACTTATAAGTTAGACCCTTTAATGAGATTCTTGGTCAATAAATCCCTTACGGAGTCGTGGGAACGTGTTCGAACCTAAGTGTGTGTCTCTGGATTGGAATGTTTCCTTACGCGCTTTTAGTAAATGTAATAATGGAAGTAATTAATGTGGAAATAAATATATGCAGTAATTATGTCAAAACATTAGGATCTGTATGTATAGAACAAGAAGATATTTTTAATTTGTGGAAATGTAGTTATAAACTGACCCTGTAATAAAATGCCCTTCTGGTTTCGGGAGAATGATATCTAACCTAGGTGCGAATTTCTCAATGGTCTCTGGATTATTTCCTAATCGCCTTTTTTCATTCGTTTTTTGGTTTATAATTTCTGTATAATAAACAACAATGTAATAACCAATGTAATAATAAATTTATAATTTCTGTAATTAATAATTATGCAATATTAAATGTAATAAATTTAATTATAAATGTAATAATTATGTAAAAATAATAGAATCTGTATGTTTAGAACAGGAAGATAGTTTTAAAAAAAAAAAATTTGTGCGAATGTACTTAATGAAAATGCCCCTCCTGTCTCGAGAGAATGGAATCTAACCTAGGTGCGAATTTCTTAACGGTCGATCCCTGAACTGTTTTTCCCTCTTGTTTTGTTTCATTTGTGTTTCTGTATCCACCCGAGGAGGATGGCAGTGGGCGTTGAAACTGTCGTGGAAATAAACTCTATCTATTAGAGTGGGTTTTTATTCTCATATTTTGACCTTCACGTAAAAAAGTGAATTTTTTGCATTTAATACATAATGTATTGCACAAAAAATGGTACTCTTGAAAATGGTAATAATTCGTTTTAGTGCTTTTTCAACTTTCTGAACCAAAACACATTTTTCTGGTGTTTTTTGGTGTGATTTGTTCAAATCTGAACTTCATTTCTTTGGGAAATGAGCTGTTTTTGAGAAATTTTAAAATTGAAAATTTCTCAAAAGTGGCTCATTTCCCAAAGAAACTAAGTTCAGATTTGAGCAAATCACACCAGAAAAATGTGTTGGTTCAAACCTGACCTGACCTAACCTAACCCGCATTTTTTCGCAATTTCTTACCTTAAATAGCACCATTGGGGTGTTTATACAAATCTGCAGTGACCAACATGAATTTGTGGAGATGTTGTTGAGAGGGATATTCACGATTAAACAAGTATCATGCAAGATATAGTCATACCCTGCCTAACATCGGTAATTGGTTCCAAGGACCCCGATGTAAGTCGAAAAATGACGTAAAGCGAACAGAGGTGCCTAAGTCTACCGAAAACCAATTGTAAACACTGTAAAACACTCCGACGACGGTAGCAATTAGATACAACTATAAATAAATACTTTATGATTATTTTCAATACTATAGATAATAAATATGAAAATGAAAAGTAAAAATAGCCTATTGTATATAAAAAAAAATTATAAAGAGCAACAAGGGAAAATTGCCTTAGTATACCTGTACCGAAAGACCATGTAAATACCAAATGTAAAACACAGTGAATGCCTATAAATAAACGCCTAACGTCGGTAATTGGTTCCAAGGACGTAAGTCGAAAAACAACGTAAAGTGACGTAAAGTCGAGTAAAATGACGTAGTGTGAACAAAATCTTGCTCTTGAAAACTGACGTAAAGTCGAATTCGACGTAAAGTGGGGTATGACTGTACTTTGAATAGGATTGGGTTTTGTTGCCAGACCGTAATATCCAGCTCTTCGTCTTTCCAACAATACTCAATATTTTGAATGGAATGGTGTCTTCCACGAACCGCTGTGAATGGTTGACTGTCCGGTGAATGTAGCCTAGATTTCCGAGTTGAGAATACGCACGTCACTCGTCGGAATAGATTGTAGTCCCAGGCCTAATATGTTGCTGGATCAGGCGAACAAGAGTTGTTCTCTCTCTCTGAGGAACCGCAAACAACAGTAGTTTTTTGGAACTGCGTTCCAAGGTACCAAAAACCTAGGCAATCACAACCTCCGCAAACCATAATGAAAACCAGACTGAAAAAGCATTCTTGAATGAGTATGCATTATGAGAGATTCAAAATGTACATCTCTGATTGGTCAGATAAGGTCATATGAAACAAAAACCAGATTTAATTGGCTGATTTGACCTATGTTTCCTAATTTTGCCACGAGATGTCTCCCCATAAAACTGGAGACGGCGAGGTTCGTTAAAATTTTAATAGCGTTAAGAGCTAAATACTCGGTCAATGGCCTATAATGACTGCTTTTTATATCTAAATTTTTTTTTCCATAAAAAAAATTATTATATTTCCTTGATTTTTATCAGTTTCCCTGAGGTTTCAAGGTGTACTGAATACGAATTTATGTTAAATTATCATAGAATGTCTCCTATCAAAAACGAACAAAGCATTAAAACGAATATTAACCGTGTTATATCATTATGTAGATTATGGCCATATAGTTATTTTTTCAAAATTCAGGGGTGCTCTTCCAATATGTGCTCTACTGCGAAACTATGATCTACCATATTCCAACTAATATTCCATATTCCAGGCTAACTAACGAAAATATCACGACTTAACCTAACCAATCGTCAAGGGTGTATAGTTGACCTAATGATTGGTTAGGTTAAGTCATGATATCTTCGTTAGTTAGCCTTATAAGGCTAGTTTCACGGTAGAGTATGTATTGGAATATGGTAGATCATAGTTTCGCGGTAGAGCACATATTGGAAGAGCACCAATTCAGGCAATAACATCTTAAGATTAACTGAATCTTCTGGTAAATATTGGATTTTACTCCATCTGGCTTTATAATGAGGGCAAACTTTTTTGGTCAATTTTGAGGTACTTTGCCAGAATCAGCCATTGGTTTCCTGTGCAAATGCGTAGTTTTGAGATATTGGGTGAATTTGTAGTTTTGATTAACCACAGAATTTTTTGATGAAAAATACGTCATTCGAGAGCTCTTCAAATTCTGAATAACTTTATTTACCATTTTGCTTGCAAATGAACGACAGTTGAATAAATTAGTAGAATTGTTTTAGTAGAATTGTTTTAGCCAATCAGCTTCATCCTAGATCGCGCCACACGCATCGCACTTTCATATGAAATTAGATTATACCACCCACAGTTGAATAGCAGGTGACTAGCTGGCTTTCTCGCCATCCAACTCCTGCAGGAAGATGACTCTGACCATCAATCAGACAACAAGGACGCACCACACAGTCATCCAGGACCCTCGGAACCTTCAACGAAACCACAACATAAGAACATAAGAAATTTTTATAATGGGCATACTAGGATTCTTTAGATCTTGTAAATTCAGGCATTCTTGATCATATTCATATAAGGAAGGATGTGATTCATACATTAAAGTCAAATAAAGTTGCTGGACCTGATCATATATTTGCTAGGATTGTCAGAGAAGGGGAAGAAAGCTTATCTGAGGCACTATTTTGTTTGCTAGGTCAAATAATTATGCAGAAGTACCGTACCAATTGAATGGAAAAAAGCAAATGTGTAGTACCCATTTACAAAAAGGGTAGTAAGGAGAAGGTAGGAAATTATAGGACTTAATTTAATATCATTGGTAGGAAAGATACTAGGAAGAATTAGCTATAAAGAATAATACTCAATCATTTAGAGAAGTTTCTTATTCCAAGTTCACATGGATTTAGATCAGGAAGGTCTTGTTTGTCTGATCTCGTAGACTTGTTAGTTTGTAACTGATCAGGTATATAATAAAAATGGTTATTTATTTGGATTTTAGTAAAGCATTTGACAAGGTTCCACATAGGAGACTTCTATATAAATTAAAAGTTCTGGGATATTAGGGTCAGTTATAAATTGGGTACTAAAATGGTTGGAAGATAAAGAATAGAGAAATTCTAAATGGTCATGAATCTGGGTGGTGGAAAGTGGGGTACTACAAGGATCAGTTTTAGGTCCATTACTCTTTATCTTATATCTAAATGATTTAGAGAAAGGAGTAGGTTGTAAAATTTCTAAATTTGCAGATGATACAAAAGTAGTTGCCTCAGTCACAAATATAGAAAATTCTTACAAAATGCAGAAGGATCTTGATAGATTAGTTGCTTGCGCTAATAAATGGCAGATGGAATTTGATATTCAAAAGTGTAAAGTCGTGTATTTTGGTAGAAATAATGAACTTTAGTTATGAGATGCAAGGAATTGGTTGGAGGATATTAGACAGGAAAGGATCTTAGTGATCTCAAATTTTCTAAGTGTTTAGAGGCTAGAAATAAGGAAAATAAAATCTTAGGTATTATTTAAGGGTCATTCCATGACAAATCATGTAGTGGTTAAAACCACACCCTCATAGATTTTGCTTAAATTTGGTTTATAGAATGGTCTATGCTAGTAAGTACCAAGTTTCAAATATCAGTTCAGAGTTATGATTCAAAAGTTATGCCCCCCCCCCTTTGGGGGGGGGGGGATGAAATTGTAAATATTTAAACCACCATAACTCAGTCCCTAATTGACATAAAACAGTGATTTAAAGTGTTTATGAAAGGTAATTGCACACAATACAAATTAGCATAAGTAGAAAAAATGGCTAAAATTAACAGAAAAAGTTGACACTTTATTCCATTTGAAGGGGTCCTGACCCCTAAATTACAGTTTTTTTAAGATTTTCACATATATAAAAAATGAGTTTCAACCTTATTCTATCAATATATGAAAAGAAATGTGTACAGTGGAACCTTGCTTAATGAGTGCCTGTATAATGAGAAATTCGTATAACGAGCCAAAAGAATGGGGGAAAATTACCTTGCATAACGAGCGACACTTTGCTTAACGAGCAAAATATTTCGTCAAAATTTAAAGCGTAGACAAAAACAAATGTCTCTAGACAGTTTCCTCGTGAAAAAGGATCCAAAAGAAAGTGAAAGTGCCTCTAAAAAATTTAAAGCTAGTGACTGTGAGCTCGTCGAGAATGTTATTGCATTGAACGAAGATGATTCTCCTCCTTCCCCTCAATAACCCTCTCCTCCTCCCCTGTCTCTTCATTTCCTTTGCGTGCGTCAGGAGCACCTTCTCTCTCGTAAGTTATTTATAAATTTCACCGTTTACTAATTATTTACATTCTCTTTTGGGTTAATTTTTATTACTAATCTTTTCATTTCATGCAATAATAATTTAAAAAACGCCTTTAAATATCATTATAAATATTATTTTAAGTATTTTTTAAGCATGGAACGCATTATCATATTTTACATTGATTCCTATGGAAAAAATTGCCTTGTTTAACGAGCATTTTGCATAACGAGCACAATTCAGGAATGAATTATGCTCGTTAAGCAAGGTTCCACTGTATTTGCATATAAAATAGGTTTTTACAGATTTAAAAATGGCTATTTTTACTTAAAAGACTAATTTTTACACGTTTATGTAAGCTGTTAGGTAATTAATACATTGCAATTTACACACGGTGCAATAATTCTTAATGCTAATAATCTATACCTACCTAAGCTTATATATAGTTAATTTTCAACAGATTTTTATCCTAGTTTTAGTTCCAAACTCCCACTAAGTTTTTGAACTTGCTTTGGATTGAAGGAGTAAATAATCTTTAGGGGTGCACCAGATATGAATTTTTCATATCCAGCCAGATATGGTCATATCTATCCGGCTGGATATATATTATTAGGTATTGTATTATTTTTACTCATATTGCTAAGTTTTGTTTTGCATTGGTGGCAAGTGCCCCCTGAAATATAAGATAAATAATAATTTAAGTATATTCAGATGTTTAATTGTTTTGTTCTCTTTCAGGTTCTTTTGTTGTATTAAACTATTAAGTATTAATCATGACAAGTTTTCTGTGGTCACTGTATACAATAAATGATCCTAGCGATATCACTGCAAAGTGTAATATTTGCCAAAAGATTATCAAATGTGGGACAGAAAGGTGGCTAAAAGTCTTTTAGCACACCTCTTCATAATCATTTGAAGATTAATCACCCAAATGAGTATGCTGAAGCCAAAAATGAAAATGACAAAAAAAAGAATAGCTGTGACCAATGTTCCCTCTAAGGTGTGCGCGCATGCACTAGGGTGTCCCAGCCTCACATGTGAAAATAAAAATTTGCAAGAGTCAAATCGCACACCCCTTTAATTACACTTGAAGAAAGGAAAAAATGGGCGAAATTTCATTGGCCTATTAGGAGGGGAAGGGTCCCCTCATTGACGTTGTTTATTTGACCCTATATGAACAAACGTAAATGCTCGGCATTAATCATTCTAGAATGGAAGAATTAAATGTAAATTCTTTCTAATGACTAAATTAAAGGAAATGGAAATTCTTCCTAATGGCACATTTCATTTCGGGGGACAGAGGATCTTTTTGTCTGCTGAGGGGAACTGCTGGTGGTGGTATTCGACGACTTGGTACACGAGCTGCCGTTCCTCCTCGCTTTTTGTCAGGCCCTCATTGAAATCTTCTGCCAGTTTCACTGCCCGTTCTGCCGCGTCGTTCAGACTTCAATGATGGTGCACATCCTTCGAGATCTTTGGGGGTTTTTGGAACCGGCAGCTTCAGGCAATGAAAAAGGTTTTGAGTCCTTTTCGTGACCAAGGTGCTCAAATCCGACCGTCTCACGGTCAAGACACACTTTCCCTCCAGCCGACGCAGATCTTTTGGGTTTTCGGTCTTCTTGTGCAGGTTTTAGAGCATGGCCGTCTTCTCTGCATCGGTGGTTTTGGAGGAGAACATAGCGAGTCTGGCTAAATCTTTGCTTAGGTACCAGAGGTGGCCCCGGAATTTCGTCAATGCGGCGGTACCTACATCATGATCCATCGCCTTGTACCGCTCTAGGTCCTCCAACAGCTCCAGGTCATTGATGGGCGCGTCCGCTGTCAATGGAGCCTCGAACCACCTCTGGAGGTAGATGGTGACGGCAAAGACGTTTATCCTGCGTAGTGACCGGACCTCATTAGCGGTCAGGTGGAATTGGCTTCGGAAGATGAACATCTTAAGACAGTAAATGCCTTTGGCCATCCACCTGGCCCGGTGGTATGCTCCAGGATGATTGTACTGGAGATCTCGTTTTGCCATGACCATCGAGGAAGACCAGAGCGAGGATCAGGAACTCCGGTAATCGTCTCTTGGGTGGCCAACTTCAAGCTGGTCTTCATGAAGTTGACAATCTGCTCTTTTTTCAACGCCACCCATTCCGAAAGGATGTTGCTTGGGCCATCACCGTTGAACGGAGAAGCCTGCTTCTGGTCGATGAACTCCCATTGGGATTTGAAGCGAGCGAACAGCGCAATTTTGGGGCCAGAAGACCTGAAGAACAGGTCAAAGACTGAGGTGATTACCAATTCCATCATGTGGTGTCTGCAAGCCAGGAAAAGAACGTGGCGGTCCATCTGGTCCTGGATAATCGTACAAGCGCCGCTGTGAATACCGGTATTCGCCGCTGTTGTGTCGAAGCAGAGACCGCAATCCATGGTTGAACTTGCGGGCAATCGTCCAGCACCTTCAGAACAGCTCCACCATCCGCTGTCCCGTGCTGTCAGGGATTTTTGGGATCACCAACAACTTCTCAAGATTCTTCCCGCTGACCAGCACTGGTATGCGATCCGAGTTTCCCCTCCATCCGAATGAGGAGGAGTTTGCCATCAAAGTGGACGACAAGCGGCGTATCAGGATTGAACTTGATCTTGATTCCGGCTGCCAAGTTCTTCCTGGACTTCGCCGTGAACGGTGAAGACTTGATTTGGACAAGGTGACCGAGGATAACTCAACTCCTGCGGCAGCGAGTGCTGGAGCCACAATGTGCATCGCTTGGCGTACTGAGGTTCCAGTTCGATCCAGGGCTACAGCAAAATTGGGATATTGGATGATCCTCCTTGCGACACTTGGCCGTCCTTGGGAGCGGATCGAGGAGCCGAAGGACCAGGAGAGGAATATTGGACATCATCATTGGATGCTTCGGCCATGGACTCCGAAGAAGAAGAACCCACTTTTCACCGTTCCTTTTGCTTGCAGTGAGTCCATCTCTTCGCGGCTTTTCTTCTTCCTCTTCTCTTCAGCTGCTCGTGTTTCTCCCGCTCGCGCTGCCTGCGAGCAAACTCTAGGTCCCTCTCCTCCGATGTACATCTTCCGCACGGTTCGCTGGTCATTCAGAAAGTCTCGATCTTCGGGGACTTTGATGAGTTTTCATGGCATTGGCATGAGCTGTTTCGAACAGTGTATTCAGGTTGGCTTGGAATCCCTTTTCCCGCTCCAGTTGCTTCTCTCCCCCACGGTTTCGGTTTCTGGCAACCTTCTCGTAGTCCGTGGAGAGGGCCTTGATCCTCTCGACGCACTTAGGCTTGTGGGAGGTCGGAATAGATGCCCGAGCCCACACTGCCATAACCTCATCAGCTACCACATTGGCAGCTTCCGCCGTGGAATTTTTTTTCTTCCAAGTGAAGAACAACAGACGTCGAAGAACATCTCCCACTGTCGGGAGTTGACACAGCGTTTCCAGGGGTTCATTTCGCAACACCCCCACCAACCACACAGTCTCCTGCTTTCTTGTATCCATAACCTGAAAAGAAATATGCTGCAATTAGTGTAAGGTAGAGAGTAGCCATTCAGCAATAGTAACACATGGTTTGAGGGGACCCTTAAAATTAAAGAACACGAATGAAATTTATCTTGCTGGCATGTTTTCACGAGTGGAAGAAATTAGGGGGGTGTGCATGACAAACTTCAGGAACAAAAAAAATTGGGACACTAGCGCGCACGCGTTGTGAAACCCGCGCACAGCAAAATAAAATGCGCACAGGCTCAGGCGTATCATGAGTTACGACAGTAAATGAAGTAATTTCAAAAATTTCAGTTTAATAAATTCTATAAAGAACAAATTAAGAAACCGCTTGAAAGAAAATCATTTGGACACGCTCATACGAATTAAAAGTTATCTGAATGATGACGAATGTATTAATCTTCATAGAGTTTATTTGGAATGGGCAAATGCTAAAGATCGTAGGGAGAAATCATAATCATACTTAAATGAGACACTTTCATTTAATGTTATTTTTATTGTATTTTATTTTATTGAATTTTATTATTTTATTATTTTATCCTATTTTTGTGAATGGATAAAATCATGTATTATCTTGATAGTCTATTTTTAAATTGCTAAATGCTAAAAATTGTTTTTGATAAATGATAACTAAAATAGCCATTTTCAATTAGTTATTTTTTTATTTCTTTATTTTGTTGAATTTTATTTTACTATTTTTTATTTTATTCATGTTTTTAGAATGGATAAAATGTTTTCTTTTTTAAGAATTTATAATATTGTAAACAGTTTTTTAATATCCATTTAATAGTATCGTAATGATCAAGCTATCACCTTATGGAAATAATATTTATTAAGTATTTAATATTTATATATATTTAATTTTGAAGATAATAGCACTCAGAAAAGTTTGCAAAATTTTTCACTATGAATCTAAATGTATGCATAACAAAAATTTCTTGCGCACTCGAACTAAAAAAATTAGAGGGAACATTGGCTGTGACTGAATCAAAGGAAACAGGCATATATAGAATACGGGCTAGACCATCAACTTCTACTGGTAGTACTCTGAAAGAAAAGAAAATGGACCAAATAAGTAAGCAGATCTCAATAGAGGAAAGCTTTTCAGGTCTGTGATGATTCACTGTAAAATGGCATGATGATGGCTTTGGACAACCAGCAATTTACTTTAGTTGAAGATGGTTTTATTGATCTAATGGCCTACCTCCAACCCAGATATCTCTTACTGAGCAGAAGGTACTTCTCTGGTACTATAATTCCTTGTCTTCATAATGAGTTTGTCTAAAATTGCTCAGAAGCTAGAAAAAGTAAAGCATGTCAGCTTTTCTTCAGATATATGGACAATTTGGACATGCACAATGTCTCAAGAAAATTTATCATTATTGGGTCACTGGATAGGTAAAGATTTTTAAAGATACGATGCTGTGCTACATGCCTCTCATTTCTCAGGGTTGCATACTGGCAAGAATATATCTGAAAAGTTTTGCTCTGTGGGATAGTTGGGATCTTGATACAAATAAGAGGAATTTATTGGTGAGGGATGGAGCTAGTAATATCTAGTAATATGGCTCTTGGTAGTGACCTGGCTGAAATACCTTCAATACACTGCAGCATTCATTTACTCCAACTGGTTATTAGTGACTCAATTATGGTTCAGAGGAGTGTAGTTGATATCCTTGCAAAAAGTTGCCCCTTGCAACTCTAATCATTCTCCTTTGGCCTGTAACATTTTCAAACACATTCAAGTGCAACAATCTTGAGCCTCTCCTATTGGTTCAAGATGTCCCAACATGTTGGAACAGTGCATATTTGATGCTAGAAAGATTATATAAATTAAAAATTCCAGTGCAACTGTATTTGGCTGATTGTAGTGAATTACCTACCATCACATCCTTCAAGTGGACACTGATATGAAATCTCCTTAAAATATTAAAACCATTCTTCCAACTAACTCGGGAAATGAGTTTGGAAAAATCAACTGTCTTTCGTAACCCCAAGCATTTGTATTTTACAAAGATTTCTTTCAAAGATTGGCCATGATGACCAAGGTGTTCCAACGACAGAGAGAACTCCTGACTTCTCTTTGAGTGTTTCTTGTCGGAGAGTAATGATGGGAAGTCTTTGAACATAATGAAAAACAGGGCTTATGTGACTGCAACTGCAATAGATCCATGGTATAAGTTATCTTTCAAGAAGAGCAGGCTAAATCCTGGCTGATTGAAGAAGTTATAGGTATTGAAAATGACGGTGGTAATGATACTAATGGAAGTGGAAGTGAAAGAAGCTCAAATTCCAGTTCTCCTATGCGAAATAGGAAAGATGAAGGGACATTCTTGAAGCATGTTTTATGGAGATACAAAAGGAGAGCAATCTGGGGAAGTAAGTTACAAGAAAGGTTGAAAAAAAGACTGCTCCTGTTCTACTGATTGCAGGGGAGTTAGACCGATATGCATCTGAACCTCTTGTAGATAGGAAATGCTGTCCAGTTCAAATTTGGAAGCAGGAGGACCGATTTCCTCTCCTTAAAACTATTGTTTCAAAGCTTCTCTCCACACTCGCATCCTCTATATTTTCAGAGAGAATGTTTTCTGAATATGGAAACATCTATGAAGCAAGGTGATCCTGAATATTGCCTAAGAGGAGAAATGCTCTTGTTTCTCACCACAATGGAATAAAGTTCTAAATCACTATTGTTGAGTTTTTTTTAATTCTGAAGACCTCCAGGCTGAATGGTGGTATCTGACCTACACAATACTGCCCTCCATTCATTGATTTCATTCCAGGCATTTTATATTGTATTCAATATATTATTTTACATTTATCAAGCTTGTAATGTTTTGTATTGTTTTGAAAAAAAGGAGAAAAAAGAATGGAAAGCCAAGTGCAGGGGTCTAGCAATATTTTACTCTTTTTAAAAAATTTAACACCTAGATGTTTTTATAAAAAGCTCTGATTATATTAATAGAACTGTAATCGTTAAGGATGGACAGATGTTTTATTATTTATTCTTGTGATCAGTATTGTGTTGATTTAATATAAAAAGTGTTGCTGGGCTGGTTTAGGGGTGGGCCCTGGAGGGCTTTCCATTTTTTTTGTATGTAAAATATTATTTGTAATGTGTTGTATGAAAATCTGCCATAATATAACGTGTTAATTTTCTAATGTCTTGGCCTATATCCAGCATATCTGGCTGGATATGACCCATATCCTGCTGGATACCAGGTATTTCGCAATATCTGGCTGGATATCATATCTGGTGCACCCCTAATAATTTTAACACCAGGCTCGATATTTGGTGTCATCATGATAGAAATCATGTCACTTTGTTTTATCCAGCAAACATCCTCTTTCTTCGGGAAATAATACTGAGTGGTAGATCCTGATGAGGTGAGGAAACAGATTTTATAATCACCATATTCTTCGGAAGTGTCTAAAATAATTCCAAACCAAACTTTGTCATCATATTTACAGGTAACATACTGGCCAATTTGATACTCATCTTTTTCAACTAGTTGACTCTTTATCTGGTTCAGCCCCAGTACTTATTCTAAACAATTTACAATTATCAGAATCAGATGTCTGATAAGCTTGTATTAGGGTTTCTGACTGGCACAAACCTGTGGAAACCCTGTGTACCTTTAACAGCTAAAGCTTCATTAAACCTACTAGAAAGATTGAATTTATACGCATAAACCTCTTCCTTTGTAACATACAAACAAATAATTGAATTAGTGTTCAGTGCAAAAATCATAGAAAGCTCTTGGTGTTTGAATATGACCAGTATCAGTACGTTGCAAACTAGCCTTTGCTACAACTCTTTTAGCTAATAGTTCCTCCAATACCATCACAAGCATTTTTCCCATGACTTGTGGCAAAGAAATTCCACTCAACCTTCACACCAAAATCCTGTTCTTGATAGCATAGATTGCTGAAATTATATTTGTTTTTTTATTGGCCTCCACACCCATCGGAGAAATAAATTACTTTTTGTACATTGGGGAATTTCTGTTTAGTATCCTTCATTAACCTGTTAACGGACACTAAATTAAATGTATGGCGAATGAATTCCGTCCTTTGAGGCCCGCGACGTAAATGTACGCTTGCTGACATAGTTGCTACAAATAAATGTTTTGCGCTGTTTATGTATGCTCTTTCATATTTTTATGCGAAAAGTGACTAGTTGGCAATTCTTCCTTGTGCTTTCCTGCGTTGCCTGATAATTTGCGCGATATAAGACATTGATAAAGCGAATCCAATTAGTGTGCGTGAATGCCCCAAGTGACCATGAGTGAGTGCAAGCATTCAAAGATAGGTAAGGAGCAAATTGCTGAAAGATTCAATGCTCAAAATAATGAGTGATAGTGATGGATCAGTGACAGATATTTTTACGTTTTTTGAAGTCTTCGTGACTCGAGCTTTGAAAGTGAGGATGAGCAACAAGTCCTACCCTTACCGAATGATTGGGTTCAACATGGGGCACAACATCTGCCTTTTGATTTCAAAGAAGTCCTGGGAGTAAAATTTGTGCTTCTTGATAACAATGATCCATTACAGTTTTTTGAAAAGTTTTTTGACGATGAGATTTGTGATGTGATAGTGCGTGAAACTAATAGGTACGCAAAACAATATTTAGAAAATAATCCAGTTTTGCCTCCAAATGCTCGCATGCAAAAATGGCATGACACATGTTGTGCGGAAATAAGTGTTTATTGGACTGCTTATTTTGCAAGGCGTAGACTCGAAAAGTGAAAATCGAATGTATTTTACCAGTAGGGAAAGTGTTCATAGCCAATTTTTTTGAAAAGTCATGAGTGGTCAGTGATTTGAATTACTGCAAAAGTGCATGCATTTTGTGAACAATGATGAATTACACAGTAGGCCTAACATTCCCAGAAAGTTAGCAAAAATAAAACTGATTCCTGACATGCTACTTCATAATTTTGACAAATTACATTCCGAAAAAAAAAATTTTAGTTGATGAATCGTTACTTGGTTGGAAAGGCAGACTATCTTGGGTACAATATATTCCTACAAAGCGCAAAAGATTTGGAATAAAATTTTATGAACTTTGTGACAGTGCAAATGGTTACGTGTGGAATTTCATAGTGTATACTGGTGCTGATACAATTTATAATGAACAGTATGATAAAAATTCAGTGACTGAAAAAAATTGTGCTTTCATTATTGAATCCACTTTTAGATAAAGGTTACTATTTGTATATTGACAATTTTTATACAAGCCCAATATTAGCAGACACTTTGGCTGCAAGACAGATGGACTGTGTTGGCACTCTAAGAACGAATAGGAAAGAAGTGCCTCGAGTGATTAGAGACTCCAAAGTGAAAAAAGGAGACAGTTTGTGCATTTTGTAGGAAATCTATGATTCTAAAGTGGCAAGACAAGAAGGAAGTTGTGACTCTTAGCTCATTGCATGACAGCTCAATGGTTG